>VWYP01029214.1:423587-547410 GCA_013400435.1 Pycnonotus jocosus | reverse complement strand
AAGAACTGTTATTCCTATTCCCATATTTTTGCCTGAGAGTCTCTTAATTTCAAAATTATAATAATTCAGAGGGAAGGGGTTTACATCTTCAAGGGAGGCTCCTGCCTTCCTTAGCAGACACCTGTCTTTCCAAACCAAGACAAGCAAGAATTTAGTGTGGCCTTACCAACACCTACTGGATGTGATGATCCAGCTGTGAGGAGATGCCAACAAAATGTTTTGGAAATTAGACTGTAAGAGAAGCTACCACTGACAAACATTTGCAGGCACTTAAATTCCCATTTCCTTAGGTTTCATAAAACTGACTTTTTCCATGCAACGCAAGTTTAAATATTTGTTATTTGCACTGCAAATGTTAAGAAAAAAACCCCTCCAAAATGCAGTAAGATTTATGCAGTAAGATTATGGAAAGTCAGACAGTAGAGTGGGGAATGGAAAGAAGAAACCAGCTGAAAAAAATTCATTGGTGTTGTCAGAAAAGGATTAGTGGGAAAAACTCCCCAGCCAACAGCTCAGCACTTGTGAGCAAAGACCCATCCTTGACACAGACCTGTTATCTCTTCTCCCCCTCTTTTCCTATGCTCCCTAAATCCAAACATGGATTCTTTTAATATTCAAGGAATGGGAATTTCTAAATGCCAAGTACCACTACAAAACTGCCCAAGATTTTACATCTATTTATCAGGAATGCTTGTGGATGTTCCAGTTGGAGGAAAAAAAAGAGTCTGGGTGGTTTTTCTCAAGTGTTTATTCCTACATACCCACATGAGAGGCCCACTGCAGTCTGGGCTGGAGCTGGGTACCAGCTTTTTATTATTTGTTCTTTCTTAGGTAAAAATCAGGAAAGATTTTACTGCAGAATAGGCCTGATTATATTAGACCTGACCGTCATGGAAAGAATGAGCTTTAATCTCACTTCCTTCACCTCTTACTTATTCACAGTGGATTTCTCTCTTATTTACTTGAATCAGAGTTGAGTACTTTGCTTTAAATGCAGAGGTGAGGTGGGCCAGATTTCAGTTTCCCCCTATAAAACCCAGTACAGTTCCTGTTTTTCCAGGCCATGTTACTAACAGACATTCTTTGTTCCAGTTATTATCCAGCCTGCCCTCCTGGTCCAGTGCTGAAAACCAACCTCTTTATATGTACTGATGTGTTTTCCAACATTCTAGAGCTTTCTCTAAAGGCCAGCTCATGCTTTTCAAGGCTCCCATGGTTGTGGTTTTGTTCCCTGGAAATAGGAACAATGTTTGTCCCCAGCAGACCCAACACGATTCACTTCAGGGGGATTCACCATTGAAAAGGGGAAGGACTAAATCAGATTATTGTGCCTTTTTGTGCCCCAGGGTGCCCAGATTTTACAGCAGGGTATTCCAGGGAGTTGTAGACAGTTGAATCCAGGTTTAAAATGGTATAAACAGGCAGGTGCTGTCCTCATGTTTGTGAAGGTACAAAACCCACTGGAAACACCAGACCTGAGCTGGGCTGTGCAAACACAGGGATTGATTGGGCCAGTTGTTTTAAACACAGCTCAGCCTTCTCCTAAAAGCAGATTTTTTAGAAGTCAACCACCTCTAAGCTAACTTGCAGCCTACTTTTGATCTCTTGGAAGAAAAACTGTCTTAATGAACCTGACCTGAAAAGCAGCTCCAAAGTGCTCTGGACGTGCCCTCTGTTACATTGCAGTGCCTGGCACCACACTGCATTTCAGTGCAATTACACTGAATTTTTGCAGGTTTATCAGCTGAAACCTCAAGCCTCAGGGAACAGTCCTTGCTCTCCCACAGCCTCACCATCCTATTATTTATTTGTGTTTAATAAAATTACCTAATTAGAGCATTCTCCAAGGAAACAACTTGCAGCTTTAGGCAAATACAGGAAGATGATGAGTTCCACACAGCCCTTTCCTCGAGCCAAACCCAAGGCAAACAACCTCTTCAATTAAACCCACTGGACCAGGTGGGCACAAGCACCTCTGCTGATCAACATCACTAATTAGAATCAACACCTACCAATACAAATCTCAGCTTTACAGGAGGCATCTGGGGCCTCCAGATGTGCATTTCAGGTCTCAAAGTAAATACACATAGGCACTGAAACCAATGGATATCCATGGGAAAACTCAATTTTTAGGGTAAGGCCAGTGGAATGCAAACAGCAGGGCTGGAATTTAGAGATGACTCCAGAAGTCTGGTTCCTTCACAGCTTGATGTAATATCAGATATTTACCAACCACATGAGGACAAGGAGGTTTGCTCACATGGAAAATGAGGATCCCTAAGAAAAAACCCTTGGTCTCACTGCAAACTCCAGCATTAAACATTCAGTGAGGAGAGGAGAAAAACAAACAAAAAACAGACACCGTGTTGTACTTTTTCCGATTTTATAGAATTTTTACAATATATTTCTCTTCATTTGCATATTTTACCCACATCTGTAGCTTTCTTTTTACATGTTGAACTGAACTGGAATAAATCTAAAGGTCTGATATATTTTAAACAACTGATAAAAATTGCAAAGTAGTAAACCCGTAAGAAAAGAAATTATAAAACTCTCGGTTTTAAGTGTTTAATGAAAGCAAGTCAAATGTATCATTAGGAACAATATGGTTTGTTTTAAACACATCACATCAGGCAGGACAACTTTTTTAGTTTTTCTTATATTAGGCACATTTTTTTTTCAGCATACCTGTTTTCCAGACAGTTTTATACAATTCAATAGCATCATTCACATCCACTTGGAACTTCTGCATAATTTTCAAACTGTGATTGATCATGAATATTCATTATTGGTATTCTATTTGTCTTTCTTTAGTGCTACCAGAAGAAAAAAAAAATAATCAGTGTTTTCTGTCTGTTAAAAAAATCCATAATTAATGATTTGAGTTATAAGGCAGCAACAGATTCAGTGTCAACTCAGGTCACAGTCCTTCAGTTCCATCTAGTGGGTAGAAATTATATTTAGTGGACACTGTTCCTAGACAGTTCCTTCAGGGCAAGATGACTGACTCATGAGGCCAGTCACTGCTGGTAGAGTAAGTTGAGTGGTAATGCCTAGCAAGGAATTCTGGCCACTCCTGTGTCATCCTTGCAGCCCCATGTCTTCATCCAGAAAGCAAAAGGACAGTCCAACAGAAAAAAAAAAGAAAAAAAAAAGAAAAAAAAAAGTGACTATGACAGAGCTGTGACAGGTTCTATGAATGATTTATTTACAGTCTTCATCCCTGATGTGAAAAAAGAAAAAGCCTTCTTTGGCTGAGCAGGCAGCTCCCAGCAGCTGCACAGCCCAGCAGCCCGTTGCATATCCGTGATTCCTCAGCCATGGGTGCCCATGGAGGCAGTGAAGAGAAGAAGTCCTTCTGCTCCAGAGAAGCAATTTCCAAGTGCTCACCTGCCCCATCCATGACTCCCTAACATCAGTTTAGGAACATCTTTTGGTGGAGCAACTCCCCGTGCCCAGGAGCTGTTCAAACAATCCCAAGGTGTGAAGCAGTTGGTTCCCCAGGGATCCCTGGCAGCCCTGCAGGGAGGCTGCAAACTCCAACACCTCGTGTGGATGTGGGAACAGAGTGATCCATGCACTAAAGTCACACCACAATCCTGGTCATTCCCTTCCCATCCTGGTGTCTTGAAGGAAATCAGGCAGGATGCTCAAGGAGGGCTTTCAGAGCAGCATCTCTCTGCTTCCTTTCAGTCTTTCACAAATACACTTTTCCTGAATCCTGGCATTCTCATTTGCTAAGAGAGCCACCCCATTCCTGAAGGCAATGGCTTCAGCATGGTGCTTCTTGATCTTCAGTTTTAAGTCTTTCAGGCAGAATAATCATGTTCAGATTCAAGCAGTCACTGTGCACTCACTTAGCTGAACAGGAGTCAAAACAAAACTCTACAGCACTGGAGGCCATTAAAAAAAATAAATCCAAGGGATGCATTACTGCATGTTTCCCTCTCAGAGGGAGACTGGGCCACCCTTAAACTCCAGCCCCAGCTGATAAAACCATCAGTTCAGAGGACACTCCTCAAAGCAGGGCTCCTGTGCACTGGTATTTGGGCACCACTTAAATTTTGGACAAAAAGGGTCAATAAATATATTTCCTTCTGACAGAACCACTGCTTTACACAACTTGCATTCAGTTACTACTAGAGCTTTTGGCTGCCTTTTTTTTCCCCATACTCCAGTGCTGGGGTGAAGAAGTGAAGAAGAAAATATTTAGCATTAAAAGTTATCTGAATTTATATTTGACAAGACCAGCTCTACAAACTGTGCAATGGTACACAAAACACACCCCCAAATCTTTGTGTGTTCTTTTTAACTCTTTGGAAAGGGAATTACCAATGTAGCTGTGCAGGAAGAAAGCCAATTTATTTCAGCATAGAAGGTCTGTAATTCATTCTGTAATTCATCCCATGTTCTCTAAGAGAAATGTGGTTATTGCTCTGTAAGATAAGAGTGGATTGATCATTAACCCCACCCTGAGTGCTGGGAGTCCAAGTTCCCAACATTGCCAAGGACCTCCTAAGCCACTAATATCAAAATAACTGAGGGAAAAAATAGCTTTGTAATTTCGTGTAGAGATGTGATTTTTGAGAAATAAGTGAATTCTTCAGGTCTTCATATCACCACTGCCTTGTGACTGAAGGCCAGCCTTTGCTCTCTGACCTACAATAATGGGCTGTTTGGAAAAATACACTGGAGATAAAGCAAGGTAAGAACAGGTGACCCAGATGGATGAATCAAAGAACAGGAGAAACATAAAGCTCTTGCACGAGGATGCTGTGAAACTGGAATCCTTCAAATCATCCACAATTTGTTTTACAACCTGTGTTTTTTTAAGAATTGAAATCCTTTTCCTTGGGAAGTGGCCTCCAAAGCAAAAATGACAGGATTCAAGCGTGGACCATTGCTGCAGCAGCCACCAGATTCTGGTTTGCCTCTGGTTTCACTCTGAAGATGTACCACAGATGCTGCTGATGGCATCACCCCAGATCAGCAGTGTTTTCTGAAGCTGACACATGGATCAAGTTTCCTCAGGAGCAGATGATACAAACGTGGGAGCCCTTCCATTCTCATACTTCAGCTACCTTCTTTCCTTTGCTTCCTCTGAATAAAACCCAATATTGTTCTGTTTACTCTAACATGCTACAATATGTGCATACATAACTGTAGGCGACGCATGAGTTACTTCAGGATGTGCTTTTTCATCAAAGTGAGCTGTTAATTTTACAAATTCTACATCAAGGTAAGAGGAAGAAAGGAAGGAAGGAAGGGAGGAAGGAAGGGAGGGAGGAAGGCTGCAGAGTGCTCATACACTGAAGCTGAAGGAACTTCTCCTGAATGGAGTTAAGATGTTTGTTCCAATGTCCTATGGACAAACTACTCTATCCCATGCACTCCGGCCTGAGCCAGTATTAAACATTCCAGAAACTTGTTGATTTGTTTGGATAGTTAATGGCAAGGCTGATAGCAGCAATGTTTTTCAGGGCCTAGAAGAGAAAAGGAAAAACAAAGTCACACCAAATATTCTCCTCAAGCCCGAAGTGTAAAGAAGTCGTATGAAACTAAACATAAATAGAAACCTAGAATCATGGAATGGTTTGAGTTGGGAAGGACCTTAAAGATCATTTCATTCCACTCCCTGCCATGGACAGGGACACTTTCCACCAGACCAGGATGCTCCAAGCCCTGTCCAGCCTGGCCTTGAACACTTGCAGGGATGGGGCAGCCACAGCTGCTTTGGGCAGCCTGTGCCAAGGCCTCCCCACCCTCAGAGGGAGAATTTCTCCCCAATATCCTAGAAAAGCATTTGTGCATAGTTCACTCACAACTTTCAGAGGCCTGTCAAGGTACTGTAAAGGCCAAGTACATTAATATCTCTTTTATAAACTCCACTGGGCAATGAGAAATCATTCAGTGTCTGCCACAAAGGCCTCAGACCCATCCAGCCCCGGGGCTGTGCAGTCCTACCTGTGCTGTGCAGCGATGAAGATGATCTTCAGTATTTAAGGCAAGCAAATACTCCTGTAGAGATCCAAGCTCCTGCAGCCAGAAAACATGCAATGAACACCAATGTTTCTACCAAAGGTGATATTCTACTAATTAACACTAAAATGCTGATCATTAGAGCAGTCCCCAAGAACCAAAGGTATCAGAACTGCAGACTAGAGCAGTTTGTGATCACAGAAATGAGCTCATGTCACTCTTCATATTTAAAGTTCAAAACCGACTCAACAAAAACCACATGCAAATACCTTTAAATTAATTATTAAACCAGAATTCCTCTCATAATAAACAGTGGCTTTAGGGCTTTAATAGTCATGACTATTACTTAAAGCTCAATGATGGGTAAGGTAACAGAATTCCCCTCTAATTAGAATTTGCTGCCCCACTCCATAAGTGAAAGTTGTTAATGTTTCTGTTGCTCTGAGGGATGAAGGAAAACTGCATTTAGTGTAACACTGAATTCTCTGTCATTCCCAGCACTGAGGAAAGGAGAGACAGAAACACAGGAGCTGCTTACAGTTACTCTGTTTTCTGTCACAAAGAAGAGTTCTGCCAGTGCACGATGAAGAGGAAGGAGAATACCAGGCTTGGCTGTGTCCTGACAGGAGTTGTTCTCCATATGGGTGAAAAGCTGCCAAAGTGGCTTCAATAAGGTGAAGTCACAGTCCCTGGAAAAAAAAGTAATTTAAGTGAAATTGTGATGCAGTAGTGAGTAACCACCATGCCCATTTCAGGGAATGGGGTGGGGGGGAACCAAAGCCAAAGCAAATTTAAGAGAACAAAACCATACATTTGTGACAAAAATAAAAATAACCACTTTGCTAAATGCTCTTGCATCTAGAAATACTCATGCCATGCACACGTAAGCTTAAGGACACATATCCCTTATAAAATCAATTTGAGACTTTGTGATACAACTAAAAATAGTATTTTAAAAGCTATTTTACTTTACAGAGAATCAGATCATCACTTCACCAAGTTATTATTTCATCCTTACCTTAATACTGCAGTATAAGTAATACAAAGAGAATAAATTTCTAGAAAATTTAATTTTTTTATAAATTGAAATCTACCTTTGTATGGTTTTGTGATGATTTTTTTTTCTTCACAATGACATTTGAATTCATTAGACTTCTTTAAAGGCCAGGAAAGAAGAGAGAGTAAAACATTTCTCCTATCAAAGCCCCGCAAATTGCATCCGACAGGCAAATTAATACCTGCTTCAAATCACAGGGGAATTTTTTTGCTTCAAAATAGTGTCAGTTTAGTGCCTTTCTGTTGCCCTGTGCCATTGGTGGAGCAGTGCACTCACCCCTGGCTGCTGCACTGCACAGTCTTCAGCAGGAGGTGAATCGCCTTCAGACGCTGGTGCCCCGTCTGGCGACACGCCACCCCCACCTGCCACTCCCAGATTTTGGTCAGTGGAAGGTGAGGAATTACCCTTTCCTCAGACAGCATCTGCTTTAGAATTTCAAAGCCTGGGAAAAAAAAAAGAAAAAAAAGAAAAAAAAAAGAAAAAAAGAAAATTTAAATAGCTGTTCAGTTTTGTAGAGACACGTTCTGTTCATATGGTCAGTCTTCTCCATACAACAAGTATTGCAAGCCAGAAATATTGAATTGAAATACCAAACAAAACTCTGAGATAACTCTAGATTACATCCTGACATGGCAACTCTTTTCTGAGGCAAAATTTACATGAATATTAGAAAGAATCATATCCAAAATTAAATTTTGTCCAAATGAGGCAAACAAAATATAGGCCCTCCCTATTATATGACATGCAGTAGAGTTTTGCTGATAGCAAATTATCCACCAGCCTCAATTTCATTAAAAATATTTAAACTCTCAAATAAACTAACAAAACCTCTTATGCTAAAAATTAGACCCAGAACCATGCTATTTTAATGGATAACCACTTCTGAAAAATGCAATTACCATTATTTCTGTTTCCAATTACAGGATCCTGGAGTGTTTACTAAATACTCTGTAATTACTATCATTTAATGAGATTTTGGATGCAAATTACATTATTATAATTGTAATTTCCAAGTCTTGGTGAAGATTTTGTGTTTCTACCTCAAAATCACAGGAAGCAAAAGACATCAGTTGAGTTTCAACCTGAACAAAACTGACCATGTTATTTTTAAGACACTGAATGCACATTCTCAGTCAAGGAAAAGGGATAACTACAACTCTCTCAAAGGTCAGCAAAATGACCAAAAAAGGCTCTTTTCAATACATTCTGAGCATCTCTTACCTGTCTGAAACCTTCCCAGATGACCTGCTGTCACTGTAAACTTATAACCCCACTCAGTGTTGCTCATGTCAGAAGTAAATCGGTAGTAGAGTGTGTCTCCTGTGTGCAGGGAAGAAGAAAGTCCACATTACTATCCTCTGAGTTAGTTTTGCCATCTCAAATATAAATTAAATGAAAAGTCTGAAATTATTTAATCCTGGATGTCTTCATTCAAGAGAGGTGGTCTTTTATTTTTGGTAACTAGGAAACACAAAGAACAGGTGACAAAGAGGAGGCTGAAGCAAAACTCAAAAATGGTTTCCCCTGTGTAAAGATACTGGATAGGAAGGATAATATCTTTTACATTTTTGACAATTAAATAGAGGAAATTAAAGAAACTCCATATTCTGCATATGTAATTTCACTTTTCCAATTGTGTTACTGGATCAGTTATGATTTATGAAACAAGAACACCTATACAGGCAGCCAAATTCTTTACAACAACACTTGAATTCATGGGACAAAAGGTTTAAAATATTTGAAAGCAAAATTTTAACATGTCAGAAAATTAAATTGGATGTTTTTACTCTAAGAAATAAAACTCTTAATCACTTAAAAACAAAAGAAGAAGAAAAAACATTTGACCACTTTACAATCAGGCAAAAACATTCAAAAGGTTCTACAGCTTCAGAGATAAATCCTGGTAGCTGGCTGTAACACTACACAAAACATCTTCTTACCTACTGTGCTCTGTAATACTAGAGCTGTTAAAATATCTTTCTGCCCCACGAAAAAGCCTGTCACCCTGGGACAAGCAGGCCAGATTTCATTGGGAAGCAGAATTTTTCAAGGTTTCACGAACAAGAAAAATTTTGAAAACATTTTTTAGGATTTACAAGGAACTATTTATAAAAGAATTTCCCTTTTAATCCTGAAATGGAGACAGTGTTCTCTCCTACTCATAGAAGAAAGCCCTTCAACCAAATGAAAAGCCCAGAAGCCTTTAAATGTCTGGTTCCAGCTAAAACCTGCTGGAATCAAGAGCCTTAATCCAGACAGCCTTGGCTGGAAATGAACTTCCAAGGTGAAAATCAAGTTTCACAGCCAAGGCTGCTCTAAACAGTGGGCTTTGAGGTTCAGCTCCTCAGCAACTATGAGAGAGCAAAAAGAAGACAGACAGAAGTTCACAAGAATCTAAAATATTTCTACAGAACACCCATCTGCTTTTAACTAGCACCTGGTAACCCAAACCCAGCACTTTGTAACCCAAACTGGTTTGCTAAGAAAGTTGCTAAATCTCTTTACAGGTGCTGACAGTCCTTGAAGTCCAGAGCTTCCTGCAGCACCCCAATGCTCAGTGGGTTAAAATCAAAAGCAGGGGACTGTGCAGTCCTTGAGCTCCTGGCATTTGCTCCTCACTGTGCTCTAACAAATGTGCTTAGAGAATCCAGAGTGCAGCTGGCAGTCAAACCCTGAGATTTTTCCAGCTGTGCTCTCTGGCACCAGCTGGAGCCAAGGCGCTGGTACTCTTTGCTCAGAGCAGCAGCAGAGCACAGAAACAAAGATAAGCATATTTTTTTTATTATTTTTTCTTTTAAATAAGAAAATGTGCTTCCTGTGGAAAGTAAGACAAGGCATAAACAATGTAAGTGAATATCGTGCAGAACAAGGACTGTGTTGGAACAGAATCAAAATCAAATTTGTTTCCAGTAGCTGAGTGCATGCTTTGACTGAGGGGTGGAAAGAAAAGGTCAGAGCACGACAGATAAGCCACATTTCAGAAACAAATGCAGGAGCAGCACGTCAGAGCAAACAGAGAGGGACAAGGAAAGGATTGGCTTTTTTCCTACACATCTCAGGAACATCCACGTTTAACTCCTCAGGAGTTTCTCTCAGGAGTGCCAGCAATATCCTGTATAACCTTGAATCAGTGATATTCACCTGGAAGCTCAAAGTCAGTCCATTTCTGAGGAGAGCCACTGAAGCTGTGCCGGTCCTGCTGGAAATCGCTGCTGCTGGACATGAGCAGCTCATCACAGCCCTCCTCGGTGTTACACTGAGAGTCAAACTTGATGGAGAGGTAGATAGCACCAGGAATGTGAACTTTATCCTGAGGAATAAACACAGGACTGTTGGAACCCTGGGCAATGAGAATTTTAGGCTTTCTGTGCTGACAGGCACTGACCCTCAAGAAAACACTGCACTGACCTGAGGCCATAAAAGGCTTCCAAAATTCAATGAGAGCACTGGGATTAAGGGAGTGTAGCTTGAAAAGAATTGTGTGATATCACAGAGTGGAAAACTAAGAGTTTAAGGTTCTGGAATAAAGTAACATATATAAAGCAAGGTGGAGGATTTAGGGTGTAAGCTAAGCCCTTCTTTTTCACCTTGTTCTTCATGGGTCTGGGTGGTTTTTTGTAATTGGGTGGAAAAATCTGCATTGTGGGCCATGGGTGGTTGGTTATTGGGTTAAAAGTAAAAAACAACCTAGGTGTCATTTCATCATTGGACAGTTTGTGCTTAAAAAACCTTGTAAAGAGACAGAGACAGAGCCATTTTTCACTTTGTTGGCTAGAACTCACAGCTTGTGAGACTGTACTATAGATAAGAATTAATAAACATCTGAGTCTGAACACGAACTGCATCTCTCAAGCATTTAATCCTGGCTCTAACAACAGAAAAGAAGGTAAGAAACCCACACAGGAGATTTGTGTCCTGTCACATTGTACTGCCCAGAACCCACCCCACTTTCACCACACAAACAAGGGATATTAAAAAATATTACAGCATCTCTGCAAGTAAAAAACTCTTGGATATTTTTACCCAGAGCTAATTTAATCAATGTAAAGCATGGCCTATTGTTCACATTAGCTGTTAAGCATGTAAAGTGAATTGCCAGCAATGCTTTCCTTTTTCAAAAGCAGTAATTGTTGCTGATATTGATCTCACTGCCAGAACCTAAGGGGTTATATGCATTTTAAAAATAAAAATCAGAAGAGTCAGAGCAGCAGGGAAATAAAAAAAAATCCCAAGACTGCCCAGAGGCAATAATTACTTACCAAACTATATCAGAAAAAATGCTCAAACAGAATCAAGAAAAGAAAATCAGAAACTGTTTGTGTCAGGAAAAGAGTCTAAACTGAGAAATACAAAAAAAAAGACACCACTCCTACTTTCATCTAACAGCACAAGGGAGTAACAGGCCAACTGAAACAAATCTTTAGAAGGAAGGGTAGAAACATTTGATCATTAAGGCCTTGAAACCATTTACAAATCTGATCTGCTTCAAATACATGCACAGTAAACCCATGTAAGTTATGCACTTTTCCTATGATTGAATTAGAATTACACTGAAGTGCCTGAGTGAAGACATTTCTTTCCAGGGCAAGGCCTGAGCTATCTGACATCAGCCTTTTCCAAGCAAGACTGAACAGATTTCAGAGGCATTTCAAGCACAGAAGTCCCACAGATACCCAATTGAAACTTTGAGAGGCTTCTGCTCCAAGCCCTGGGTGATTTCAGCTCCAAGTCCTGCACTGCAATCCAAGGCTGCCTTACCTCAAAGTTGGTGTTGTTGTTGTAAGGATGCTGAGATTCCCTCATCTGCACTGCCATCCCTGGCTCCTCCATGAACTGACAGGCTGTCAGGGCCATGGTCCCCAGCATGTTCTCCTTGCAGCCATGCAGCACTTTCTGGAGAATCTGGGCAGGAGGAACATCATGTAAATACAATTTACTGTCACAAGAACATTTACAGCTGTACATTACAATGGCTGACACAAATCATGTCCAGGCACAGAGTATTTTGGAAGAGGGAAGCAAGGTACCAGCAAGAAAGAAGATAAATTCACAGATGATGCCTACAAATGTCATCTCCATTTCACTCTGAATGTTAAAAGATTTCACTCTGTCCTCTGTTCCAGATCTTTCATTCTTTATTTGATAAAAAACATGACAGATATTGGCTATGTCTCTTCACACAACTGCTAGAATCAAGGCTAATCCATGAAGTAATTAACAAGAAACTAAAGCTGAATCAAGTGAGATAAACAACTCTGTTAACACACTAAACAGGCACCTTTACCTTCTACACCTACAGGTTTTGATTTGAATAGAATATGTCATAGATTTTTCAGCCTTCAAAAAAAGAAAACTCCCTGCATAAGAAATGATAAAGTATCAATTAGATGGCTGAAGTTTTGACAGCAGCAGATGCAAGTCCTGTGCATTTAAAACTACCCAAAAATGCCCCTTCATCTATCAGGACACATTAAATGTAATTCACAACCACCTGAGTCTCCCTTCTTCTGATTTTTCTAACAGTGAATAAAAGCCCTGAATTAGGAATTCTGTTACTTGAGGCCCTTTCAGGTCATCAGAGCAACTCATTCCACATCTTCACCTGCCATCTCCTAACTCCTCCTATAAAATATAATTCACCAGCTCAGGCCAGCAGGTTCATCTCCAAATCAGCCAAAAACTGAGTTCTTGGGAAAAGGAGTTTAAAAACCAAAGGCAGCATGCAGCAGTTCCCTGAATGCACTCTCTGCCTTGCACTTGCAGAGCAGCCTAAGACAAAGGCTAGGCTTTTGCATTTAATATGTCTTAATAGATTTTATTCTATCAGTTCATCCTGCCCTTTTCTGAAGCCATAAAAACACCCTGGGGCAACAATTTCCATGACTTACTGTGTCAAGAACCTGTTCTTTTGGTTTGTTTTGGACCTGCCACTTATTACCTTAATCTGACACTCCTTTGTTTTCTTATTGGGAGGGCCAGTGAATAATACTTGCTCTTAACTTCTGCATGCTATTTACTGCTTTAAATCCAAAGAGAAAGAGGAACAGACTTTTTTCCATTACTCCTTCTCCCTCAATGCCCCACATGGGAAAGATCCAGAATGAAAAAAAAACCAGTTGGTTCCTCATACTGAAATTATTCCATAGCTGTGATAATCCCTGCCATTCTTCTCTAGGCCTCTTCCAGTTGTAGTGCATCTTAATTTAATTTTTTAATGAGATGAGANATTATTCCATAGCTGTGATAATCCCTGCCATTCTTCTCTAGGCTTCTTCCAGTTGTACTGCATCTTACTTTAATTTTTAATGAGATGAGGGGGTCACTGCAGTCCAAAAGGGTGCATAGTATTGGTTCAGTGCCACATCATTGCCTTCTGCTTTATTTTTCATTCCCTCTTTGAAGATTCCCAGCCCTTGATTTGCTTTGACTGCTTTGAAGCCTTGAGCTGACACTTTCACTACAACATTCTATTGTAATTCCAAGATCACTTCCACCAGCAGCTCATCAGTGGAGTAGCAGGTATTACAATATACACATTGAAATCTAAGAAAAAGCAGTTTTTAAAAGGCACTGCCTATTTTACCAATTTCTCTAGATTACCATCTAGATTGTCAATTTTCAGAACAGACTGCCTATTTTACCAATTTCTCTAGATTACCATCTAGATTGTCAATTTTCAGAACAGACTGCCTATTTTACCAATTTCTCTTTCATAACTGAAAGAGTTCTCTCTCCACAGCTAGTTTTTCCATTTTCTGTTAACAAGATCAGCACATCAAGACACTGACAGATCCCAACTGTTCTTCCAGAACTAATTTAAATTTCGGCGTTTCAATCTAGTTGAAAAAGGGAACTGCAAGAATTTTTGTCAGTCAGAGTCTCATGGCATGTGGGCACAGGTTTTGTTCACATGCCTAAGTGAAATCCACTTACTTTTTCCCACAGCTGCTTCTCCTCTAGCTGCATCAGCATGTCCAGGATGTATGTCATATGGGCTGGGCCACTGAGGTCTAGGATTTCCTCATTTATTGCCACATCATCAGGCCACTCAGCTAACAGGGATGCCAGCACATGCCTGGCATACAGAACTGCAATGGCTTCATTGACACGGTACAGGTAGTCCCTGACAGCCTTTTTGCTCCTGGAGTCCAGCTCCTTGTGCAGGAGGATGGAGCTCTTGGTGCGTCGCTGCTTGGCGTAGCTGAGCTGCAGGTCACTCTCCGTGTTGGTGATGAGTTTCTGGGCAACAGGGTTGGTTTCTTCTGTGGCTTTATCACAGAGCACAGGCTTGGACTGCAAGAAGAGAAATTGCAAGTTTGTAAACAGGCTGTCAATTATTATGTTTACTGCAAGGTGAATTTACAAATGAATTTGCCAAAACCCCCACAAAAGTGGGATCTCTCACACAGCTACAGCTGTCCTGAGAAACACTGCTTATGTCTACACACCTCACTATGCACTGATGTATTTGTGGAAACAGCAGTTTAGAATTCTAACCAGAAGTGTTAACTGAAGCTCATCTACAGAGGTAAAGCTACCAAGTGCCCTGGAATAAGGCAAGCTGGGAGGGAACTTTGGAAATCACTTAGTCCAAATTTGACTTAAGGCTGAGATAACTTCAAAATCAGGGCTTTGTCCAGTTAAGTTTGGACCATTTCCAGGCATGGGTATTTTACAGCCTCTGTATAAGCTGTTGAAAGGCCTATTTTTTTTCCTTATAATTATGTGAAACTGCTTCAGGAAGCTCTGTCCCCTTTGCTATGCAACTGATAAACAGCTGTGCTGGTGACACCACACGGCCAGGAGTGAGCCCTCAAAATAAAGCAGAGCTGTGGGGCCCTGCTATTGAATGCAAAACCTAAAGCCTGCAAGTGTAGTGTCTACTTGACAAGATAAATTCATTGCTTCCTTCTTCTGCTGAATTTACTGTAAGATAACAATGATCTGCTAAAACAGTAGCATGGCATAAGCTTACAGCAGTGAGATACAATCTCTCTTGTGTAAGGGGAGGAAATTACAGCCTGCAATCACAATTTGTTCTCCTGACCCAGCAATCAAGTTCTTTCACTTCCTTAAGGAAGGAATAACAAGGAAGAAATACTTGCTTCTTGTACCTGCTCCCTCATTTTGAGATAAAACATTGATAACAGATTATTTCAGATGTATAAAAAAATAAATTCTCAGGTTTGAAGTTATTAAACAGAAGCTACTGATTGCCAAAATTCCTTATTTTCTACTATTTTTTGTAGAGGTGTCCATACCAAGCAGGGTAAGATGATCATATCTGTGTCCACTGCCTTGGAACTCTGCTCCTCCAGCCTCAGGCGTTTGCTGGGCTGCCACTTCTGCGCCAGCGTCCGGATCCTCTCATCCGTGGTGATCACATCCCCATCAAACCTAAACAGAGCCAAAAGGAAATCCAAAATACACAAATGTCTTTCCAAAGTAATCCAGACTCAATTAGGGCAGTTAAATGCAAATTAAATCTTCCCACCTTCTGTTTTGGAAAGATTAAACTCTGCCTATTTTTATCACGTTAACTGTTCTCTTGTTCTAACAAGCCAGAGGATTTAAATGTTACAAAATCACTCATTTCTGTGAGAACATGGTGTCTCTGTGAGATGCTTTGAAGGCACATGTGAGCTCTTGACTCTTCCTCAGCTCACAGAATTCAGAGCCATAGTGGATCTTCATAAGGGAGCCACCACATAGAAAAGAGCATGTGATGTGTTTCAGAAGGTGGTGACTTGCTTCCATAAATACAACTTAGCAGGAGTTTTCCTTCCTTGCTTTTTCACACATGAAAACCATATCTTATCCCTTGGAAGAATTTCTATTCAGCACCAAGATTTTAGATTTTCCCTCACCACTGTCTCTCTGCTGGACCCAGACTTTCACTTACCTCTTTTGAACTTCCATGAAAAAAGAATCTGTTCTTTTCATCTGCAACTCATACATGGCTCGAAGAATGTGGAGAGGTGCATTAAGTGCATCGTGTGTCATCTGAGCAAGGAGCAAAAGAAAAGGAAAAAAAAACCAAAAACACATTAGAGGGGGAAAAGAAAGACTCAATTTCTTTAAGGATGACCTAGCATTATTTTCCAGTTTGTAGACAGAGTATTAATGAACTGAGTATGTGGATTAATAATAATGAGAAGCAATTTAGCAAAACACTGTATGATGATTTTGTAGCATTCATTACTGTAGCCCATTTTTATTTTCTTTAAAGCATGATGCATTGAAATCATAGACCTATACTCTATAAATTTAGAGGGAAAACAACCATACGAATTACCAAATGTTTTCTGCAACTAGCAAATGCACATTTACCCAAAAGGAGGTAAACTAACTGAAATACCAAGAAACATATTTTGGTGGCTTCATCCAGGCCCTCCAGAGGATCAAGTTTGTTCTGCTCTACGTCAACAGGACCAACAACAGGCTGCTCCACATCTTGATCTTGTTCCCTGTCCTCCAGTTCAGTATCCTCCTGTTCAGCCAGGGAACTGATATCTTGCTTTGAGGAATACAGCATTATTGACAAAATCTACACAGAAAAAAAGGTAGCATATGGTGTGACAGCTGTAGGTATTATTGGTTTATTTGCTATCAGCATCTTAGAGGAACATTATCAGATCTAGACAGTGCTTATCACATGCTATTTGACAAAGAAGCACATCTAAAAAATAAAAAAAACAACCCCAAAACACAAAACAAAACCATTTCCCACTTCACTAATGAGTTACACCTTCCACGCTGCTGCAAAGACAACTTCAGTGATTAGCTGAAAGTGCAAAGAAAGTTGAGAAAGTAATTATTTAACTATTTCAGTACATCAAAGACTTGCAGATTCCAAGACAAAAACAGAACAAAGGTTCTGTGATGCCCCTACACACCCTTCCCCTTTGAAAATAGTCCTTTGGCTCCATCACAGTCCTAAAAATGAATTAACACAACTACTGCCTAAGATAAAACACTACTAACAGCTGAACCACAGTTATCTTTCAGGAATTAACCACTACTGTGATAGAATATGCCCAGGTGTGCACTGATCTCCCCATCTGCACTGCAGCCAAACCTTGGGCAAGCTGTGCTTTTCTTTGAGATTGTTTTCTAAATTGAAGTATGGAAGTTCAAGAGCAGTCTAAATAAAATCCATAAAACAATCTGAGTAGGTGAGTAACGGCTCATCCTGCAACTTTTTTTTCCAAATAAAATCAGATTAGTGAAAATCAGCTCCTGCTTTAAAGAATTCAGTCTGTTATCCACATGATTTTGATGGGCAGAAGGAGGCAGATTCAGGGATACAGTTAAGTGAACAGTTTTTTAGAGACTAATTAGAAATAATCTTGAGTCTTCAGGAGGGCACTGTACTGCCATAGGCTTTCATGCCACTGTGTGAAGCCTGGCTTTTTACAAAATGTCACTTTTCTTACCTCCAAGTCTCGGAGAAGCCAAGTCTTACTGAAGCCAGTTCCCTTGCTGCACTTCTTCACCAGAAGTTTGAGTAAACCAGATTGAAGAAAGGCAGACTGGATCTCCTTAAAGCCATGAATCTGCACACATAGACACACACAGAAATAAATAACTAAAAAAGGAACAATGCATCACAGTGCTTGTCACACAGCCTTGGGTGAATTTCCTGCCAGATGAACTACACTGGGTATCTTTTTCTTTCATTTCACTAAAATAAAAATCCTCACTTCAAATCCCTTAAGGCATGACATGCACAGAGTAGTAACTGAGTATCTGTTTTGATCCGAGAGTCGGGAAAAAAAAAGAAAAAAAATTTCCTGTTCAAATACTTCAGGAGTGAGAAAAGTGAGCTTCACTCCATAAAATGTTATCTCTAGGAATTTCTTCCTGAGCTCTCCTGAATGGTTGGCCCCCACAGAGAAGAAGCAAAACAACTTCCAACTCAGATTCACAAAAGCCATTTAAAGCCCAACATTTTCAATCCCCTAGAGACCAGGAATAAAGGGGTCCAGCTGTGACTGAAGTGCCCCAGTGTGCTCAGTCAATACCCAAGTTCCTGTAGCACAGGGAAGAACATGAGTTTTTATTTCTCCCTCCCATTCTGTGTCAGGTACCTTCAGGGTTCTGTAAAGCCCCTTTAGAGCGAGTGACAAGACCCAAGTTGTTTCCACAGCCTCAGCATAGCTGCTGTCCATGCTGGTCTGCAACAGGTGGGTGGAGATGAGGACAAAGTGCTGCAGGTACTGTCTCAGCTGGGTCTGGGAATCACTGTCCTCCTGCCCACATTTCTGAATCAACTGATAGTCTTTCACTACAAGAGAGAAAAAACACAATTCACTTGGTTCACATTAAAATGCTGTAGAGTCGGCTGTTAGTAGATAAGAGTAGGCTGAGACATGAGACATCCTTACATCAATTATGTTCTAATAAAGGTCTTTTACAAAAATTATCTCAGATTCCCTGAACAGTCAAGAAAGTATTTCATTTTTCAGTACAAGTTAAAAATCCCCAGGGTCACTTCTGGCAATTGCACATATTTGCACGTTAGCAGTACAGCATGGAAAGCAGCACATGTTGTATTTTACAATTAAAATGGGGAAAATTCTGATCTGCAATTGATATGGGAAAATAAATATTGCTGATCTCACTGTTTAAAATGTCAACAGTTAAACTTAAAAAAGAAAAGCTTTTATATTCAAATCTTCCTTCAGTATCAAGAAGTGGTTTAGTCTGTTGATTTTTCCAAATGTCTTTTACACAACTTCAGTAGTCAAATCTTAGGACAATCTTTGCTTTATTACCTTCACAATATTAGGTCATACAAAAAGCCCTTGCTCCAAAAAATCCAACTGATTTGTTATATATTAAATGTTTCACTTGGTCTCATATTTTAGGGATATCCAAACAGTTTTTAAATTGGCAATTGTTCTAAAACATTAAGCACAGGTTTGTAAAGGGTAAGACACAAGCACTACACAAATCTTGATACAGAAACAACTGCTTCATCTTCATCAAAAACCTATTTCTGAGATTTCTTCATTAACAGAATGGTCTCAACAGTTTTCTAAATCCTTTTCTGAATAAAGATAATTGAAATAATTATCTGCAGAAATTTCCCAATTTGGCAGTGACCTGCAAGCAGAATTTGGTAACCTATGAGCAGAAAGTCAGGCAACTTACTAATAATGGAATTCAAACTCTGCAGGCCTGCACAGTGCTCTAGTTAACATTTGCTTTTGGGTATTCCTAACAAACTGTAAGGAAATACTCTGAGATTCTCTGATAAAACAAAAATGTCACAGAACCTGTTTTTCTCTTTCTGGTTTTGATGTCCACAACCACTGCCCTGTTTTTCTCAGTGAAGTGCTTCAGGATGATCACGTTGTGAGGCTCATTAGCATTGTCCATGTACACAGAACGAGTGCCCATACACAGCACCTGAAAGGGCAGCAGAACTCCAGTTAGGATTTGGAATATTTATTTACAAATACACAGCCATGTATTGGTTATATTTGCTTATTCTTCTTGTTGTATTTTTGAGCTGAACCACTGCTTGATGCCTGCTATTTGCTGATCTTTAGAAAATGGAAGTTTGAGTCTATAGAAGATATGCCTTTAACAGCCAGCCTAATGTTACATAGGCAATTTATCAGTTATGAACATCAAGATGGAGAATGGATTGTTTTGTTTGTACAGAAGTCCTTTTAGATACTGAAGCAAATGAAGCTGGTTTGCTTGTGGCATCCAAGAAAATGCCAGGCATATCATTATTCTTCATTAGATCAACATCAATTGTGCACAAGTGGGAAGATGTGAACTCTGACACACACCAGGTTTTGAGAGTTTATAAAGGTTGTCCCCAATTGATGGAATCCATAATATAGAAAAAGATCCCTAAAAGCTTTAACCAAGCTGCTTCCTTTTAGGAACAGGCCACTCACCTCAGGAAAGCCAACCAGCACCAGCAAAGTGAAGATGTTGGTGTGCTTTAGCTGGAAGGGCAGCTGCTTGATGCAGTGGTCAGTGAAAGCAGCAATGACGTGGTGCCACTGCGCAGAGGAGTTCAGCGAGCGCAGGATGTCGGCCATGGAGCTCGCCCAGTCCAGCCCCACACGACTGCAAAGCAAGAGCAGGCTGCATTAGGAGGGCTGGCTGCAGGCTCACATGAAGCTGCTCCTCCTCAAGAAAGCACATCACTGGTAATCTGTCACAGCTGCAGCTTTGAAATTATCACAGAACTGTTTTTCCAAATACATCAGGCTTTCATCCCAGCTGACACATGAATTCTGCTTTGTTTTCCATAGAGCATAAATACTATTCTGGTTTCTGAGAGGGTCTACAGTCTCAAATCAGAGTGTGCCTGAACATTGCCACTGTTAACTCTGAATTTTAGTTTAGAACTCAGAAGTTTCTGTTTGCATGGCAGCAAGAGGTTTATTTCCCATGGACACAACCACCTGTTCACTCTGTGGATCACATAAGTAACCTACAGGGACTGTTTCTTACACTAAAGTTAGTTTTTGAGAAAATCCTTTCCCATAGCTTATGCTCTGGATATTCTGCCTTTAAATTTCATATGATTTTCTATTTGTTTATGAACTCTCTCTGTAAAACACAGCTACGATAAAAAATAAGTCACATTTAACAGGCAAGACATTTATCTCAGAATGCCTGAGAGCTTTCTCAGGATCTTCAAAATCTGTCCCTCCCTGCTGTTTCCAGTGCAATTTTACTATAAAAACCCTCTCTCTCAAATATCCTTACACAGAAAGGCCAGATCCAGAACTCAGCACTGGTGATAGTTATTGTGACACTCCTTCCTCCTTTCCCAAGTTATACAAGAGATTTGTAACAATGTGAGAGAATTAATATCACACCAAAAAATAAAGGACTGTATTTTTGGTTTTTCCTAATAGCTTCCAAACCTCACTTCGTCCTCCATGACATGCTGTGAAGGTAAGCACAGGAAAATTAGGCCAGTCTTCAGCAGTCAGCCTTCTTTTGAAAGGAAATTAAGATACCCACTGCAACAAAGGCTGCAGATGCTAAGCCCCTTCCATGACCAGGGTAGAGGTTTAATTACCTTTCTATTAAAAAGCCTCTATGCACGAGGCACACATGAAAGAAAATCACTGTTCAGCAGAGATTAACTAATTTGGTTAAGAATCACCTGTCCAAACACACAGCTCCCAGACTGAACAGAAGATGAGTTGTCTTCCATCCTTCTGGCACTGTGGATCCATCTCCTGGTACAAACAAATTATGTTTGGCTGAAAGGACTTTAGTCACAGCAGCATCCACTTCTGCAGGCATAAGCCTGAGGATTAACTGGCCCAGGAGTCCCAAGGTTAAATGATAAGTTTCATTCAGGTGGCCAGCATTTGAGATTACAACATGAAACATCAGTGGAAGTATTTGTTCCAGGTTTATCAGAGACATTGTGGAGCCCTGTGGAGAGAGAAAAATATCGGTGAAGCAGGGAAAGAAAACGAGATTTTTAGTCAAAGTCAGCACATGCAAAAGCTTCTGTTCTAAAGGTCTTTCAAATGGGACAGAAGGAATGAGAAACTACATTTCTACTTTGGTTATTGGCCTGTTAGTGTGACCTGACATGTGAAGCTAAACTGGAGATTTAAAGCCTGCTAAACAGTTAATCCACCACTTCACAGATACATTAAAATTCCCTTCCCTCTCCCCTCACCCAGGAACAAGCCCTTACATTCCTTAGTGATGTCAATGTCAGAAGACATTCTAATTCACAATTCATAACATGTAAGCAACATAGACCCATATCCTCCATTTAATTCTTAATAATTTATTCATGTTATTTGTGCACCTAAAAAACTACCCAGATGAAAGTAAAAAGAACTAACTGATTTCAAAGGTGGTAACATAGCTGCCAGCAACCCCAAAATCCTCTTCTGAGAGCATTCAGCAAAAACTTGCTCCTGGCTAGGTATTAAAACCTTCTCTGTTGGTTTTTGGGTGGAATCCTCTGAGAGGGAGTCACCTGCTTTGTAAATAAAAACAAAAAAGAAGAAAATTCCCTAAGTGACATTAAAAATAAAATAAGTAAGGGATAGCCTAATTTTTATAATCCAAATCTAAAAAAAAAAAAAATAGAAATTCTAAAAAGAATTATTACAATTTGAAAAGAAAGTTTTTATAAAAGCTTATGGAAACAGAAGGTAAAGAAATTTATACCATCTAGTACAAATATATAAAGGATAGTGCTAGAGACAGATCCATTTAACTATCACAATTCTTACAATCCCAGTCTTCAACTTGATAAAACACTTATTTTCTGGTTCCAAGTGCATCAAAACACACAAGTGTTGTGTTAGAGCAACAGGGACAATAATCTCCATACATGGATAAATATTTGTGGAAATCTACCCTGATTTCCAGACTCCTTTAAACAGACTGCAAGGCATTTGTTCAAAGCAATGTCTGGCAGGTTTTCACAAAGCAGACACAGACATTTGAAAATATGCAAAACTGGATTAGGAATAAAAAGGACAGCTGTTTGTTTGCAGATGACTGGATATTCCAGTGACAGGGAAAATGAGAAATCCTTTTTTACCTGTTGCAGGAATACTCCCATCCACAGATGACTCTGACTCTTGTCTCACAACAGCTTTCTTTGCAGGGGCAGCTTTGATTTCAATTTCTTGTTTTCCTACTTTATCTTCTGCAGGAGACTGGGTTTCCTTGTGGATATCTCTTTTCCCCTAAAAATAAAACAGAAGTACTAAAAGATTAAAACAAAATGTAATACCTGCAGAAAAAAAGCATGGAAAGAATTGTACTTGATAAACATTTTTCTTTGAGTATCAAAACCTTCTACTGAAGAATTTCTTGATGTATTCATGTCTTAAGCTTCCATACAATTAAATTAGGTTCATTTATTGTGCTGATATCTCCCTGCATAAAATTATTACACTATGATAGTTTGAAACACTGCATAAAACTGTAGGAAACTCATAGTCCTACTCAACAGTGCTAACAACCAGGGGAAATGACAGCCCTTTCACAAAGAACAAGACATGCCCCTCTCCTGCAACACTTCTGTGAATCAGTTCAGAGCAAGAAGGTTTTTATCAGCTGGATCTAATGAAAAAAAAACCTGTCTCCTTGCCCCCCTAGTTTTTACCTACAAATGAAATCCTTATTATCCCTTATTTCAGTCCCACATTCAGAATAGGCTGTCAAAGCATCTGAAGATGTTTCATATCAGATCACACATCAGGGGTTCTGGAAATACCAGGTACTCACACTACCACGCGCTGAGGAGCCCGTGCTGTGTTTTTCATCTCTTCCCTTCCCTGCTCTATCACCAGGATGACTTTTTGGAGCACTGTCTGTGGGAGGACTGCCTGAAACAGTGTCATTCTCTGAGAAGGACTCATCTTCTGGTAACATGCAGAGGAGAGCTGAATTTTTCAGTCCTGAGAGCAAAAAAGTTATGGAAGTTATTCAGCTGTTGAGTGGCAAGACAGACAAAAAAGCAGAACTGAAACACTTTAAAAGAGAACAACAAACTTCTTATACACTTCTTTTGAACATTAACTCCATTAAAACCACATTTTCTATCAAGCTCATATAATTCTGTAGTTCCATTAAATACTAGTGATGGACAGATGGTGACATCTTCCACCTCAAAGATGCCATTGGGGTAGAGGTCTTAATTTAAGAAAGGTGTAGAGTGTAAGTTATGAATAGCAAATGATATCTGTCTTTTTTTTTTAATCTTTTGACCACTTGCACAACAGAACTGTATATTGTAAACAGATTAATTAATGAGTATGTGTAATTATTTGGTGGTGGTATTTCAGTTGTATTAGAGCTGCTCACAAAAACTCCCAGTGAACTTACTTGAATTTTAGTCTAGAATTTTTGATACACTCAAACTAGGTCCCTATTGTATGACCCTATTTTCTGTAGGTCTTTGTTCACAGAAACCCCCATTTCCAGATAAATGAACACCACTGCCAGAAATTTATACCACAAGCATGGTTAAAAATCTCTTCCCAAGAGACGCAGAACAAAAAAAACTTTTTCCACCAAGTTGTTTGCTGTCCTTCAGCTGTCAGTGATACGTTACAAAAAGAACATGAAGCTGTATTGACTGATCCCTTTACAACAGCTAAGATGGAAAAAAAAACAACCAGAGACTTGCCAAGTTGTCTCCAATGTTTATGTAAGCACAAAATTAGTTTTCTCAAGCACTCTATTTTCCATGTTCCAACGACCCTGAACGACACTTGTTCTACATTTGCTCTCTACATAAACAGTTATTCTCAGTGAAGTACACAGTAGCTTCCCCTTTCCTCTGGAAACTTTAAAGTCAGTAACCACAGACATTTGTGACACTTGTAGGAAGCATTGTTCAGAGCAGGAGGAGCTGACTCACCTTTTCCGTGCTGTGCTTTCATCAGGCAGTCCCCAATGAGCTGAATGCACTGATGCTGCAGAACTCTGGCATGACTGAGGACCTGGGGATCCAGTTTCTCTCCTTCTACTTCCTCCCCATTTGCCAGATCTGCACTGTAGAGAGTCAAGGCAGCAAAGAGCAGCCAGGAATAGTTGTGCACGTAGGGCTGGATGAGGCGCTGCCGGTCGCTGATTCGGATGGTCACCATGGGGTACACGGTGATGCTGTGGGTGGGCAGGTGGCTGCAAGGACAAGGGACAGCAGTTAGGAATGCAGCTGCTTTTTTGCTAACCAACACAGTTAGTCAACACAAAAATGGCTTCTCAGGAAAACAATTAAAACCCAACACATTGTAGAGGTTCGAACTGTGGGCTTGGTTTTTATGAGCTCTGGTGTAAAGCACTGAAAACTGTTGTTTTCTCTTCTATCCTGTCATGCAGGGCTGGTAACTCCTGCAACTTTCCTAGCCACATCCAGAAAACAAATGCTACCAAGTGATTTCAGAGTTTGAGGCAGGTTTCCAGACACTGTTGCCAAACTGCTCCTATCTTTGTTTCCCCAAAGGACACCAAGGAGATGTTCTGATGTCAGACACAGCTTTATAGGAAGCACCATGAGAAGGACTGATTGTATTTAGCTACTAAATACTGTCTTTTTGCCACATGGGGGAAAGCAAATCACATTTTTAATACCTGTCAGAGTATTTCTTTGCATGATAGCATCCATAGCAAAGGTCAAAGTCATCACAAACGTTGCAGTTCATTCTCCGACCTATGATAACTCCTTGGCAGTGATCACAGGCATATTCCATGTTCACCATTTCATGGTCATCCTCGTGTCCTTCAGGTTTAACTCCACCTGTAAAGAAAGATTTCCCTGTAAATCTTGTTGACAAAAGACCATTCCTAATTTAAGTTCACATTCATATTAGGGAAAGAACAGTTAAACATTTCCGAAGAACCCAGGAGAAGTGTGCTTGACTTTATTTTGTGTACAATTTACAAGATGCCATTTTGGCTTCAAATACAGGGTTTGGAGGGGTTATTTAATGGTTCTTACCAAGGAAACAAGTTTTACACAGATCCATGTCATTGCACTGCAGGCAGCGGTAGCGATGCCACGGCGCAATTTCATCACAGCCATCACAGGAAATGTCCACGTTCAACAGGTCACAGTAACGAGCCACAAACATGTGCATCTACAGCAATAAATCAACACAGGTTACTTCAGGATTATGTTCAGACTTTGAGAAAGCTTCAGACAGGAAGCAGAACATTTCCCCTGCCAAAAATGAATGGGGATCTTTTAATCGTTTTAGACTCTTGAAAGTCTACAGAGACCCAACTAATAAAAATTAATTATAAATCAGACTCCTTTCTCCCCTTTAGGCTTTTAAAGATCTCTTATTTACCCCTTCTGAAGATAAATATACAAAACATGAGGTCACCTTTCTCTGCTTCTCTGGGTCAGCTTGAGCTATCTTTTCATACCACGTCTCAAACATTACATCCTGACATTCATCCATCCATTCACAGTTTTGCTTGTAGTCTGCAATTTCATCTTCTTCACTCCACTGACTAAAAGAAAAGCAAGCTTGAAATTTAATTTGAATGCTATCAGGCTTCCCTTTAATAAAGCTTTCCTTTTTAATGAAGAACAAAGTGCTGTAACATGCTAATAAAAACAGAATTGTGAGAAATCCCATTCACTCGGTTAATACATGACCATACAGACACTTGCTTCTTGCTTCTGTGACATTTCTTAAATATATATAGGGACTATAATGCAGAAAATCAGGAAAATCTACTCTTATAACACAGCTTTTGGAATGCTGGCAGATCAGATCAGACATTTTAAGGTTTTCTGGCTTTCACATTTGCTCGTGTGCAAGTACAACTACTTTAAAATTGTCATATGAAGGTGTTAAAAAAAACACTTGACATTTATCAAGGCAAGAAACAGTATTGTACACATCCTGCTACACTGCTGAACAAGCAAAGTGTCCCAGAAGTGATCAGGTTAAACATAAAATTCCAATAGTTTTTGTACCAGCAAAAAGAATTGAAATACTTTAGTTAAGCCCTTGGATACTGATCAGAATTATTATATTTGTTAACAGCACCCTTGCTGCTTGTTCTAGCACAAAGCTGAGAAACCTCTCTGGGTTAAATGGGATCAGTATTCAGTAGTATTGAAAGCTGCATTCCTCCTGACTCACCAAATGACACTGTCATGGATGCTGATGTTCTCCTGTGATGTTGTCATGAGGAGATGTGGCAGCTGGATCTCAACAAAGAAGGAGAGATCACTGGGCTCCCAGCTCATGTCCAAGAGGTGGAGGAGAGCTGTCTGCACACAGGATAAGGCAGGAAGCAACGACCTAAATAAAAACAAAAGACATTAAAACATGACAGCTCTAAAGCTGACAGACCTAGAGTTGAAATTGTGTGTGGGGTGGAAGGGTAGAAAAACCCCTACACACTGATTTTCAGGTTTACAATGCACAAAAGTAACTCTGTGACAGGAGCTCAGATTTATCAAAGTATTCAACTTACACAATTTAGCAAGTGCAGACTATGCAATTTGAAATAAAGACAGTTTTCCTTCTGGATTCTGTTAAGATCAAGCTAATGCTGTTGCCTGAGCATTAGCAAGAAGGTTTGTTTCTTCTCTACACTAGAGCATTTTCTTGGTATTTGGAGGAATTTATTCTGTTTGAAACTTTTTTGAATTTTTTTTCACTTGAAACTGAAGAAAGGGCTTGAAAGTTACTGTCAGAGAGGCTAACATAGCCATAAAATTCTCATTTTTCTGGGACACCTGGCTATAAATCCTCCAAATTCTGTCCAAAATGCTGCCAAAACATGAATTTTAACATTAAAGCATGGCTGCAGAATTGCCATTTTTTTTGTGGCATTACTCTTGCCCAAGTATTCCACAATAAATTTGCTATTTCTAGTATTTTACTACTAAGCTTCAGAGACACACTGCAGAATTGTAAGTACAAAATGCAGTAAGCCAAGTTTTTAGCACTGATAAGTTTTTGTGATTTCCTTTATTCCTTTAGTAATAAAAAGCTAACTTGGCATTTTTAATCACAAGATCAAGGCTCCTCATTTAATTCTGTAAACAATGGAAAGTAGAGACAAAATTAATTAAGACATTAAATGACAAATAACAGATTACAAGGGAGGAGGTGTGGAGAAATGCAAACCAAAAATCACATAAATAAAGCAAACAATGTACTGTACCTGTCATTAATTGTACTAAATCCCTTGACAGAATTTACCAGGAACAAAACAAGCTGATAGTAGGACTCCCGAATCTCTTTGTGCAGCTCAGCACCACATCCTTCCAAGTTTCCAAAGTAGCTGCAAATTAAAGAGTCAGTTTAATAGCCTAGAATTCACTGTGATATTTTAGGTAGGATGATTTGTGCAAATTTTACAAACAGGCCCTTTTTAACCCCTCTCCACAAGTGGGAAGGATGTTAGTTTTATTTAAAAAAACAACTTAGAAGTTTCAAACAAAAATGAAGAATCCTATACCAGGAATCAGAAGTGAAGAAACGAAACAGGGAAAGAGAATGTTCTCATAGCATTAAGAAGAGAACATTTCTTTAAATTAAAAAGTTGCTTTGTGAAAATCTAATCAAGATCTTA
Source organism: Pycnonotus jocosus (assembly GCA_013400435.1). Lineage (NCBI taxonomy): Eukaryota > Metazoa > Chordata > Aves > Passeriformes > Pycnonotidae > Pycnonotus > Pycnonotus jocosus. The sequence goes on along the minus strand of VWYP01029214.1, from coordinate 519,302 downwards.
AAGAAAATCAGTACATTGTTAGATGACCACAGAAAGCTCCTGACAAGTGAGAAGCCAAGTGAGTGATAGCACTGGCCAGACACAATATAGAAATCAGACCTGAACGTGTTCATAGCATGAACAGCTGAGCAACTAAGTCTCACATGAAAATAATTATTAATTTGGGTTTGGTTTTTTTAATGAAGTACACAAGATACACTGTCTAGCCTGAAAACTAAACCTCAAGTCATATTTTTATTATCCACATGGATTAAAAAGCAGAACTTTCTACTCTTGTCAATATACGTGCCTGGAGGAATGCAAGAACTAAGACAGTAAATCACATGGCTGGGATTTGCCTAAACAATTACTTACTTTGTAAAATCTTTCTGACAGGCTAGAAGTTCTAGGAGAAAAAGTACACAGGGTGGGTGAAAGCAGTGTGGCTGCCCAAGAGAGTCCAGGCACTGGCGGATGGTCTTGAGCACTTCCATGATGCTCTGCCCTTGGGATTTCCTCAAAGCAAGAACCTTTAAAACACTGAAAGCAAAAAAATATCAGTGAAAGCTTCAAAACAACACAAATAACAGAACAATTCAAGAAGTGCCTGACTTGTTACACAGTTGCTTTGTATCTGAATTTCCAGCTGTATTTCAGTGTATTAGTTGGAGCGAGTGATAAAGCTTTGAACAGAGTCCAGCTCTTCCTGCACCACTCCATGTTCTATAGCTCAAAATAGACAAGCTGAGAATTGGAAATCTCTCTTTTGATTCACATTTTCAGAATCCCAGGTAATTTAACGAGAGATGCAACGCCTCTCTATTTGGTACCAAGGATTGACAATAGTGATAGACCATGCCTTTGCTATTGTAGATAAAAAAGCAAAATGCCTCTGCAAACACATGTGAGGAAGCAAGACAAAAACTGCCAAGTGACTGTTTTTTACATTCTTTTCTATGTGATAGAAGCAAATGAAATTAAAAAGTACTCTCTGAGTGCCTACATCCTTGTGAATAACTGAAGTTTGATACATAAATCTGACAACTGTTTATATACAAAATATTCTGCCATATCTTCACACCTGAAAAGGTGTGAAGACAAGCTTCTGTATACCATAACTGACAACATTTTCCATTTGCTTACCTTTCATGTGAAAGTGATTGATCCTTAATAAAGTCTAATATGTTCTTCAAAATGGGATATTTTTCCTTGACAGTGGGCAGAGCTCTTGGCTCTTCCATTGACCTGAAGGACAGCAGCCTCAGTCTTCCACGGCCGAGCTGAGACTTCCTGGTAGGAGTGGAGGGAGGTGATGACACATCTTCTTGCTGTGAAACTGTACTTTCAACAGGCTTACTATGAAATGCAGATGCAGCTTCTGCTTGGTGGAGGTCTGGAATTTGTTTAACTTTCAGATCAGACTGTAATGTTTGACCTCCCTCTTTGGGAACAGGGTGAATTCCTGCACTGGATACTGACTGTGCTGCCTGGAAGTCCATGTCCACAGCTGATCCTTGTCTTTGGCATTTATCACTCACATAAAAATGGGAATCATCCATGTCTTGGCCTTCCAAACTGTCTGAGGCAGAATCTTTCGTCTTTGCTCTTACAGGCAAAAAATTTAGTAACAAAAGGCTCTTCTGCACACAGAGTTTTGCTGCAGCATAAAAATTGGAAGAGTTAAAATCACGACAACAGAACAACATATTTGCTGTCTTATGCTTAGGAAGAAAGTGATTTATCTTATTTCTTCTCAGTTGAGACAGCTAGAAAATACTGTTTTTCTTGTTATATTGATCATGATGCTACCAGTTGCTTAGGTTCAGATTTCCAAATGCTAGATCTGAATAATCACACTGAACCATATGAAGCACAGAGTAGTCAGTGAGAACACATTTTGTTCTAATAACAACCAGCTGCTGTTCTAACATCAGTTAAATGTGGTAAGAAATATCTACAAAAGCAGATGAACATAAGTTCAGAACCAGGTGACCCAAGAGAAAGGTCACTCCCTGCAATTTTTTCTTACTGTTTTCTGCAAAGAATAGCAGAACACAGTCCCAGATAATTAATCCAGTGTACACTAGGTTATCTCTTAAGGTATGAAAAAGTAACCCCACTTCCTAAGTTACCTTTCACAGCAAAAATAATGTCTTCAGGTTTACAAGGCAATGCTTTCTTAAGCTACCTGAAATGCTCAAACATTCAAGGCAACACTCACCAAGAGTTTCTGGGTTCACCTCACTTGCTTCTGTGTTCTGCTTCTCCTCAGCATCATTTCCCCTCCCCATCAGGGACTTCTGCTTCATTTCCAACTGCAGACAGGACGTTAACATAGTTACAATATGATTCTCTCTGTGTATCTATACAGCAAGGCAGGATGAAGACTGTAATGATTGAAAGGAATTTAATCTCAGGAATAGATGACAGTAGTTACTATACCCAACTGGAGCCTCAAAGAGCAGCACCTGAACTGTCAGAGCAGAAACAGCCTCACCCTGAGCTGCTTGAGCTTTGTAGGCTGAGATGATTTGATGTGCATTAGTTCTCCAAGGAAAAGAAGGCTTCTCATTTACCCTCAGCACTCAGGAAAATATACACATCTAGTTGTGAGATAAAGCCCTCCAAAAACATGTCACCCCACTGGCAAGCTCTGTCAGATGCAAACATCACCTGCCATGCAATGGGTAAAGGCAATTACTCATCTTAACATGCATCTGCACCCATTGTGGCTCTAGTACATCAACCTGCCAGGAATTCTTAGGCACAAAAGAGGAGGTAGAAAGTCATGAAACTTTCACAAGACAAAGGAATGATGTTTAAAACACACTTCCTTCTGTGCTATACCTCCAAAGAACTTCAACTGCAATATAAGACTCTTTCTAATTTACAACATACGTTCTTGCTAAAATATAACACAAATTTAATTGATTTTCAGTCCAATTCAGTTCCAGCTACCCATGATGACACATCTGGGGCTGAGGGAAGGAGAGGAGTTGTAAGGATGCACTTAAAGTCCAAAGTTTCAAAGTAAACATATGTTCTTTCTAGGTGAAAACAGTTGATGTAGAATAACTGAAGGAAAAACTGTTCCACCCTACTCCTTAACATTGCATTGTAAAGTACTGAAGTAAATGACATTAAGAGAGATCCTCCTGAGTGTTCTTACCATCCATATTCTAATGGAATCAGCCAGGGAATATACTTGTGCAAACTCATCACTCAAAGGCACCTTGCCTTCACTGTTGACTGGAAATGAGAGAAAGAAGAGAGTCCTGTTTATTTACAGCTCCATTTTTATACAACTACTTTAACTAAAATTATGCTACAGCCTTCCCTTCATCTCTTAGTCAATACTTGGAATTATACCTGTAAGAAAAATAGAGAATAAACCTGCCAACTTTCATATGTCCTAAATACATGAACTGTACCTTGACTGATTTATTTACACAGTTAATTTGTTAGTCTCTTTCTCATCTCTTTCCAAAATTGATGCCTGAAGCCATGGAAAATAAATTCCTTCCCTGTGCATGCAATAACACTGATGAAAACTTATCAGAAAAATCAACAAATGCTTAGTAGTAACTTAAAGCTGTATAGATGTACTTGTTTTCTCTACTGCTTTATACTATGAATTTCTGGAATGGAATTTCACATCCAATTTGCAAAAATTAAAAACCTGACAAATCAGTTTCTACTCAAACTGCCCTGACAATGACTATGGAGAAACAGAGATTCACTCTTCCCTCTTCCATTCTCCCTTTTTAATTATTTTCCTGTATTCTTTTCAGCATCCCTTCTCCAGACTTCCCATAGCATAGGGAATTTCAGGCTCCTGAAATCAGTCTGCCCCAGCAGGACCAGCAGATGAAGATACTGACAGAACAGTGGGATGGATTTTTTAAACACTCATTAATATTTGTCCAGTTTTCAATGTCACTCAGGAATTAGCTCAATTGTCAGACAGACAAAATGACTAAAGGCAGTAACCACATTAGTCATCAAGTCAGTCTCTGTGTCAGTCATTTTTACTCATCACTTCACAGCTCAAAAAATAGCTCAATCATTCTATGAAAAAGTAAAATATATAGTGTCAAAATTATGACAAAAAGTGAAAACCTAAAATGAAATCCTTGAAAACCAAGTAACATCTTATTATCCAATACTTCAAACATATCAGTAAACTTAATGGAAGGATGCTGTAAGTCAAAAAGTTGTTCATTTTACCAACTGAAAGATACATAAATCTTAATACAATGGCCAGTAAGTTAAAAGCAAAACATTATGTTCTATTAAAAAAGGAAAAATTAACTATATATTCTGAGGATGACAGGGTTGATTTACACAGAATGGTATTTTGGGAGATAATTCACACCTCCTCCAACCCCAACAGTTAATACCAGAAGTTGTTGCTGGCTTTTTAGAAAAGGTACAAATGTAGAAAATGATCCAAGAACCTCTAAGAACTGGAGCCACATTGTTCTGGATTAAAGCCCCAAAGGATATCACTACTCTCTTTAGGAATAGCTTTACAGACTTAGTAGCTTCTGATGGTTATCAATATTTTCCCAGTGCTCTGAAGACAAAAATATGTGTTAATAAAAAATAAACACGCTAGAGAGAAAGCTTACCTAGTCTGACTAAATGTTCTACAGAACATCTTCTTTAAATTGCCCCACTAAACTGATTTTTAAATGTTATAAACTCAGCTGTAAGAGAGCCTTTTACAAACTTTAAGTCTTCATTATTAAGATAATCTAATAATATTAGAGTTACCATATTTTTGAAGCTTCTCAAATAAATCTGGAGTGAGATACACCAAAGCAGCAAATGTTGAGTTCACAGCTTGATCAACAGTAGAACCAGCAACTACATGTGTCTTTGGGGTCTGTTTTTTACATGCCTGTATAAGTCCTTTGAAAAGTTCAGATTTTTGCCCACTGAAGTCCTGGGCAGGATCTGATTTTGCAAAGTCGATAAGAAAGTTACGGCAGACGTCGTGGGGAGAGCTCCGAGCCTGCAGAGAAGGGACAACACATGAACACCAATACTGGCTGAGGAAAAACCCCAGCAATGAGCTGCAACCCTAAGTCAACTTGCAGTTTATCCACTGCAGTTGAGCAAACTGATCAACACAAGACATCCCTGCACAAGGTGGGGAGTGAATTACATGATCTTTGAAGGTCTCTCCAAACCATGATTCCACGAAAATGGAAACTAATAAAGGGCACAGAACACTTTCCTCCTTGATATTTGAATCCAACAGCACAAATAATGACCAATTTAGCATGTGCTAAGGGCATTCCAACTCCCTAAAGCCAAATGAAGCTGTGATACCCAGGGATTTCATGCCAAGGCAACACAAGTACCTCGTTTTTGTCTTGGTGCTTGGCGCTGTTTGGCCTGGCTCCCGGGAGTGCCTCAGGACACATCTGATGCCTGAAGACAGGTTTCCACAGAGGGGAATTAAGAACTGATGTTACTTTCAAAGGAGGCAAGTCTGCTTCACTACCTAATTCTGCAAAAAAAAATTCAGATCAGACCCATTAGTTACTAAGTAATTTTCTTCATTTTTACAGTGTGTCAGTCATTATGTTAAACATCCAGCAGGGAAAAGACTGAACAAGTAATTTAACCATGTTCTCCATTCTTCTAACACGGTACAGAAAACTGATTTACCCTTTGATTAACAGCAGCATCAATATCTTATCTTATTGTGACAATGCTACAATAGGGAAGGTTTTAAATTAAACATTTTCACTGTATTATAACTACAGCAATTTTCTGATTTAAAAGAGCTTAAAAGCTATCCCTCCTACTAAATACCTAATTTGTTATATGCAAGCATGCTTATATTAAGAAAGGAAGAAAATATTCTCAAACACTTCAATCAGTTCCCTGAATTCACAGGTAAATAGTTGTCTAATTTTCCAAGGTAAATATGGACCACCTGATTGGAGCAAGAACTCTTTAGCCTTATTTAATTTCTCCTAAGTGGTGGATGGATTCAGATTTAGGAAGCTAGAGAGAACTGTTCCTGTTTTAAAATTAAAATTTACTTTTTAAAATTTATTTTACTTATCTTCAAGGCCCAAATCCTAAGTGTACTTAACTACTGGAATTACCCAAACTTTATTTGTGACTTCAAATTTCATTCAATACCAAATGCTCATGTGGAAACTTAGGACACAAATGATTCTAAGCCCTGTAATTTTTTCAGTTTGTCGGCTCCATATTCACACTTCCAGTGTGGGGTGGATGACAGCACCAGGGAACAATTTTAAGTGTCAAAAAAAGAGAACATACTACTTCATCAATATAATTTAGCTTAGTAGGATTATTTCCATGTGTCCATGTCTTCCATGGACTTGCAACACAGCAAGTCTGTGAAGGTTCTGGCTTCTTTTTTCCTTGCCAAGGTTGGGATTAATACATGGGAAATGTAGGTTTTGAGTTTGGACTTGGATGTTTATTATTTCTTATCTATTTACAGCCTCACCAGCCGTGAGCTCTAACTAGCAAGTTAGAGAAATCAGGTAAAATGAAGAGCTTCTAACTCTTTCCAAGGTTAATTAAGTGGTAATTACCCAATAACGAGGTGACACCTGTATTATTTATATTTCTGTCCCAATAATGACCACCCAAGGCTCGCAATGTGGACCTGTTTCACCCAATTATAGAAAATCATCCAAACCCAGGAAAAAGAAGGTGAAGGAGAAGGATGGAGAAGGATGGAGAAGGAAGGAAGAAGGAAGGAAGAAGGAAGGAAGAAGGAAGGAGGAAGGAAGGAGGAAGGAAGGAGAAGGAAGGAGAAGGAAGGAGAAGGAAGGAGAAGGAAGGAGAAGGAAGGAGAAGGAAGGAGAAGGACTCAGACAACACCCAAAGCCCTCCATCTTGACTCACATGTATTACTCTATACTAAACCCCCAAAATTTACATTCCCAGAATTCCAACACAAGTCCTCCACATTCACGTGCGGGAAGCACAAAAGGAACTTGATTTTTTCCAGAGGATTCTCAACATGGAACTCCTTGCAGGTGCTGTTTGCAGGGAGCCCAGCCGTGGGAGGCACTCACCTCGCAGGGATTTGAGGGCCATGCTCCGGGAAGCCAAGCGCCCCATCAGCCTGGAGACAAGCAGCTGTAAATCCAAGCCCCAAGACACGGCAACGTCTGGGAGGCCGTAAGCAGTGACGGAGAACTTGTAGCCCCACTCATTATTGCTGCTGTCAGAGTGAAAGAGAAACTGCAGCCGTGGGCCAGCCTTAAAGGTCACTTTCTACAGAGCAACAAAACAGTCATTTTGCCAAATGTACATGACAGCAGAACGTTTCAGGGTAATGAATTCCCTTCAGCAACTCTGGGGTTTCAGTATTATGTTCTGGCCATAACAGAGCTAATTTCCCCCACTATCTCAATGAGAACTAAGCAGGTAAAATTTCTATGCAAGAGCTTAATGAGCAATTTTATATATGATTGAGTTTTAAAAGTCAGAGCCACAAAACAGAAGAGCAGCATCTCATTTGAGGACAGAGCACAGCCTCAGGAAGGGCCACACTTGTCTTATGATATAAAAAAACTTGTAAGGGCAGGGCAAGTTTTACCCAGGTATTATTGGCAGTTAAACATGATTATTCCTTTTCACTTTAACTGATGGTTCTTTTGATAACAGGAGTGAAGAGGGATTCTTTACTCATTCACTCCTTTTATTTGCAACATTTCAGACTTTCTTCCCCATCTCCTGCCCCACCCCCCCAGCTAATAAACCTAATAAACACACCCATGCACAAAAGCACACATCTTTTTATCTAATAGGTTTCCACAGGAATCTTAAGGACTTCCTAAGACTGGATAAATAATTTGGTTCATAATTTTAAAGGTGCTCACCTTAGGCCATTTCTCAGTGCCAACCTTTGTATCGTAACGAGTTTTTGCCCCTCTGGCATCAGTAAACTCCAGGTAATCATACCTGTGAAAATTGCAATTCATTACTTCCAAATTTACTTTTTAAAAAGTTTTGGGGGAGAATGGTTTTGCTTTTGGATTTTCACAGGTGCTGTACCTAAGTGCACCCTGTCACTTCCTTCTGAACCACACCTTCATGTGACTGCTAAGGAATTTATTTCATGTTTCAATGCAGAAGTCCCAGCAAATACAGATCTGCTGTCCTGCAGGACTTTGGAATCAGATGCCAAATCTAACATCTGGCAAATGCTTTAACTAAGCAATAGCCTGATGTGCTACCAAGAGAAACCAAGCCAATAGAAAGAGGGCAAAATAAATACCATGAGCACAAACTGTGGTGGTCACAGCATTATTATCCAACTGATCAGGGCCAAAGGAAGCAAAATTCATATGAACAGCATGTCTGTAAATGTGCCAGGAGAGGCAGCTTTCAGCACAAGGTCATTAAAAAATACACATTGCTCTGGACAATGAAGAAATTGAAATGGCACGTGTGGAGTGCACACTGAAACATGAATTGCTCCTCTGCAAACAGACACTGGAATTTAACACAGCACAAGATTAAATTACCTCCTTTCAGTTTCACATTTCTCATCAAATTCCACCTCAAAGTAAGTTGCCCCATGACACAGGAAGACTGAGACCTCATGGCAATTATTTTCATAGTTATGAGGTGATTCCATTGTCCAGGTTCGCAATACTACAGGCTGCTCCTGCTGCCAGCTTTCCATGTCCATCTGTACAACAAAAATGCATTCTTAGATACCAAGGTAAGGACAAAATAAATTACCACACTAGACTTTTGTGTCTATGTACTTTTGTAAATGTGTCTTTTGTGTCTGTACATTTAAGTTGCCAGATGTGCATACAAATGGCATTTAAAAGGCTACAGCATTGATTGACACTGAGATTAGTTCTGAAGACATCCTTGGTAATCACACAGTAAGGAAGCACTGCTAAAGCAAACCCCACCCAGTCTACTGCAGGAGGAGACTCAGGAGACTCTCACCCACAAGTAGCTACAAGTCTCCAGGCATGACAAAAGGAGTCTGGATGACTAATGCACATTTAAACATCTACACTAGAGACCTACAGACTTTATTTGCATCACCACAAGCAGTGAAGCTAAAAATGTTAATCATATACTATTTTTAATTTGTTTTCCTCTCCACCCTCAGAATCCCCTCCTTCCTGTCTACCTTCCAGGCTGCTCATTGCAGTTGCACTTTCTGACCACTTTGCCCATCTCCCATATCAGTAGGTATGTTTTTCATTCCTCACTCAACATTTCATTACACATCCCACACTTTTAGAAGCTTGCTAGCTCTTTTCCAATGCCTACCAATAGAATCACCCAAGTTTTCTGTGCCTGTCTTGTAATTTTGTTTTTGTTTCACTATGTTTAATGGTGCCTGTGTCTTTAGTTACCTTATGAGGTTCACTACAAAGGCTTTTCAGTGGTTCTATCAAAGTGCTGAATCCCTGTAGCAGAGTACAGTACGGAATGTCTAAAGTGCAAAAATCCAACAAGAAGATGACCTAGGAGCAAAAACAGGTGTCAGGAAAGTGCCAGACTCACAGCCATGCCACCCAGGAACAGGACAAAACCCCACAGGTCACTCACCAGCTGACGAGTTGCCATAGCAAAGACAGAGCTACTTATTTTTTCTACTATTGTTTTGCCACTGTATTGAGATAAGAGCGACTGCAAAATTGTTCTGATATTTGACAGGAACTGGCCCACATCTAAAGAGAAAAAAAAAAAAAAAGAATCCTTAATAGCTACCTGAAGGATTTGTTCCCACAATCCACTTTATCAGACATTAGGTGCCTGGTGATGTGCACAAGGACAAATAGAGCAGGGAAGGATCTGCTGCCCCAAGGCTGCACCAGCCAACACTCCAAAGAAGTTTTCTGTGATATTTCTATTGTGGAAACAAGTCATGCTTGTAACAATAGCACTGAAAAAATCAGTGTTGAGTAATTTCATCAAACACCTCAAGATTGTTTCAACAACCTCCATGTATCCAGTAGTCTCCATACACTGCTAAGCAATGCAGCTGAAGTAGCAAATGAGGATAGGAATTTTTAGCTACAGTCCTACTTAATTTTTAAATGTAAGACAGAAACACAGCAAATTTATTTATACACAAATAACATAAATACAATGTAATTTTACATAAAATTACACCTCTCTTAAGTATTTGGCCCCATTAACTCAACACTGAGGTGCTGCATTAAAAAAAACTAACAATCCACCCCACAACAAAACCCCTTAGATGTACCCAGCTTCTTAACCAAGTTCCTTTCTTCTTGCTATTACAAACATCCAAGAAAGCAAACATCATCACCTAAGAGTTTACCAAAATAAGGGATGCTAAGAAATTAAAATGTCCAAATGAAAGCCTGTAACTATTTGTTGTTTGGGTTTTTTTTTTTCAGTATTTGGCCCCCAAAGCTTACTGAAATGCTTTCTGAAGATTCTCCCAATGTAAGCTTATCAGTACAGCTAAAAGTCCAAGTTGCTTAATCACTTCCTAGAGAGATTAAAAATGCTATGACAGATCTGAGTATGCCTCAGGCAACCTTTGGTGATCTCTAATTACACTGCAATTTGCAAAATCACATTTTAAAGTCCTGTATTGCACCACATTTAATTCTGTATTAGTCCCAGCACTTACAGTTTTTAAGGATTTCTACTGCAAGATCCTTGGCTGAACTATCAGTGCCTTTAAGTTGCAGATAGCACCAGGAAAGGAGGCTGCCCTGAACAGACCAGAATAAGGAAGACAAGACTGTGCCACTCTCTTGCTGTGCAACATCCAGCATCATCATTTCACACTGAAAAATAAGGAGCATTCATCAATGTAATGGAGCCTCTTCTGCTGCAGCATGACACACAGCATGCACCAAGTAAACTGGGATGGACACAATCATCCCACTCAGCCCAGAAAAAGCTGAAATGCAAATGACAAGCAGCATGTAACACCATGGAGCAAGAGATGCTCTTTGTTTTGATATATCCCAATTTTAAATAGGAACAGCTACCTATGAGTCACTCGATGTTCTCAGCACAGTTTTGCTGCATATGTAAATAACCCTCCTCCATTTCCACCTCCCTTAGTGACATGCCCAATCCTATCCTCTCAAAATGGAATGAGTCCTTCTGTGTCCCAGTATCTCTCCACAGAGTCTTTTCAATGCTATGGAAAAACACCACATCTTTCATATTTTGTACTGGAAAAATATTATTCATTTCCTACTCTACTATGATGAAATGTTAATGCTTGAAGGAAAACTCTCAACTGGTTGGAAAAGCTAATCCTACTGACTTGCACAGCCATGAACAGTTGGATGTAGAAGGACAGGGAAGCTGGTCCTCAGCTTGGGGAAGCAGCTTGTGTTTGAGTGCCTACAGAACTCATAGCAAAGAAGCAGGAGCAAAGCATTACCTCTCTTGCTGCCACAAGCAGAAGGGTGTCCATGACTGATAACACTTCACTTATGTCAAAATTTGCAGAAACTCCTTTCTCTGGTAATAATAAAAGTCCACCTGGATCTTGATCACTACAAAACAAAGATATTCTTACTAACCGGCAACAAGGAGTTCCAAACACTTCCAAACCAGAAATTTAGTGGTTTTGGTGTCAAATCTGTAGAGATCCTACTGTATAATTACAATGAAAATCTAAAGGTTGTGTTCTGATGACTCCAGAATAATTAAATCAATACCAACCATCAGCACTGACAAACAATTACTTAAAAATTTGGAAGACAGCCTAGGAGAAGCCTAAGAGCAATATACTGTGATTCCAGCACCAACCTTGGCCAGTGTTTTATAGAGCCATTCAGTTAATAAAAATATTTAGTAGCATGTCCTTTCTAAACAACGTTAGTTGATTACTTCAGAGAATTATTGTTCAGGGGAGTAACGTTTCTAAAAAGGATTAAATACAAACTTATTACCAAATGTGGGGTATCAGACAAATATTTTCAATTTCAAGACCCCTTACCTGAAGTGGGTACACAAAGATCTGAAGGCAAGATGTACAGATTGCTTATGTTCTTGCTCTGTGATGTTTTTCTAGAAAAGGAAAAAGATTTATTTTTATGATACATTCTGTTTTCCTCCTCTGTGACAAAGAATTCTAATTTCTGTGTTCTATTATTCATTTTTGGTAAGAAAGGCAGGGTTAGCTCCTCTTTCTTTGGATAAGCTGCAGAGAGAAAAGGGGAAGGGTAAAAAGAGGCAAAGAAAAAAAAATAAGGTTTTTACTTGAATGGGACAAAGTATGTATTATTTGAGAATAACAACTCAGATTTGTCCTCTTTTCTGCATAAAGAAAGCAGGCACTAAACAAACAATTTCTCATTCAATGTTTACCATCATGGTGAAGAGCTGGTGTCGCCTGGTCTGTCTATCTGGGAAAAAAACTGCTGCTCCACTGAGTAAGGTGTTCTTAACTTCCTCTTTCAGCATTTTCATTGGCATGAAGTTACTGTCCCCCATATCCACTACTGCTCATACAAAAAGGAAACAAAATCACAAGTTCTAATTAATACCCCATCTAATATGTTAGAGGCATAACTGAATTAAATGTTAGTCTACACAACTTCAAGCCCTTGCAATCCCATTACACACAGAGAAAATGAGGGAAAACGTTTTTTTTTAACTTACAGCAAGAAAGATTTATATTAAGAAAGAATACATCTATTCAAGTAAATGAATTCTAGGAAGATTATAACTTGACACCCATCAAAGCTAATAAAGTTTTCAAGATGTGACAGATTCTATATGAAGTGTTTTCCCTCTAGCTCTCTTTGCAGGAGACTCTTCAAATTATGCTTGAATAGAGAGCATGCCACCCTACTGTCAATGAACTCTAATGTGTAATTCCCATTCTCTTCACTGGCTCCAGAAGCTTCCCTGTGTTCCTGTAAACCTCACAGTCTACTCAGGAGCTCATTTATACTGATATACAATATCAGAAATAAATAAATCCCCACAATGTTATAGCCAAAGGGTCACATTCCCTGGTGGTACAAGCAGGTGACAAATTCAAAAGCAGTTTTCTATTGCAGCTGTTTCCAGACCACGTTGTCACAAAGTCTACAAAACCATTTCTTTGGGCCAAGGAAAGTTTCTAGTGATTGACTAATTAGTCTATTCTGACCTGAAGGAGAAACAAAGGAACAAGAGCTGACTTGGCCTCTAGGAATGAATATCTTTTCCCAAACTTTAACAGACAAAACGGTCAATATATATTGAATAAAAATTACCTTCACACAAATGTCTATAAAGCTCTTCTGCAGCTTCTATGTGACCAGCTGTTTTGCTCTGAGGAGTTTCTTGAGGTTTAGCAGTTTTATTATCTCCAGTAAGTACAGAGAAGCAGCTCTGGAGAAGCTGCAACAGCAGTGTTTGAGCAAAGATACATTCTTCCCTTGGGCTGTAAAAAGATAGAGAACAATCAGAAGAAAAAACTAAAGAAAACAGCTTTCTGCACCAAGTAAGTATTGCTATGAAAGTCACCATTTCAGCTAGATAAAAACCACTGAGTGGAGAGACACAGCCAAAGGAAGTGTAGCTACCAGCTCAGTTAATCTACAGCTTGAGCTTCTACATAACTTTATAGTTAAAAGTCCATATGGCAGCATTAGGGAAATGTTATTTATGTAAATGATGTCGTTTAGGAAGAACAAACTGCTGTAACTAAACAAAGATATTTTATTTATATACACACACACTGATTAGTGCTTCAGCAGACACCAAAGAAGAAACTTACTTTTGGTGGAGTTTATTGTAAAAATTCCAGAACAGCTGCAAATCAAGGCCTGTGAAATCTAAAAATGACTTGTATTTTAATCCACTCTCCTTCTGCTGAACCTTAAAAAGGCAAAGAAAATGTAGGATTGGAAAGTTAACTCTATACAGAACACACTTACAAAACATAAATCCCTGAGCACTGGGCTTAAAGGAAAGCACAGCCAGCTTTCCTGTAAATTTCCAGCTAACATGAATTCCAGTTTATGTTCTTTCATGGATATCCTGGTGTCTAAATGTGACAGCTCATGCTGAAACCTTATTCACAGAATCCTCCCCTCTTTCTGGATTTCTAGGATCCCATCCCTTTTCTCCACCACCAGAAGATTTTATAACCATACCACTCCATCTAATTTAATTGGAAGTAATAAACCTCCAGCAAACATACACAGAATTCTACTTTTCAGCAATTTTTTTTTTCCACAACACGCTTTTTAACCTTTGTTAAAAGTACCCCAATTTTTCTTTGCCCATTCGCAACCCCTATTACTTTTAGCCTGGCAAACAGAGGCTTAAAAAAACCCTAAAAAGTGAAAATACCAGGTCCTGTGCCAGCTGCTGGATGAAATGAAGTGTCTTGAGGAGCAGAGTTGTGCCACAGACTGTGTCATCCTCAGTTTTCCTGCACTGCAGGCAGCTCATGGTCCTGCAGGGCTCGTCTCGCAGGGGCCGCAGATAGCCCAGAACACTCAGCCCTTGCACCCCAAGCCGTTCTGCTGAGTCTTGCCTTGTGCACAAGAACTTTATCATCAAGTACTGGATGGACACAAAAACAGCACAGGATTTGGGTTTAAAAGCTGGTACAAATTGGGATTTTAAAAGGCATGAGTGCACTCAGGTGAGGATAGAGGTGGGGAGCCTTAGTCTCTTGTCTATCACTTCCCAGAGGTTTAAAATACTGAGCCTGAGGTTCAGGCCAAGTTTGATCTCTCCCTGCTTCCAAAAAGTCACAGGGATGGTTCTGTGACCTCTACAGGTGGCTGCAAAGTTAGTTAATTCACAATCAGTTCATTCATTCTGCACACACTGCTCCTCCCTGCCACAGCTACAGTATTCTTGCAGGTTAAAGAATTATTAGCTGCATTTAAAAGCAAGCAGAGAATCAGTGTGTGATATTTAGAACATACTTTGATCAGTCTGTTCTCAGTGAGGTGCAGAGCACAAAACAGAAGGAACAGCAAGTCCTGCCAGCCACATGTACTCAGTTACTCTGCAGCAGTGACTTAGCAAGCAGCAACAGAGTTAGGAAAAATCCCAGCTGACACAACAATGCCACCAATTCTCTCAATTCCCACAGTGCAGATGGACTGGGGAACTACAGATGATTCCAGAACCATGATCCGAAATGCAACATTCCCTACAAATGCACCAAGCACTACAAATCAAAAGCATCTTCTGCCATTATGGAAATGAGAGTCTCCATTCCCCAAGGGCAGCAGCCTAACTGATGGAAAGGCTTTGTAATTGTTTGGCCACTGAAACATGGATTGAAGAACCTAGCTCTGAAAGAAGAAATGCTATGACTACACAGTAGTTAAATGGTCTAGATACTAGAATAAAGCAACAATCATATTAAAACAGTAATCTGCACATTATCACATAATTTTGCATTAAATTTGATCATGAAGCACCACTTAACTACAGCTATAAATATATGTGCATACAGATAAAATGAATAAATTCAGAGGACAAGAGCTGAATTATTCATTTAACTAGAAGCCTAATAATTTTTTCTCTATACAGCAGAGTTCTCCCTCACAAAATAATTAGATTTATTTCAGTTGTCACAGAAAAGAGCCCCTGTTCATTGTGATGGGCCAAGGGGATTTTGTGTGTTCTTACCTGGGAAACTCTGCATTGCTGCATTTTGACATCAACTTCATCCCATTCCTCTTCTACCTCAAACCAGCCAATAGGATCATCATCTCCCAAATCATCACATGAACAACTGCTTCTGTGTATGAAAGAATGTAACACACTTTGTAAAGACAAAGTTTAGAGACATTGCAAAGCTGTTGATACTCTACCAAAATACTTCCAGCATGCTATGACTATAAAGATGAAGACAACAGAAAGTTTCACAAATCCAAAACTCTATCACATGCAAGGTTAAAAAAAATCAAGAAAATCTTTTTTGTTGTGGCCCCTTAACCTCCCCTTACTCCTAAGCACGAGTTCTGAAAACTGATTTAATAAAACCTAATTTAAAAATTTATTTTATCTTTGATCTACACCCCAAGTAGAAGGTTTGTTTTGCTATATCCCTTTTATACCAGGCACTTAAATCAAGTGGCTGAAAAAAACAGTTATGTACATATTTCATTCAACAAATCAAATCATTAAAACAAACAAATAACATTTGTTATATATATATTACACAGTTGTTTTACACATATATTACACATATTTGTAAATAACATCAAACAAATAACAATTAAATGATGCACTTTTTAAGTCACTTGGAACAATTCTCAGTAATTCTCAAGGGCTATTGCAAAACAAACAAATACATTTATTTTCCATGTATGCATTACAAAAATCCAATTATACCTGGTTTTTAAAAACTGTTTGAAGTCCCTCAGCTTCCACTTGTCATAGCTCTCAAACTTTTTGAAGTGTTCCTCAGCATGGAACTTTTCTGAGGCTCCATTGTAGGCGAACACCAGCCCGCACTGCGCTCCGATGGCTCCTCGCCGCACCTGGGGGACAAACACACACCACTGCAGTCAGAAAAGAAAGAAACCAAATCCTGACACTCCTGCTCTCTGGAACTGCACAGGAAAATGAAACACGTTTAGGGAAATGTTATGAAAACTTCTGTAATCCACTGAATTGAAATCATGTACACAATTTCCATTATTATTATTATTTACTGTATTTGACACCCTGCCAGCACCCTAACATTAACTGCAGTTCCACATATTAATTCCTATTGTACTGCTGTTTTCTTTTTCCATTAAAAAAAATAAAACTAAAATCACGTTTCCCTATTAATAACACTACATTGCAAAACAGCTCAGCTGCCTCTCCAGCTCCAGTTAGAATTTACTTGCCAGAAGTTCATTCATGTTTAAATCTCTTTGACATACAAATATGCATTGCTGCTCTGGGAATTAAATAATACCATTGCTTTGTCTTAAGTAAATAAGTCAATTCAGCTGCAGAAACCTCACTGAAGTTTTGTCTTGGCTATGAGATTTAATCACAAGACCTTCCTTTGTAAGCAGGTAACAGTCACACCAAATGTTCAAATTACACTGGTGTCTCTAAACAGAATTTGAAATACTTTCATTTGATCTGAACTCACATGCTTTGTATCTTGATAACTGCTATTCACAGAGTCAAAGTTATTTTAAACATAAAAGCCCTTGCATATAAATCCACACACTTCAGAGAGCAATCATAAACCAAAAAGTCTCTGGCTTGAGATATATTGCAAGACATAGAAAAAATCAATATAAAATGAGTGTCTTTACTACATGCTTGTGGCTTCCTGGAACAATTTAAGACCTCTTTTCCTGAAGTTTCCTGACTTACACTGAAGAAAAACTCTAAAATAACAGTATTTCATAATGAATTTATATTTCAGTTCATAATAAAAAATATCCATATTCAATTCCACCACTAGGGGAAAAAAAGTAAGTCTCCTAATTCACAAGCTCACAGCAACTACGTACCTTTATTCTAATTTGTGTCACTTGAAATGAAGATTCAGTTCCAGTAGAAAGAATGATACTTGCTCTGGTTTTCCCAGTTTCAGTAAGAAAACCTAAAGCAGCAGTGGGAACAGAATGAATTTGAGTGAGTGCTAGTCCAAGGTGTTTGAAAGGGAATATTGGGATTGTGGACTGAAGGAGGGAAAGAAACAAAACCACAATGCTTTTCCAGTGAAATGCTCATCAGCAAATGTTTCCAAATAAAAGGGACTGCTTAAAAGATTGTATTTTACACAGAACCTTCCAGGCAGTATCTCTGTGAGCACTGCAATATCTGCAGCAGTTTCAAGAATATTTTCTAATTAAGGTTTATTAGTAATTCTCAAATATGAACTCAGTGAATAGTGCCCCAAACTGTGACCCACCAAACAGTAGACAAGCCACAAAATAACTAAAGAATAAACTTAAATACTACACATGAACAAACAGAGGTGTGAAATAAGCATTTAGAATGTGCCTGATTTTCTGTCACAATGGCTTTCATTTACCAGTAGCACTGCACAAGACAATAAACTATTAAAAAAAAAATAGGTGGCATTTCACTTAAAAAGGAGGTCAAGAAACACAAATCTCTTTGTTTAGATTGTATTCAGTACATAAAAGCATTGCATTAACAAAGAGAGGCTTCAAGGGAGAATTAATGGGCACATGCACTGAGAATTTAAATGATTTCTACAAACTCTCTCCCCATCAATATTTAGGAAACTAACAGAGACTTCAACCCACAAAATGTGCTTTAGTAAAATATTCCCTGTGACAGCTCACTGCTGACATCCACATAGAATATTAACAACTCTCTCCAAAATCCAATTTTTTGTTTGGTTGGCTTGTTTTGACAATAAACTGGTTTATGAGAAATACTTTGCATAGTCCTGCAAAACCAAATTTATATATTGTTTTGGTTTGAGTTTTTGTTTGTTTACCTTTTTAAAAATCTTTTTAAAATCTTCCATAGCATATAAAGAATCAAATACAGATGAGTAAATATGGAACACCAGCACAGCATTGTTAACAATCATTATGTTTGGTAGAATCATCTAACTGAAATGATTTTATGATTCTATTATGGAATATTACGGATTTTAAATATTATGGATTTTAAATACCATAATAAATATATTTACCATCCCCAGTCCATGGCTCTACAAGGAGGTTTTCAGGCCCTGATTTATCTTCTTTTCCCTTTACATCACATGCTTGCAAAGTGAGTCGTAAAGGCTTTCCTAAGTCAAAAAAAAATCAACAGGTTTATCAAATTTATTTCAAATGGTAAAATATGCTTTCCAAAGTTCTTTGCTCAGGAAAAAAAAAAAGAAAAAAATTACAATACTATGAGATTTTTACCACTGTCAGACCCAAAAATGGGGAGGGAAACTAGAATATGAGAGATACATTAAGCTAAAGTAGGCAGAGTTTTAGATACAGACAGGACAATGAAATTCATGACAATTAATGTTCCTTCAACTGTTGCCACACTTTGGAATTCACAACCCATGAAATACCACTTGTCTTACAAAAGGCATTAGCTACTCTGGGGAAACTGAACCAATTTTCAAAACTTTTGAAAGTAATCAGTAATTATAAAATAATCCACGTGTTCTTTGGCACAGGACAAGAAGTACTGAAAAAACAATACTAAAAGGCAAATAAAGGGTAGAACTCTTCATGAGAGACTAATGAGAATCTCAGAAGTTGATACCTGAGAAAATACAGATTTACCAAACACGCACTGCAAATGCAGCAAAATCATCACCTGATGCCAGACCATGAACAGCTCTATACTCATGACACACTCAGATTATAAAAACTTAATTTTAACTCATCTCATAAAAGTGGCAAAAAAAAAAAAGAGGAACCCTGAAGAGATGCTAATGACATTACATTTAAAATGCATCTTAAATTTGTACATGCCTGCAGGAGAGAGCAATCACTGAGGCTCACTCACACAAACAAATGTCTTAATGGAAGAAGAAAAATGTTTTCTGTCATTTGCCTTTTAAGCAACACAAACACCATTATCCCCACCCTGATACAGGGGCCATGATCTACAAAGTTCATGTTTTCACTCTTGAGAAAATCCTACTTGATCTTCTTGATCTACTTGATTTTCTTTTGATCACAGAAAGCTGACCAATCAGCAACTTTTCAGGCAGTTCAGCTGCCAGGTTGTGATTTCAGTGCCAGTTTTTAATTGAGAAGATTTGATTAATTTAAAAACCCAACAAGTAGAACAACCCAAAGCTGTGGATTTTCTCCAGGCTGCACAGTGAAGTTCCATTACCGTATTTATAGAGCAGGTTCTGCCTGACTGCTGCCATGGAAGAGATGAGTGAGGAAGCCTTGTATGGGGTGTCCAGGTGATCAGTGATGGCACAAAGGGAACTCAGCACTTTGGCAACACTTCCCCGGGCTAAGGCAAAGGCCAGGAGTGTCAGCTCCACCTCTGGAGTTGTACAACAGCTGGGAGGGAAAACAGCAACAGGGTGAAAAGAAAATTGGGGACATTTTGTTTTTCAATAATGACAAGCTGCCACAGAATCTCTCAAGCGCCTGTTTCTTGGTGTTATTTGTATTTTTTAAAGATACTCTAAAAAGAGCATGTGAGTAAAGATGCAAAAATTTGATTTATAGACTCTTCTAAACCACTTCCCACTGCATCAACCACACAAACTCACCTTGTTATTCTGATAAGGAAGCTATCTACTTCTTCCAAAACATTTGGTGATAAGAAGCTTGAAAAATCTGTGGAGCCTGGTGTTAGGGATAGAGGTGGCATGTGCTGCAGTGCTTTCCTAGGCAAAAAATGAAACATAATGTCAGGAAAATGGGCAGAACTGGAGAAAAAAAGCTTCTGATGTGAATTAGATGCTTGAATCTTCATGTTTTGTGTGGGCAGGTCTCTGCAAATTGCTTCTGAGTGCACAAAATCTATTTACACAGAGAATGTCTTCAAAAGGGAACAACAGGATTGCATAATAGGCAGGGAAAGTTCAGTGACTGCTGGGTAATCTGGAATCTAGTCTCAGATTTAATGAGACAAACACATCAAGAAGTTTTAAATTAAATCTGTGACAGCATTAGAAATAGCTTAGTGTCCAAGCACTGCTTCATTTTAAATTGGTCTAGAATTGAGCAAGAGCCTATGAATAAAGTGAAAATTTACCTCAAATTCCATCAGAAGAATTAGAGAAACTAAAAGAGACACTTGTTAGCTCAAATCAGAATTTTTCTGAATTTCCAAAGATAATGTGATAACCCCTGATCAGGAATTCTTAAGCAGTTTCACCAAAGTTATTCTATCCAATACTAAAGTTTTCTCATTCAGTATTACGGTTATTCTATGCAGTTCTAAAGTTTGGGGGTTTTGCTTTATAATTCTAAACACTGAATCTAATTCCAGAAAGCATGATTTTAGTCAGTATTTCTCCATTATATATTCTTAATGCTTTATTAGGTGAGTGTTCAAGTTAGATTTCTAAAAAATATCTAAACTTCATCCAAACCGAAGGCTCTCAGTTTCAGCAAAGCCTGCAACTATAGGCCTGCCTAAGGCATGAGCATGTATGAAATTATCTAAACTTTATAGAGATCTCACAGATGACATAAATTAAAAGATAGGCTTAGTGGACTTTAGCCTACAGGCTTCATTAATCTAATGACAGCCCTGCTGTTCAGTGTGGTGACACTGTGCTAACTGAGCTCTACAGAAGCTGATGTGGGTGTGGAGTGGTTTTATTAGGATTCCAATCCTTCAAGTCATGGAGCAGAAGTGTTTGGCAATCAAACAAGGAAACGTTACACAGAAAATGGTCAATCACCACAAGCAAACATTTGCATGGAGATGGTGCATAGAGTCAACTATATCCCCATAAAATGCATGACAAGGCATTACATAAGTAGAAATCTGCTGAAAATTAAGCTAAATGAAGCTTCACTCCTAAGGGGAAGATGTTAATTTTATTGATTATTAATACTGGCCAAGAAAAATGAATTAATTTTAGGCTGCTCAAAGTCATTACAAGTAAATGGATTGGCAAAAAATCTGGTTTTCAGTGTCCATTCAGTCATGGTTTAACAACTAGATTAGATCAAACAGCCAGGAGAATTACACTTGTTCTAGTAGGTGCAAACAGATAGAAGAAAAACATCAAAAATCTGAACAATGAGAGAGAAAAAGACATTTAAACACCTTAATGGAGGGAGTGGAAACCAGTTACATACGGCAGATTGCTTACTAAAGCCAGAAGCACTTTTTAAAAGAAAATTAAGTAGATAAAATCACACCCCGTGTAAGTTGGTGACTTACTGAGTATTCTGTAAAATGGTGTGAACAAATGCTGGGTTTGTTTCCATGGAAGCTGTCACCAGAGAGGTCAGCAGGGACCAGTACCAGATGGCCGAGGCGTCGCACACGGACACTCCCACCTTCTTCACTCTCTGGTACCCCACAGCCCGCAGCCCGTGGATCCTGGTGTCACATCCATCACTAAGGCAACGCTTGATGTTTATCTGTACATCTGTCAAAACACAAAATAGGATTTTCCTCCCATTTCTTCTGCTAGATTGGAGCTAGAAGGATCCGGATATTCCAAACCTTAAATTAGTGCAGGACCTCTTAGGAAAGTAACAGCAGATATGGAAGAGCACTGCCTGATGGGGACAGTCACAGACACTGTGCACCTCTGAGCTGGAAAATTTAGCCTTTGCATAAATAGCCTTTGGATCCACTATAGGTGCTATGGCTAGAAACTAGGAAAAATGGTAATAAAATATCCTCAAAGTGGAAAATAGGTGGTAGTACCTTCCTACCTACATACATAGGAAGTGTCTTGCTAGCAAGTGGTTGTGGAGATAATAGGGGAAAGGAGCAAAATCTAAAGGCAAAGTTTTAAGTTACATAAAAATTTTCACACACGTTCTTGACCATTTTGTATGGATGGCATTGTCCTGATTACTTCTGAGGAACAACATCCTTGCTGCCCACTTCTGTGGCACTGAAAGCTCCTCTCAGGGAAAAGCATCTTTTGGAACTGAAGGGACAAAATTCCTGAAGCTGCAGAAACCATCTTAGGAAGGAGCAGCTTTTCTTGATTGATTGATTCCAATATAGCACCCACAGAGCTACCACAATCAAAAATAACACTATTTAAAAGCATAAAACCTGCCTTACATTGGACTGACTTCAGTATTTCAGTACCAAAAAAAAAGCAGATTTTTTTGCTAGATACTATCAGCCAACATATGCTTTCTCTGCAAGCAAGGATATTTTAAAACTGCCCCATGTCTTCACACTGAAAGGCTAAAACTGCATTTTAGTAATTTTTTTCTTCAACCCTCAGCCCACTTTACAGAGACCACGGGAAAGGCTCAGAAGACTCTCATACAGGCTAGAAATGAAACTAAAATGAAAACAATTTCTCTGACCCAAGGAGAAGGCCCAAAGTGTCACCCCTGGTGACTGACACTTCAACACATCTCTCCACGACCTGACCCAACCTTTCACCTTCCACAAAAGCACCAAAGCAGTATCCCAATGGCATCTTTATTGACTCACACATCTGACTAATGTTAGCGTTTTCCAACAGTGTTACGTAGCCAGTCATATTGCTTGGAATGTGAACATCTCGGACCTCCTGGAGACTGCTGGCATTCCTTCCCACTGCCACTGTGACTTGCTGTGGCATGTAACTCTGGTCACTAGCTGCCACTGCAATGGACAGGTGTCTCAAAACCACATCTGGTTTCATCTTTAAACTGCAAAGCAAAGAGAATTAAACAGTTCTTGTGAAGAGATGGTAAGTCAAGCATTGTGGTTTTGTTATTATATGTCATAATGTTATACATATGTATATACAATAGATATTATTATTCATGCATTTTCCTCCTCTACAAACACAAATAAATCCTCTGAAATTTATCTAATGCTTCAGAGGTGTTTTTTAACGCCATACCATCGTGAACAAGTTAAAAAATTTTGATTTGGAAAACAGCTGCTTCTGTTTGAGAGATCGTAGAATTTTCTATTTATATTTTCAACTGAGAATTCATTCCTCAGGAATAAAAATGCAATGACAATAATGATCAAATTGGGATTTTTTTTTTCCTTTGAAGCACACACTCTTAGCTCTACCACTGAAAAAAACCACTAAACATTTCTGTTTCATTGAGTGTTTCTGTTTCATGGAACTTCCTGGACAGTGGCAAAGAGCTTCTATTCAAGTACCAACCACTGCATTGGTATTACAGCAGGGAAAGCTTCACTGTACAACAAGGCTGTGTGTCACCAGAGCAGATACAGGCATTTTAAAGCTGACTTTTTATTTGGCAGTCAGGCTTTTAAATTTTATGCAGAGATAAATGACTTCTGCTTTTATCTGTTATTCATCTGTCTCTCATGAATTCCAGCTGTTTTCAATTACACCTGTTTTGAGGTTGTGTGACAAGGTTTTAGCAGTGTGGGGCTGCAGGGTGTGAGAAGTTGCTGGAGGCTGGACCAGTGTCCCTGTAGGGAGAGCAATGTGCACTGGAGGAGGTTTGCTGGCAGGATTTGTGACCCCATGGGGGACACATGCTGGATCACCCTTTTCCTGAAGGACTGATCCCCAGAGGGGCCATTCACTTAAGATCTGGGTTTGACAATCCTTGGGGGTCCCTTCCAGCTCAATATTCTGTGCTTCTGTAACTGCACCCCATGGGAAGGACCCACACTGGAGCACTTTGAGGGGTTCTGTCTCCCATGGGAGGGACCCCAGGCTGGTGGAGGGGAAATGTGAGGAGTCCTGCTGCTGAGGAGGAAGGAGAGGCAGAGCCAGCATGTGATGAACTGGATGCAGCCCACACTCCCCATCCTCCTGTGCCTCTGGAGGGGAGGAGATAACTTCTCTTCCTTTTTTCTCTAAGCCTGGGAAGAAGTGGGGGAAGATTTGCTTTTGTTTCTCCTAACCCCACCCTGATTTAATAACTTGAACTAGATTCCCTGAATCCAGTCTGTTTTGTTTGTGATGGCAGTTGGTGAGAGAGCTCTCCCTGCCCTTGACCCAAGAACCTTTTGTTACATTTCCTCTCCCCTGCCCAGCTGAGGAGGGGACTCATGGAGCAGCCTTGGGGGCACCTGGCATCCAGCCAGGATCAATCCACCACAACACCCCACTCAGGGGCTGTCACTTAGGCTGTCAGGGGCTGTCAACGGCAGGAGTCCCAGCCCCAGCCCCAGCCCTCACCGTATCCAGTGGGATCGAGCGCTCCCGTCCGACTGCCAGAAGGAGGAGGTTTCTCCGTTCGTCATCTTGTCGATATCGGCGGAATTGGAGGAGGTCTCGATGTGTGTGTAGCACTTGGTGACAGACTTCAGCTTGTCTGACTCCTGATTACTATTCAGGTCACTGGGGTATTCTGCAAAGAAATCGCTCAGAGTATTTTTCTTTGGCATGTTTTGAGTATTGTTATGCCTTTGTAAGAAGTATCTCACACAAATTAACTTGTTGGCACAAAAACACGGCCCCTGAAGGATTGTTTCTGACAGAAACTAGGAGACAGCAAAGTTTCATTTCAGATGAAATTGCAATAATCTCCATCTATCACTCTCAGTACGAAAACATCTCCATTCCCTGGAGTTCAATAGCCTTTTTCTACACCTTTTATTACTGGCCTCACCAGTGCTTTATTATTTTTGTGCCCAAATACAAACAGATGAAAGGGAAAAGTAAATTATGATGGAGAAAACTTCAATTCATGTGTTTTAGGGAAGGGACAAAGCACTCTCTTTCCCATGTAACTTATCTATTTCAATAGAAGTGCAGAAATCTGAAAATACCTAGTCAAGCTGCAAAGAAAAGGAGCCCTCCCTGTAGGGACTAGGTCAGTCCCATCAGAGATACAGTAAAAGATTCATCATCTCCAGTCCAAAATGATAAAGTATCTTTTAATACTGAACAGTCCATTTCAGAAAACATCCACTTCACCTGGAAACTAAGTTTCTAGCAACTAGTAGAGATATTTGACTAAATACAGAATATCACAAATGAGTAACCATTCTGAAACAGGCCAGGAGAAAGATAAGAACATTCCAGTGTTACTCAGATTGCTGGGTAGCTTGGAAATTAACTTATGTGCTTCAGAAAACCAACAAAAATCCACAGAAGCGTGCAGATCAACTTCATAAAACATGAGGCCTGCTAGAAGTGACACAGTAAAGAAAGCTTTTCATTTTATCTGTAGCCTCATTTTCAAAGCCATGGTGACAGCACCATCCTGCAGAAGAAGGGAAGGCCTTGCATACCTCTCTCTTTGAGGA
The DNA here is from genome assembly GCA_013400435.1 of Pycnonotus jocosus. NCBI lineage: Eukaryota > Metazoa > Chordata > Aves > Passeriformes > Pycnonotidae > Pycnonotus > Pycnonotus jocosus. Next base: position 493,526 of record VWYP01029214.1, on the reverse strand, counting down.
GAAGACGATCCAAAGAATCCTTCAGCACGGACGAGCGCATGGTGCAGATGTTGTTGAAGTACTCCAGCGCTGGGTAAGGGATGGCAGTGCTGGAAATGCGGTTCCTGTGCAAGAACCTCAGGATCATGGAGGCATGAAGGCCCAGACGCTCTTTAGATTCAGAAAAGATATCAATAAACCCTGGAAAGAGACATTGTTTCCTCAGGCACCACCATGTATGAAGGATATAAAACTATGAGAGAATGCAGCTCAAGTCTGCAACCTCTACAGCAGGAAAATATTTTTGCTGGTGATTTGAAATGCCTGAAGGAGTTCAAAGCAATCACCAAAAATCTTACATTTATTTTGCTGCCCCAAACCCTTCCCTTCAAAATCTAAGTGAAGCAGTTGCTACTTGGTTAACAATTTCTTCACTCACCCTGAACTACACTGAGCTTTTTCCTTTGGCATTGTGGATTATTCCCAAAGAGGTGCCTGATGCTTTCCACAGGTTGGTCAGAAATGTCAGCTCCTGAACACTGGTACTCTGAATCCCAGTGCATTTCCACACATACAACAGTTCTCTCCAAGTCCTCTCCTCTGACTGCTCTGTATCCAATTCTAGTGTTTCTTGTCTGATCCTTTAAGGCAAATCCCCTTTAGCCACTTATCATCAAATGCTTGGAAGTCAAGCCAGTAACTGACACTTATCCCAGAAATCAAATTCTGGAAACTGACACTTTCTGAACTATAAACCATAAACCCCGAATTATGTTTTATCAGGATTTCAAATGCTGAATAACAATATAATAATAATAATAAAATATGTGACTCATCCCCTGGAACAGACTCCATGGAGGATTTATTCCTCCAGTTACTAAGTACAAGACTGCATTAGCTGGGCACTCATCAAAATTCTGCAAGGTACACTTTTCTGTCTGTGAGATAAACTAAACAGGGGTAAGACACTCCCTAGTCACACAGAGAATGAAACAGTGGTTATTTGTGAAAGGAAGTTCTGCATGTAATTTTGGGAAATGTTTAATTTACAGCAACTCCACTTGCTTGACACTAAAGAACCAAGAACCTTCTGGAGGATGGTTTTGATAAGATTAGGACAAGCAATGCCATTAAAGCAATTTATTGAAGCAGCACTCCTCCTGTGGGGCAGGGCTTGGGAAACTTTCTTCCAATACTCTGCTCTCATACCTGGCACCAGTGAACAAGCTTGCAGTTGCCTGATTACATGGCTCAGCTCCCCCTGAAGGTTTGCTCCACTAGAATTCTTGAGAGCCTCCAGCATATTCTCCACATCTACAGTGCCATCTCCTTCAGCATCAAATTGTGCAAAGGCCTGAGAGTAACAAAAAAGAAAATTGGTTTCAGCATACTTCCTTAAAGCAAGGTATTTAATAAAAACTATAGCAACAAACGTTGTAACACTATTGAAACAAAATCAAAAGAATCAGTTTCCCAAAGTACTGAATTCAGGGTAACAGGAAGCAGCCTGGCTGGAAATCTGCAGTGTTTAGCAAGTTTGAAGGTATTTGCACTGCCTTCCTATAAAAGTCAACTGGAGTCATGCTTAGGTGGAGACAGCCCATCACGTACACCAGTGAATCAGCAGGATCCATCCATGGATAGCTGGGATTGCAAGGAAGGTTCTCACCAAAAAGCTCCCCAGTTTAAGGGTGGTTTGGCTCCAAGAGCCACACCCTCGATTACTCATCACTGCTGCATCCCTCTCTCACTGCATCCACTCAAATTCCTTCAGGGTTTACATATTTTCTTTACTTAAGAAATTGTCCTAAGAATCATTTGATTTTCCTTTCCATAAACTGTCCTCCTACACGAAATATCAGTTTAATATAGTTTGTCTAAGTATTTGTGAAACCAGAGGAGAAAGTTAGAAAAGGGCTGGAATATTTTTTATCAAAGAGAATCACGGGCAGCTTTATTAACTTGGACCTTAATAAAATTTTTAATATAAAAAGTTGTGTTAAGCGTGTAGAAAAAGTAACACACAGCATTTCACAACTTTGAACTAACAAACATACAAGGTATTTTTATTCAGCTGAGCCTATAAAACAGAACTAAGCTCATAAATGTAGCTTACTTTAACTGGCCATTTCAGAGAACTCATGATTTAATAGCAGTGACACACTACTATTAAAAATCTGGCTACATTTTCACAATCAGGTTTAATTTTGAAACAAACTTCTGTTGAATTGCTAAAACTTGTTCCAAAAGAGAAATGCAGTATTTCAGGAGCATCCACCTTTTTCATATAAATTGGGAATGCACTTACAAAAGATATTTCTTTACAAGCAAGACTGTAACCTCACTGCCCTGAACTTTGTATTCCAAGTTCAGCTACACAAGCCAAGTAAATTTGGTCTCTAAGAACAGATGATCTCACAGGTGTCTGAGTTGAGGGATTGCTGCTGCTCAGGGGGAAGCTCCTGCTTCAATCTCTGGGTTTGCTACCTGAATATCAGATTTGATGCACCATTAACAGTGCTGTCCTAGAGAGTAGTAACCCAAAGGATTAGCTCAAAATAACCTCCCAATTAGCCATGACATAATTATACCAGTAAATCGAGAGCAAAGTCCTCAGAAGACAACAGAATTGAATCACAGGGTTTTAGCTGACTAAAGCTCTCATGGCACTTCTGTGGCACAGAGCTGGAGTTTAGCTTGGAAGCTTTATAAAGTCTTATTACACACACAGCTAAACCCAAGGTAATAATGATCACCTTTTAAAAATCATTTTGAGCAGCAAAGCTGGTGCTGAGTATCCAGTGGGGACCACAGCCAGTCCAGCCCAGGCACTGGGGAGATCCCAAAATAAAAAACCAACACCTTTACTTGAGGACAACAAGCCAGAGGGAATTAATTCTAATAGACATGACTCAGATCCCAAAACAATTCAATGTACAGTTTCACACCACACCATTCTCACCATTTTTCCTCATATTGAAGTCAAACTGCACAATTACTAATCTACAAATTGAACAGGTGTCTTAGGGTGTTTTTGCTTTTCCTTGGAAAAAAAAGGAAAAAAGGAGGAAAAAAAGGAAAAAAAAGCGAAGCTTCTCCAGCTAACTAACTAACTAGCAAGAAAGTGAAAAGAAAAGAGAGAGGCTCAGGGAAAAAAAAAAACAAAAAAAAAAACCAAAAAACCAAAAAACCCCTCTCTGTCCTGCGTCCATCTCAAGGCCAGGAGGAGGAGGAGAGTTTCTTAAAACAAACTACGTGCTCCCCTTCAGAGTCAGTATGAAAGGTACAGAGCATAATATCCAGAATAAACCAAACAGACCATTGGGGATACAAACATCATAACAACACCCTAGGACAACAGGTTTTGTGATGTTACTGGTGACAATAAAACACGAGGTGACAAGGCTGAATCTGCTGATATCAACTTTAAACAATTGTTTATAGTCTCATGTAAGGAGGGATTACTACATGTATGCTTTTCTTCACATCTTAATGCAGTATTTTGTTATTTTAATTTTAAACTCTTCCTATGACCTCAGGAGATTGCACCAAACCTAGAACTCTAAAATTAATTTCTGACTGTTCAGTATAACTTAAACTCTGTATCTGACATAAAACATACACAATTTCTACTGCTGTCCTGTGCAATGGAGGAAAAGAAGAAAAAAGTGGGGGAAAAAAATGAGAGTATCAACCTGTACTCAAAGAATTTTTGAGTTGCATGTAGGACTGGGACATGATACAATTCAGCAGCAGCCTTACACAACCCAGCTCATTGTACTCCTGAATAAAAGCAGTAACTCCACTCAGTCCCACCCTGAACACGAAGAAGCATGTGAGAGACACGATGGGTGAGAGGGTTGCTTGGAAATATGGCACATGGAAAAAATCAGCCCTTCATCTCACAGCTCAGGAGCTGGATGGCACAACAAGGAATCTGCAAGGTGACTTGGGAGAACTTCATATTTCAGCCTCTTAATGCTGCCAGTCAAAGCTGGATACATGACATGACAACCTCTGAAGCTGCATTAAGAAGGATTCAGAGGTTCAGTTTATCTAGAGAACAGATTCTGCATTTAAACATTGTTCATAAAACACTGGAAGTCTGTGCTCGAAGCCCTGCATTGACAACAGAGAAACTGAAAGGGCAGATCAAACCTGGGCTGTGCCAGACAGGACTCTGTAGACATTAAAAAGTGAAACCTCTTGGCCTGCCACCCCTCAACTGACTTCTCATCAGTGTAAAAGGGAAGCTCAAAGAGCACAGCTCGTGGGTTAGTGCCAGCTGCAGAAACGATGACATCAAGGTTTTCCACGGAACCCTCAACATCTCGGCTTTGCAGGACAGACCAGATGTGACCACACATCCGTGCCATGGTAAATCCTGTGACAAGCTTTTTCCCCGCTCCCTAGAGCAGGATATGAAACCAAAACAAACAGATTCTTCATGCAGAGGAGGACAGTGAAATACAGGCAATCCTCAAAATATTTCTGCAGCCCACAAAGCTCAGCTGTTTGTGCCAACAGGAAGAACCCCAATGGACTAATTTCACCCTTGCTGTTGCTACAAATGAAGATGTGTTTGTTACTGGCTCTTCTGGTAAAGGAATTGGAAGTGGAGGCAGCATTTTACCAAGTTACTCAAACCAGTCTGGTAAAAGCACACCTTGCTGTGCATGAAAATGAATCTCCTTCCAGTTTCCAGGAGCCTTGTTCACCTGTCAGCACTGATCTGAGGCGTGTGTGTGTGATTCAACAGTTTACACAGTTATTCTGCTACTCGGGAGCAAAACAAAGACAGCAGGAAGTGACTGCTGAGCCTCAGGAACTGCTTGCACTAAGGAATTCAGACACAGCCACTTTCTCATGTGAGTGTGGAATTCCCAACAGGGTATTCTGCTGCATTTTGGATTGCTACAGAGTAAAGCTAAAGCTTCAGTGTTCTAGACGTTAAATTCTCCCACAGAAGGGCAAAACTGGAAATCCCAGCAGGAAATCCTCCTCTCTTCTACCCTTAAAAGCTGACCATAACACCTTCTGGCTGTGGAAAGGGATCTCTTGTTACACTACTTTCTTACAACTTTTCCAAAAGTCCTACTTTACAGTAAAAGAGATACTTGACAACTTCACTGCGGGTTTTAAAAAGCTACAATAAAATGAAGCGTAGTAAACTTTGACTCGCTGATAACGCTAGTAAGTATCAAGCAGAATTACTCAGGCAGGATTTCCTACCTGTGTTCTCACCACACCTGTGTTCTCAGCTTCACTAGCAGTAGCAACAGCAGAAATATTACTGTAAATAATTGCTGTAAATACCCACTTGATTCTTAAGAGGTTGCTGAGCGTGATCACTGATAACTGACATAAGTTTGGGGGTTTTTTTAAAGGGATATCTGGAAGCTGACAGGCTGCATATCAACAGCAGCAGCCGCTTTTCCAGCCTTGTGCAGAACCCTCTGGCCCGGCCTCTCCCCACGTCCCAGGACGCGTGTCCCAGGTCTCCAGGGTGGTGTGGATGGCCACGGACCCGGTGCCAGCGCCCACACCGAGGGCTCGGCGAGACCGACCCCCAGCAGCCCCCCGGAGGTTCCCCCGATGCCGACCAGCCCCCGGCCCGGACAGGCGGATCCCTGGAGGAGACNCCCGCCGGTCCCCGCCCGGCCCGGCCCGCCTTAGTCAGCAACTTCCCGCCCGCCGCACCTGTCAGCGCGGGGCCGCCACACCGCCGGAAAGCGGCACCCGCGCCACACCGCCGCAAAGCGCCACACCGCCGCAAAGCGGCACGGCGCTGCCGCAAAGGGCCGCCCGTGAGAGCCGATGGGAGGAGAAGGAGCCGCTGGAGAGGATCCAGCAGTGAGGGTAGAGCGGTTTGGGGCAGCTCTCTCGTGAGGAGACTGCGGAACCTGCCCCTGCTTCGTGTGGAGAAAACTAAGGGGAATCTCATTAATCCATAGAAGTATCTCCAAGGGGTGCCAGCAGAGCGGGGCCAGACTCTATTCAGTGGTGACCAGTGACAGGATAAAGAGTAATGGCCATGAACAAAAACACGACAAATTTCGCCTCAGTATGAACAAAACTCTGGGACAGGGCTCTGGGACAGACTTGGCCAGGGAGGGCAGTGGAGTCTCCGTCTCTGGAGAAATTCCAAACCCACCTGGACCNAGGCTGCATATCAACAGCAGCAGCCGCTTTTCCAGCCTTGTGCAGAACCCTCTGGCCCGGCCTCTCCCCACGTCCCAGGACGCGTGTCCCAGGTCTCCAGGGTGGTGTGGATGGCCACGGACCCGGTGCCAGCGCCCACACCGAGGGCTCGGCGAGACCGACCCCCAGCAGCCCCCCGGAGGTTCCCCCGATGCCGACCAGCCCCCGGCCCGGACAGGCGGATCCCTGGAGGAGACCCCCATCCCTGAAGTGTCCAAGGCCAGGCTGGACGGCGCTCTGAGCAACCCTGTCTACTGGAAGCTGTTCCTGCCCGTGGCAGGGGGTGGAACGAGATGTTCTTCAAAGGTCCCTCCCTGCCCAAGCCATTCCACGATCCCAGCGCACGGCGCTTCCTGCGGGCTCTCACCTCCTCGCTCTCCCCGCGGGACCCGGCCGCCAGCCGGGACACACTCTCCAGCACCTCGCAGAACTGCTCCAGGCTCACGGCCTCGTCGCCGCGGCTCAGCCGCTCCTCCAGCCATCGCACCAGCGCGCTGTGGTGCCGCGACACGAGCGGTTCGGGCAGGGCCGCCTCCCGCAGCCGCGCCGTGGCCTCCCGCAGCCGGGCCTGCTCCAGCAGCACCTCGGCCGGCGGCAGCGCCGGAGCGGCCGCGCCGGGTTNAGACTTGGCCGGGGAGGGCAGTGGAGTCTCCGTCTCTGGAGAAATTCCAACCCCACCTGGACCTTCCTGTGTCACCTGCTGCAGGTGACCCTGCCTTGGCAAGGGGTTAGACTGGGTGATCTCCGGAGGGCACTAACAACCCTAAAAATTCTGTGAATGTCCTCATGAACAACATCATTCAGAAGAATTTTTTTCCCTGGTGAGGCTCCGGCATAGCGTGCCCAGAACAGCTGTGGCTGCCCCATTCCTGGAAATGTTCGAGGGCCGGTTGGACGGGGCTTGGAGCAACCTGGGTTAGTGGAAGGTGTCGCTGCCCAGGGGAGGGGGTGGAAGGAGATGATCTTTATAGCNTGAATGTCCTCATGAACAACACCATTCAGAAGAAATTTTTTCCCTGGTGAGGCTCCGGCATAGCGTGCCCAGAGCAGCTGTGGCTGCCCCATTCCTGGAAATGTTCGAGGGCCGGTTGGACGGGGCTTGGAGCAACCTGGGTTAGTGGAAGGTGTCGCTGCCCAGGGCAGGGGGTGGAAGGAGATGATCTTTATGGTGCCTTCCAACCCAAACCCTTCCATGATGCTGTCCGTGCTCCGCTGCCACACTGCCGTAAAGCGCGCCTTCGGGCCGGCCGTCCCGCGGACGCAACGCTGGACGCGGTTGGCCGCCACACTGCCGTGCGGCGAGGACACTGTCGCACAAGTGCCGTGGTGTCGCGCGGCGCGATGTGGCGGGGCGCGGCCGCGGCGCTGCTGTGCCTGTCAGCAGCCTGGCTCCTGCACCGCGGGTTCGAACCCAGCGTCCGCCTGCTCAGCGCCGCGGAGCTCGGCCGCTACCGCGGGGCTCCGGGCGAGCCCGGGCTCTACCTCGCCCTGCTGGGACGGGTCTTCGATGTGGAGCGGGGCCGCAAGCACTATGGCCCGGGCGGCGCGTACAGCGGGTTCGCAGGTACCTCCGGTGGAGCGGGGGGGCTGGATGGCAAGGCCTGGCTGGGGAGGGAGGGGATCATCCCCCGGCTGGGGAATTCACCTGATGGCTGAGGGGAGTGTGTGCCACTAGCTCTCACCGCTAGCTAGGGAACGCGCTCAATGCCTAGCGAGAGCATTCACTCTGTGCCTGGGGCATTCACTCCGTATTTGGGGCATTCGCTCCATGTTTGGGGCATTCGCTCAATGTTTGGGGCATTCACTCCGTGTTTGGGGCATTCGCTCTGTGCCTGGGGCATTCGCTCCGTGTTTGGGGCATTCGCTCAATGTTCGGGGCATTCACTCTGTGCTTGGGGCATTCGCTCAATGTTTGGGGCATTCGCTCCATGCCTGGGGCATTCACTCCATGCCTGGGGCATTCACTCCATGCCTGGGGCATTCACTCTGTGCTTGGGGCATTCTCTCCATGTTTGGGGCATTCACTCCATGTCTGGGGCGTTCAGCCCTGGATGCGTGGAGGGAGAGCTCAGCCCCTGTTTGGGGAGCCCACTCCATGGCTGGGCTGTCACTCCAAGGCTGAGGGATTCACTCCGTGCCTGGGGGCTCATTCCCTGGCTGTGGAATTCACTCTGTGCCCGGGGTCTCTCTCAGGCAGAGATGCCACCAGAGCGTTCGCCAGCGGCGATTTCACCCCGGCGGGGCTGGTGGATGACGTGTCGGGGCTGTCACCCTCAGAGCTGCTCTCCATCCACAGCTGGCTGAGCTTCTACAGAGACAACTACGAGCCCGTGGGTAGGTGTGCGATGGGTGGGCTCTGGGTAGGTGTGGATGGGTGGGCTCACACAGGGGATACACGGCCCAAGGTCCTGAACCCTACCAGGGACCAGCTGGAGCTGCAGCCAAGCCAGATCTTTGAGTTCTGCTTCCCTCCAGGGGAAGGTTTAATGGTTTTCCCACCTGGCTGTTGTCCTGCTTTGATAGTCTCTGGTGAGCAAAAAGCACGGAGCCAGCCTGAAATCACCAGGCTCAGGAGACTGTAGGAGCAGCAGTGCAGGGAAACTGTTTTGGGAAATGAGGTGCATAAGTGGGGATGGTTTCTGGGTTGTGCAGCTGAAACTGGTTTTGGTTTTCAGATGTGTAATGAGTCTGTGCCTAAGCTTATCCTGCATGGATGTATTAATATGGGTAAATTGCTGTGTGATCACAGGATTGAAAGGATGTAAGCTCAGTTCAGTTCTAAAATTGGGCCATGGTGGCATCTCTTTTATTTTTGTCTTTAAATAACAAATTAAAAATAATACCCCACCAGAACTATGCATTTTCATTGCCTGGAAAGGCTGTGGTCTTACCTGATCTCCTCTCCCAGGGAAGCTGGTGGGCAGATTCTATGATGAAAACGGGGCACCGACAGAAGCCCTGAGGGAGGTTGAGGCTGCCATTGAGGAAGCTCTCAGATTCCAAGCAGAAAGTGAGCAGAAGCAGCAGCAGTTCCCACCCTGCAACTCGGAATGGAGCTCTGCTAAAGGCACCCGGTTCTGGTGCTCCACACAGAGGTAAACTCGTACCCTTTGGAGCAGACCCTTTCTTTGGGTGCCCTGTGCTTTGTTCTTGCCTCTGCTGGCAGGAGGGGTGTGGGGAGATGTCCTGGCTCCTGCAGCCACCACACTCCATGGGCAGGTGAGGTCTGACCTGGCATAGGTTGTGTGTGCAGTGCTGCTGCCAGGGCTGGGATATGCCAGGCATGGACTCTGTCCCTGTCTGAATTCCCAGGGTTGTTTAGGTGGGAAAAGCCCTCTGAAAGCCCAGCCATTCCCCCAGCACTGCCAAGGCCAGCACTGACCTGTGCCCTGAAGTGCTACATCCACACAGTTTTCAAGTCCCTGCAGGGATGGGGACTCCACCACTGCCCTGGGCAGCTGTGCCAGTGCCTGACCACCCTTTCCATAAAGAAGTTTTCCCCAATATCCAACTTAAACCTCCTCTGGCACAACTTGAGGCTGTTTTCTCTTACCCTGTCCCTTGTTCCCTGGGAGCAGAGCCTGACCTTCACCTGGCTTCAAACTTCTGTCATGGAATTGCAGAGAGTGAGAAGGTCCCCCCCAGCCTCCTTTTTTCCAGTCTAAGCCTCTTCTGTCACACTGGAATCAAAGAATTTACCAGATGTGCACGTGATCCTCCTGTTCTCAGCAAAACAGGACAGAAATCCCAGTAGGAGTGGGATTCAGACAGGTTCTGTCACCTATCAGGAATACAAGCTTTAACCTGTGTTTTTCACACAGTTTCACAGCCTGGCTCACAGGCTGATACCACAACATTTTCACTTAAACCACATAAGAATAAGGTTAAGCTTTGAATAATCATTTCCTAGTTACTTTCCTGTTAGTAGCTGTCTCTCATCTTAGGGACTATTCTGTTTGAAGATGAAATCATTTCCCAGGCCACACTGCAGAATGCTTGGGCTCCATGTCAGCCCAGCAGCAGCACTGTGAGCCCCTGGGATCTGCTGCTGTGTGTGACAGCCTGGGGACAGCCTTGGGACCAGGTGTCATGTGGCAGTGATTTGTGTGAGGGGCTGAAAAGCTGCAGTGATTGGGGACCAGGCAGGATTTGGCCCATGGAGAGACACTTTGGCATAGAGAGACGTGATGAATGACATCATAAAGAGACATGATGAATTAGTTGGAGCAGCAGTTGTTCTGCAGCTCCAGTTCTCCAAATCCCTATGTTTAGTCAGGCACAGCAGGCCTGGAAGAGCCTGGTCTCTTGGGAGGTGTCCCTGCCTGTGGCAGGGAGTGGACTGGGTGATCTTTAAGGTCCCTTCCAGCCCAAGCCACTGTGATTCTGTGAAGATGTGTGCTCACCTGTGAGCATTGAGGTGCCTCCAGAAAAGGCATTTTGCTGTGCTGTGGCTCCTCTTCCAGCAATGGAAACATGGAATGCAGGAGTTGTTGGCCACTCTGAGAAGGGTGGAGCCCGTAGCAGCAGTGATGAACCCAGGTTCAGGGCAGGTTTCTGAAGCACAGCCAGTAACAAGGTACCAGCTGTGGGATGGTGGCTGCTGCAGCAAAGGCTACCTCAGCATTAGTTTTAGCTTTCCCAGATTGTCTTAGGGTTATTTTTTCTAAGGATTCTCTATTGACTGGAAACATTTTGATGGGTTTGAACGGTAATTAATTTTCCTTTTCCGTTCCTAGTGGGGGAGTGCACAGAGCCTGGGCCGGAGTCCCTCGGAAGCTGCACAGCCCCGGCTCACAGGGCAGCCGCTGTGTGTGTGTGAGGAGCTCCGGCCCGCCCTGGGGACAGCCAGACTCCTCCCAGCACGGCGACACAGGGGACCTGGATCACCCTCACCTGCAGCAGTACGAGGGCTGCCACCCCCTGGCCGAGCAGTGTGTCCTCCTCACGGGCTGACTGCGGGCAGGAGGAGGCCTGCAGTGAAGCGTTGAGCTTTGGCTGGGCAGCTCCAGCTCCATCCCTCCCACCTGTCCATGCAAAGGGAGCAATAGCAATCTCGTGTTATTTGTGGTGCTTTTCAACATATTTGAGAGTAGGAGGAAACACTTCAGCCAGGTTAGTGGCTAAAAAGTCAAGTAACAGGATGCTTTGCTTTATTTCTATGGGAAGTATTTTTGCACCTGGGAACCAACTGTAAGATGCACAGCCTGAATTGTATTTTAGAAGTGCTTTCTAATTATTGTGCAGGCAGGAAATGGATGTTTGTGTGCACAGTGATGGGACAAGGTGCTGTGGTTGAAGGCAGCGAGGTCAGTGAGCACAGGAGCTGCTGCAGCATCACTGCCCACACTTGGTGCACAGCCCTCAGCTCCTGCTGCAGGGCAGTGCTGATGCTCCTTCCCAGGCACCTGACTCACTCCCAAGAGTTTAAAGGTAGCAGGGAGAACCCTGGATTTCTTCTGCAATTAAAGTCCACAGTATCTAGGAACTTGCAGAGTTCAGTTACACACGAGCTTTATCAAATTCTTGGAGTAGAGAAGGCAAAGGCCAGAGCTGTATTTCCTCATCCGGTGTTTGCATTAGATACTGTGCCAAGATATTGAAGCCACCTATGAGGATTGTTGTTTGATATTAACCTCACCCTCCTGGTCTGTGATTCACCACTTTCAGACTGATCTGATCAGAAATGGGTAGTTTTAAATAGATTTCTTTTTGTTGCCTGGGTGGCAACAGAACCATCCTATGGGAATCTGCCTCCTGTTTCCATTCTGGTATGCAACTTTCTTGCCATCTGCTCTGTGCCTGTCAGACATAACCTGAGCTGGATGTGCCCTTACAACACCTTAAACTCCATACTTTGGTATCACAGCTGGCAGAATTCAGCAATGAGTGACTCCCAGAAATGCAGGGCAGGTTATTTCACCATTTCTGGCTGGGGCTAAAGGGGAGGAAGGAATAACTGCACAGGCTTCAGGCACAGCAAACCTCAAGCTGCAGGGAAGCAGTTGCTGGCTTTAATGGAATCTGCTCTTAAAATCAGTTTTGATGTAATTGAGCTTTGAGAGAGATGTGCACATCAGTGGTGGCACAGGTCCCTGCTGAGCTGTGGTCAGTTCTTCTCCTTAAGGCAGCTGCCACCTGTGGATAAGTGGAATGTGGAAAGTGTTTATAAACTATGTATAAGTGGCAGCTGGGAAGTGTTTATAAACTGGGTTTTAGCTACCACCACCTCTAAAGAGAGGCCCAAAATCTAAGTGATTAGTTAGTTAATTAGCAAGTTTACATCCTTGCAGTACCCCATTACAGTGCCTCTCACTGATAAAAGCTCAGAGGATGCTGCAGCTCCAGCAACCTAAACATTTACATGCTTGTTGTAATAGTGGAGGGGCACAGGGGTTGTGGTTTTATTTTTGGGTTTTTCTACCTATCATCATCCTGAAGAGAAGCTGTTCCAGGCATTGCCCTGCTGTGCCAGCTCCTGTCCCCCACAGGGGGAGCAGGATGTGAGGCAGAAACCTCAGCCCTGGGCTTGAGCCATCTTTGGGGGTGGAGTGAGCACAACTCACTCCACACAGTGAAGATCAAGCTTTGTAAAAGGTGCAGCAAAGAGCTGCAATGCAGCACTTCATTGCCTCCACAGCTTTGGCCTTTGCCACATTTAAAAATACCACCACTTTAAAAAAGAAATTGCATTTCAAGTAGTGAAACCATCCCCCCAACTGAGTGGTAAGTGCCTTTAAAAGAGGTTTTTGGAGCTATTTAAAATTTGCAGCAAAATCCAGACTATTAAATGCTGTAAGAAGTAGTTTGTGAGGGCAAACCAGTCCCAGTGAAGGTGGACCAGCTTGACTTAAGCAAGTTTCATCTTGCTGTAACACTCAATCACTGTGCAAATAGTGCTGAGGGAATGGTTTTGATTGCAAGAGCTACGCAAAAATCAAATAAACTGCTGCAAAAAGGCAGGGCAGGAAAGGTGTTGGTTTAGGTTAAAGTTGGTTGGAAACCAGTTCACAGCTTATTGCTCAGTTTAGGGTTTGGAAACACTGGGGGGAAAGTTTGTATTGCTCTAGGAATAAGTCATGTATTAATGCAAACAAGGAGACACCCTCACTGACCTGAAGTGCTCCAAGACCATCATGCTTGTAACTCTAATCCAGCAGCTCTGCTGGGTTCTCCCATGGTGGAGAAGGGTGAAAAACAGTGATAGAAAGCAGTGATAGCTACACAGGGCTCAAGTCACCACAGACAGTGCTCTAATAAAGCTCAAAATGCATCTGTACTTCAGTAAGTTTTATTAATAAAAGACTAATGCATCACAATCTCACCCAGAAGTCTTGGCTGGGTTTGCTATTGCACTGAAGTTTTCCTTTTCCTGAAGTGAAGCTGCAGCAGTTCTCTGCTCTCCCAGGGGGCTGAGCTGCCTCCAGAACACAACTGAGTGCACCAAGTGTTTGTAACTTGAACTGATGAACTCCATGAAGCAGCTCTGGCCCGTGGGGAGCTCGGATTTGTTTCACAAGAGTGGTTATAGGTAAATCTAATATAAGGCATTCATGATGACTACATGGTACAAACTAGAACACCAGACCTTGACAGCCAAAAGAACAGTTGTAGCAGTTCCACAACATGAAAGTGAATACCTGGACTCATTTCAGAACCAAGAATAAAGTTGTTATGCCTGACTGGATGTTGTATCCCTGTGTTTCTTCGTGGTTTGTAAGGATAAGCTTGCAGAGGGGCAGCTCTCTCTACAGGAGCAGATACTTCCTTAGCAAGGTTTCACCTCACGATGCATCATCTAGTTCTGCATTTTATTACAAGTAGAATCATTACACAACAAAGTAATGCATATTGGAAAAATACATTTTTACAACGACTCCAGACAAACATTGCAGATAAAATGCCATTGTTCTAAGACTTCCTTTTCTATTTCACAGAGGGTATTAGAAGGTTCAGTTATTTCTGTCACTCATACAAGCTTTGATTTTTCTAGAGACGAGTTTGCTGCAGTGACCACCTCTGCTGGTTACAGAAAAATGAGGATTTGCCTGTTAACATTTGATCTACGAAACAATCCAGCCTTGGCCTCCCAGACTGTTGCATGTTAGTTTGTAAGCACTACATGAGCAGTTGGACAAGCTGTTATCTCCAGCATGGGAAGTCATTAAGGCATCTGTCAGCTTTTAGCCAGCAACTTACTCTGCTCTGTTAGTACCTTCAACAGCAACATTCTCACTCCACTCAGTGGTGTGAAACAGTGACTGCATCTTCTACAGACAAAAAATTTCAGCCAGACCACGGTTTGTGCTTGTGTAAGAGTGCTGAATGACTGCAAGCAAAAGGAATCCAGTCTCAGAACAAAAAAGCTACAGCATGAACCTCCCGACTTCCCATGCAGCCCTGCTGAAGTGCCTGAAGCCTCCTGTGAGGAGCAGCAGCACTTCCAGGGACACAAACTGATTTTCCATCCAACCTTTTGTTCAATGCTTGGCAGACTTGAGTTAGAGTAATAGACACCACTAAAAAGGGGTGAGAGGGGTGGGGGGTTTGGTAACAACTGTATTATGCTACAAAAAGGGAAGAGCAGTTGTTTAAGAGTTAGAAATGTGTTGACCACCACTACATTACCAAGTGCCTCATTCACATTTGTACCCTGTAGTGGAGCATTGCCAGCAAAACTCCCAAAAAATCTCAGTGGTCTAAGAGTTCAGACCAACACTAGGCAGAGTGTGTGAGGGATTGAGTCCCACCAGTTGTCTGGTGGGTTCAACTCCTCAGCTGAACTAGAAAAGAACTAACTTGGGTTTTGGTTCAAGTTGTGAGCTTTTCCCCTTTAGCTCTGGCAGAAAGCTATTTAATTGGCTGGAAGGAAACTATCTCAAAGGCACTTTAAAAAGATCAAATTTGCTGAATTTAGTTGCTTTAACACCTCAGGCTGTATAATGAACAATAACTTTCCCTTCAGACTTCAGTAAGCAAGCTGGGACAGTACTGGCTGTAAACAGCAAACCAGGAGCACTACAGATGTTTTCCCAGATCTTTCCCACAGTTTTACAGTTATAATCAATATCCTGTTTTTTAGAAGAGCAACTACCCAGCCTTATCTTGCTATTCAGTTAAGCTGAATTTTCATCAGAAACACATTTTCCATCATTGAAAAGCTTGCTTAACCTGTTAAGAGTTGAGCTCCCTGTTCCCTTGCCCGTACATCAGAGAAGCCACTGAAAAAGTGATGCTTAAATGCTTTGGCAATTACATGCTGTGTAGTTTTCCAATGAGGCTGAAGCCCACAGGCTGTGGCCTTGGAAAACCCCTCCTCTGCACTGTCTGTCAACATTCTGAGCACACTCTTACCCCTCCACATCACTTCCAAACCAAGAAGGAAAACAACATGATCATGGGACTACAGTTGAGACTTTCACCAAATGCACTTTCTCTCCATCATTATCTTTCACTGCTGGAGATCTGCAACCAGTGACACCCTGAAATATCAGAAGTTTTCCAATATCTCTTTCACTCAAAAACCCCCAAACTGTAGACTGTAGTTAACTGATACCATCAATTACTGTAGCTAACATTAACTGACACCACTATTTTCCCTCATTCACCTACAATATTATGCCAGAGATGCACCATTTGCATTAGTAAGAGTGTTAGAGACCAGCTGTGTTACCCAGAGCATTCTGTTGGAACAGAACAGCAGACATCAAACAGTGAGGCAAGTTTGTATTGTCATCCATTGTTCTTCCCTAGTGGTACAGGGGTGATTCCAGTTACAGTAGATGCATATTGGAAGATCAAAGTGCAGATCAAGTGAGTCTTGATGTGAAATTCATCATAAAATGTTAGCAATTACACCCTCTCCTATCCTCTCCTGGAACAGCAGCAGTCTGGTTCATCATCTCATCTTCCTCTTTAAGACCAACGAGTCACTGCTCCAAACAGGGCAACACATCATCACCTGTCCATACTGTTCACTGGAGATAACAGTCATTAAAAAATGCACACCAATTCATGGAGTAATGATGAGGAATGCTGAACTGAGTCTATACTAGCTTTATCTCTTGAAATAAAAACAGCCTTAACATGGCATGTAATTTTGCTTAAGTACCCATTTTTTCTAACTGAAGCCTTTGCCCACCAAATCACAAGCTGGTCTACCAGTCAAGTACTTTTCCTGTCTACCTAGACAATGTGGTGGTAGGTTTCCACAGATTCAGCATGTTTAAGAGAGTACAACCAGCCTAGATTAAAATACTGCAGCTTACTCCTAACAGGAAGCCTCCATGTACACTCCCACTCACCAGCAATCCTGCTGAAAATGGACCCACGTTTAGTGTCTAGAGGTGCAGCACGCTCTACACTTGTAGGGTTACTGACTCTCCCCCAGCAGTTTCCAGGCCCCTGAAGCCCCAGGAAAGTGTTACTCTCCCTCCTGGGACTCCTAATGCACTTCAGCATTTATTGCTGTGCTGTGAGTTAGACTTCACCAGTTTTAGTGTTTCTCCTTTAGCACATGCTCAGGCCTTTCAGCAAACTCACGGTCATTTATACAAGTGCCATGAGCTGGGAGGACCAGCAACGTAAATAGGAAAGTGCAACAAAGACTGACAGTTCCAGCAGGCAAGAGCATTTCATAAAACAATCTTGCACTTCTCTTGAACATGCTAAAGCTAATAAATCATTTGCTGAGGAGGTATCAAGATGTGGATCTGCAATTCTGACTGCTCTGCATCAGATGTAAAGCTCTCTGTTGTAAGGCCACAATTCTTGAGCTATACTTAGAACTACCCCAGGGTCTGAGAGAGTTTCTTGAACAGTGGTTCCAACAGCCCAGTTCAGCTTCACAGAAAGTCTTCTCTAGAGAAGGGGAACATTTAAGACAAAGCAAAGGAAGATACCTGGTTACCCTGAAACTTAATACCATCTCTACTAAGCAGCCTGAAAGCCACAGGACTTAATAGAGTTGCTCAGTGCAAAGCACCATGTTGAGGACAGACCTGTTTTATGCCGATTCAATCAGTACAAATTTCAGCTTCCATACCCCACTGCAACTAGAAGAGGGTCTAAATCCTTTTGTCACTTGGTTTCCACAATCCACTTTGATTCCTAGTGAAGTCTATCGCAGCCTGATACATTTACAGTCATACAAAATCATTTATACCAGAGGATATCATAACAGGGTCCTTAATTAGTTCAGTCTATTGCAGAAGACATGTATAGGCCTCCTCTTCCCTATCCAGAGGGCTTGTAAGCAGAGCTGCTGTCAGGAGCACTGACTGGGAATCCCTTTACTTCCACAGCATACTAGGAGACTCCTCCCAGAGTCAGGACATCAAAGCAGATGTTGCAAACTCGAACTGGCTTGTTCAGATCAAATTTTATGATTGGAATCTCCTTTGTTGAGCACTTATGGCAGAGCAGGCGTCCACAGTGTCGGCTGTTGGTAGAAGAGGGGTGGGAGAAAAGTGAATTCTCTCCTAGTGAACAGCAGGATGTTACAGTTTGACATTCTTTATCAATGATAGCATCATGAAATACACACTAGCAATTGAAAGGCTGTGATGTCTTGTATCTCCTGGTATTTGTCATGGAATAATTGACTAATGCCAACAACACATGCTGGTTCTGTACTAGTGAGTCACCTGCTACTGCTTCAACTAATGCATGTGGAGTTCCTCTAGCACACTGAGCTAAGAAAAATCTTAGTTAAACACCCTTCCAACCCAGCATGCTTTGTACAAATTCAGACTATATAAAAAGCCAACTTCTATCTACACAAGAGCAACTCATGTTCATCTTCAGCCATTTCCACACTACAACCAGGATCCCAAACCTGAGCTGTCAACACCTGCCCAAATCTGCCACCTCTTTTGGAGCAGCTCATCCTACCACTGTGGTGGTGGTGTGCTCCCTCCTGTCTTTCCTGTGTAAGCCACAGCCCCAGTGGCTGTCCTCTCTGAACCTCAGGCCTCCACAGGAGGCTCTCCCTGAGCCCACCCTCTATGCAGGAAATAATCAAGTGCACCTTTGCCATCAAGTGCTGATAAACCACTGCCACATTTACCATTCAACTTCTGTTAACTCACTGGCTTAATAAAATACATTGTTGCTTCTCTGTGGAGTGAAGTGCATCACACTCTGACAAGTGGATATTTAAATCCTGTTTCTCTACTGGAACTTGGACATGATTTCTCATTTACAACCTATCAGAATATTAAATGCACAAGCTGCTTAAAATCTCATTTCAGTCAGACTATAAATTTCTGATCTAAGACAGGATGGAATGTTTCAGCTGGATTAGTGGTTATACACCTATGTTAACCTATGGAGGTTTCCCAAACTACTAGAAGGAACAAGGCCAGCTACATTTGGGGAGGAATCCATGTCCCTGTAAGCACAGCAAGGTGCCTCATCTTACCAGTGATGCTTTCTTGTTGTGACTCCAAATTTGGCAGCACATTCATAGCAGTTGGAGCCATCACACCAGGGAGGTTCTTTTGTCAGCATATCTGTTAAGAGGTAAAAATGTGAAGGCAAAATGAGCTCAGCCATCTCCTTAGTACACTAAACCTGAAGGCTTTATCCAGTTCTAGGTTGCATTCAGTATAATGGATTTAACTACTCTTGCAGGAGCTGGAATCTTGTTTGTAGATAATCTATACTTGCTTTCCATCACTGTACAGCACCAGTTAAAAAGCAGTGTCTGTGTTTTAAGCTACACTGGACTACACAACCAGCCAACAGTTTCCATGGCTATCCTTCCAGGAAAAGTAATATCTAACAGTCTGCATTGTACAACTTTTCAGATAAACACCAGAAAAATTAGTATTTCTACCCTGCGCTGATATAGTAGTACAAAACTCACAAGTTCTGCCTCTCTGGAATTACTGTCATCTAAGTCAAATGTCCAGAGTTCTTTTCTCTGAAGTATCCTGGAAGTAAAAGCCAGAAATTCTTTCCCACCATAGCAAGTGGTACTTACCCAGCAATCTAAAGAGAAGCTGTTTTGTAGCTACTTGATAGTTGAAGATATTGACTCCTTGGTTATTGTTGACTCCAAGGCGAGCCCCAGCTCTCACTATTGCACGACACAAGTTAGCATTTCCCTTCATGTAAGCCAAGAGCAGCACTGAAAAATAAAAGCCAGACAGTTCCTTGATAACAGAGTGGTAGATTGTGTTACATTCAGTCTAGGCAGGATCTTTAGTTTTTATGTTTCCATGTATTGTGTGCCTCCTAGTTTATTTAACATACTATTGCCAATTATTCCAGCATTAAAAGTGACATACCACAAATACAACTCGAGTGACTTTCAAATTTAAGAGTTGTTGAATCTCACCTACCTGTGTTTCCTTCAGCATCAGGTTTGTCTAGAGGGTATTCTGGCATACACTCCAAGAAGAGTTCACAGATGGCTGCTGCATTATCTTTCCCATATTGTCCCAAAATATGCATTGGTGACTGGCCTCTGGGGAAAAGAGTTTGTTATCCTGATCAAAGTCTGCTTGCTACTGCAGTAACTCATCCAACTCTCCTTGCTTTCAAGTTTGGTTCAGACTTGAACAATGCTGCATCTCAATAACTCAGTACATCATACACAACTCCCTCCTTAACTTTCCTTCCTTGGTGTATATATATAATTTGCACAGAATTTAGACACAGCATCATCTGCACACTTCCAAATTTGTGCATAAATAATATAATACAAGCTAAATATATATATTTTTAGCAGCATATCAGCACTTATTTTAAAATACAAAGTGGTTCTTTTAGTCTGTTAAGACTATGAATAATTACCTGATATTAAAGGCTTCTGCATCAACATTGCACTCTGTGAGGAGGACCCGGATATTGTTCAGACGGCCGTGCATCACTGCCAGGTGCAGAGCTGAACAGTAAAAATAAAGTAAAAAAAAAAAAGAAAGAAAAAAAAAGAAAAAGAAGGTTCCAGACTCTGAGTATCAGCAATAATTACAGCCTAATAACCAAATTAAAGACCCTCCTTCCACTTTCCCCACTCTCCTTCTCAAATAACTCCTTCCATCTGCTTTGATTTCCTGCACTTTCATTCTTTCACCTTCGCAGTGAGCTCTCTACCACAGGAGACATCATTAACAGCCCTACTGAAGTGTTGTGCATTTACTTGTGTAACTTGGAAGTTTACCATTATTTCCATTTTCATCTACAGCTGCAAAGTCTACTCCATTCTCCAGAAGGACTGAACAAATGGTGGGCAGGTCTTGCTGGGCTGCTAAGTGAAGAGCAGTCTGACGGTGCTTGGTCAGTTCATTCACCTGGGCACCTGCAAGCAGCTGTCAGGATGCAAGAAGGAATATGGTCAAAGATGGGTTCTGGGCTGTTTTAATTTATTTCTGTGAATGAAGCACAGAAGACTCTGCTGTAAAGAGATACTTTTAGGCCTCCAGAGTGTATAAAATGGTATCACTACTGAGCTGCTACAACCTGAGTTTGCGTTCAGATGTGCAGAAAGGGCAAGGAAAGATTAAGCTGAAGCACACCCAACACGCTCATGAGAAGGCTGCTGTGGCAGCTCAGCTAACAGGACAAGCTAAGGGAACTTTCAGAAGTGGTGTCACTGTGATGTGATTGATGTGCAGGAAGGCAGAGTGCACATTTTCAAGCAGAGGAAAATGTGACAAAATCATGCACACACCAGGTTGCGCACGATGATCTCGGAGCCGGCCTGCACTGCCAGGTGCAGCGGGGTCAGCTTGGAGGCGTCCTGCACGCGCGAGTTGACGTTGGCCTGCACGCTGATCAGGAACAGCACACTCTCGATGTCAGAGTTCTGCACAGCCACGTGCAGGAAATTCCGGCCCTTGTTATCCACCTGTGGCACAAAGAGCACGTGAGATTATTTATCATTCCTCTACAACAAGGTGGTTTGTGTAGTTGGATGTGTTTTCACTAAGAGACACTTGCTCCTTCTGCTTGAACTGTAGAATCTTGTTCCTTTCACTAGAGACTTCTCTGGTAGCAGTGACTATCAAATAACCAAACTGAGAAATTACCTGAGTCCAGTCTGCCTCACACTACTTTATTTCTATTTTATAACCTTGTCATTTCTTGACCACACACTGCAGAGTATTGTTAGACAGACAAAAGGTTAACAGCTGTTGTGGTTAAGTACTGAGCAGCAGTTAATGAAAAACTCAGTTAAATGAAACAAGCTTGAGTCTATCTGGCAATTAATCCAGGAGAAGGAAGCAACATGGAATCCTGCCACACTGATGTAAGGTGTATTCACAGAACCACAGAATGGTTTGGGTTGGCAGGGACCCTCTGAGGTGATCCAGTCCCACCCCCTGCCATGTGCAGGGACACAGGGGCAGCCACAGCTGCTCTGGGCACCCTCTTTGGCTTAATACCAAGCATATGTTGTTCAACTTTACCTTGCAGCTAATGCTAAAGCATATTTAAACTGGCTGTATTTGTAACCATGTTTTAGATATATTACAAGAGCTCACTTAGGACTCAGATATTTTACTAGTAATTAAACTTACACAGAATAGGAAGAATCTCCTGAACAGTTGCCTGAAGTGTCACACCAGAAGCCTCAAGATACAGTTGGAGGTTTTACAGTTCAGTAGGGCAGCATAGCATTTATTATTCAGTTATTTTAGGTCAGGTTTCCTGTTTTGGATAGCTTTACAAGAGCTGGGTAATAGATTATTTCTGTTGTACAAGAACAACAGAATTTCTTGTCTGTATTTCTTAGCTGTACAAGACAAGAGTAGAGTGAGAATTCTCTCCTTATACATACATATGCCTGTTTCTCAAGTTTAGTATTGGCAAGATTTGACAAGACACCAACCCTCAATGTTCTTACTCACACATATCACATACACACCTACAGTTTCCTAATAAATCCTGTTTAAGAGAACTGGCATCTGGCAAATGGATTGCATGGAAAGCCACAAAAGGATAAAACAGAACTGGCTTGTGGAACAGCTGTTCCCACAAACTAGTGCAGTAACAAAACCAGCATGGTTTGGACACTCCCAGCTTACCTGTTCTGCAGCTCCTGGTTCCCTCTTCAGAATTGCTTCAGCTGCTTTATTATTTTTATATGTCATAGCACAAGCAAAAGGAGTCATTCCTTGCCTGTCACGTACATTCAGCTTAATATCTGGATGTGAAATCATCAGCTGAATGATAACATTATGTTGGTTGCTAATGGCAACATGGATTGGAGTTCTTCCTTCTGCATCCTAGAAAGAAACCAGGAAGTTTGTTATATACCGACTCAGTAGTACATAAATCCTTCCCTAATTCTGAAGGGTCAGGGAAACTCAAGTTAGGTCCTGTGACCTATCCAGCTTCCTTCAGCATGGACACCAAACAGCTGCAGGGCAAGCTCAAACCCACAGTGTAACAAAAGCAAATTGAGATTTGTTTCTTCCCACAGGTTAACCTCAATCCTGTGCTGTACAGACTTTTAAACAGCTCACCATAACATCTCCCATTTAGTCAGTCATTTTGAGGGCAGAGATTAGCTTCCAAACTTAATAGCAAAGTCAGCTGAGGTGTTTAAATATTTGTTTGAATCAAGCAGCAGTTTACAGCCAAGGCTGCTTTGTGACTGTGTTTTGTGATTTGTTTTAATGTCACTTTCAACAGCATCAGGACCTAAAAATGTTACCATTCATTTATTTTGTTATTATTTATAAAGCTTCTGTTTAAGGACTACTGTGTAATCAAAAATGAAGTGTAACTCATACTTACATCACCTCAGTTTACTCAGTAACAGAAGACATTTCCCAAACATACTGACAAAGTGGAGTATTCTGGAGTTTTACACTGTAGCTGATTTAATGATTAATTGCAGCCGTGCTCCTGCCTTCAATTCACACTAAGGACAGAAGACTCTTAATCCCACTGTTACATGAGAAAGTAACTGACATTACAGGAAGTTTTCTGTATCATTTTCCTTCAGCATAACTTCCTGAATTAACCACCATATGGGCAATAAGCACCAGGTCTGGTGACAAGGGACAGAGAGAAAGCAGAGCTCCATCCAGTCACTGCACTGGCTCAGCTCTAAGAGCAAGATTTTCTTTTCTCTATCAAGCAAAATACACAGCTGAGAGGAAAGTTTGTTTTCAGCACATTGGAGGCAAAGAATCTACTTTAAAAAATTGTGCATGATTTGTCCACAAACCTGAGCATTGACATTGGCACCAAACTCCAGAAGACACTGGATCACCTCCTCTAGCCCCCAGCAGGCTGCCAAGTGTAAGGGTGTCTGTCCATCATGGGCTTCCTCTTCTCCTTCTCCATTGGGGCCTGGCTTTCTGGGACTATTCACATCACACCCACTAAAACAAACACAGTGCAGGCAATTGATTATGTTTAATCCAGATTCAAACTGCTTCAAAAAAGGTCACAGAACAGATTACAAAAGCTGATCCAGCAACTGCTGACACATTCTACAAAAGCACAAGTCCCTGGTTTTGGTTTGACTGTTGTCATCAAGAACAAGATGCTATTATAGATAACAGAATGTGTCTTTAGGATTGGTCAGAATTTCCTAAATGTCACCCACCCAGCAAAAGCCTAAGGAAGCACACAGTTGTTACTGATTTAAGATAGCATTCATTTAATTTGTGCCAGGGACATGCCTACATGCATGTTAGAAGGTTTGTATTTGGGAAGGGGTCTGACCTGCGGATAAGGAAGCAAGCAATCTGTTCACTGTTCTCATCAATAGCTCTGTGGAGAAGGGTTTGTGAGCAGCCACTTGGTCCTGAGCCCCAACACGTTGCATCACAGCCATGCCTAACCTGGAAGGAGAAGCCCAATGACACAGTGAAGGTTTTTTCAACAGGCTCCTACTACAGTCCCTGACTACTGCTTTTGGAACATCATCCCCTACAGGTAAAACCTGAGATGCCTTGTCTATTCTTCTAACAGTCACTGAATTTCAGAAAGCTACTTTACAGTCTTCCAGACCAATATTGGTTTACTGTGTAATCCTTGATTAGGTGGTATTTATTAACAATTCAAATATTTGCCCATATACTTTGATAGACAGATCTAAAGCAGGTTGGACCAGTTACCTCCCTTTCAGCAATGACAAGCACCTACAGTAAATCAAGCAGCATCAGCAGATTTGAAAATCTGGCCCATTTACCTGCTTTCTTAGACCTTCAGCTAAAACAGAGTTTTTTCCCCAGGAATTGCACTGCTAATATTTGTATTCTTCAACTAGAGAACTACATACTTGAGCAATGTGGCACTTAAGACTTGTTCTACTCCATTTTACAAACAATTGACAAGGTTTAAACATGAGTAGTTAAGAGTGTTGACTCATAAATGTTCTTATCCAACACTAGTACAGTCAAGAATAGTTACAAGACCTATTTCTCAGGTCACCAGCAGAGTTTTTAAATAGTTCTCTCTTTCCAGCAGACAGCTGGAAAAAGCTTTCAAGTAACTTCCTTATGAAAAAGACACAAGGACTCATGTCTCCTAGGAAATCTCCTGCCATATCACCCATGCCTGGAAGTAAACAGTCTTTAAAGTAAATATAAGCCTTTAAAGCTTTATGATGCAATAAAAAGCAGCACATGCACTAAAGCATAAAATGAGTTTTATTCAGAAAGCTGATCATTACACAAGTGTGTATGCTACAGACTGATCTAAACAGATCCTTACTCCTTCCAGATCAAGAATCCAGACAGCAGAATATATATAGAATATGTATTTTTATTGAAGCGCCTGCAAGATATTTGGTTATGCAGACTACAGTATTTATAAGATTCCTGCAGTAAAGAGGAATTTCTGGTGAAGAAAAGACCTCCAGAAATTACTAATATTGGACTAGTCTGTTCTCTTCACGCATTGAGTTTGTTTTTGCTGATGAAGCCTTTTGTTGCTAGCAAGATGAACAAAGTGAGACTAAAGCCAGCTGACATTCTTACCAGGGTTGATGCAATATCTTCCAGGTTGTTTTCCAAGGCGAGCCATAAGGGAGGATTTCCTTTCTCATCTGGCACAGACATGTCTGCTCCCCTGGTACAAATGGCATCCACCACCAGTGGGAGCTGGTTTTGGATGGCCAGCTGTAGGGCTGTCTCTCCATCCCGGGTCCTGCAGCAGGGACACTTCCAAGTGTTACAGATGCATTATAAAGTTCAGTGACAGCACTTCATTGGCAAAGCCAAGAATTAACTCCTCTTGTATTTATTTTTGCTGTGGTAAGACCACCACAAACACACCATGTATTTCATCACAGCTCTGTAGTCTATCCTTCTTCCCCCCTTCACTTTTATTTCTCAAGTTGGAAAAACAAATTAGTGTTCTTAGCTCAGAGACATTCAATTCCTTCAGTGCAGCCATTATTTGAATAGAGTTCCTTCTGAGCCAGCCTGCTGCCACAGAAGCAACAGCTTTGTCTCCAACGTGGCAACACTTCAAGCAACAGTCAAATACCAACTGTTAAAAAGTTGAAGTTAGAACAGCAGCATTAGGCAGCTTGTACCCGTGACATTCATTACAGTACAGCTTGCCAAATTTAACAGACAGCCTGTCAGTCATGTAAGCAGACAAATGTTCTGTTAAGTCTAATGTAAGTTGTCTAGGAGATACTGAGGAGGGATGTTTATCAGACTCCTGTTGCTGGATCTGTATCTAATTATTTTAGATGGTAGCAAACATGCAGTTCTAACAAGCCGACAAATGAATGAGACAATAGAAGTTCAGTGCCTCTAGGCCTGTCCCCAGGACTTCAGTCTGCTACAGGGAATGCTGTTTTACCTAGAATTAAGTGGCACCTCCTCCTGCAGCCTCAAGAGGAGGTACTGACCAATGGAGTTAACATATGTAATCCCTCAGCCATAACCAGCACCACAAACCAGTGTCAAACATATAACTATGTGTACATCACAACCTGAAACAGATCTCAAGCCATTATACAAAGGCAGTCACCTGCTCCTAGATACATGAACAGCTGAGAGTTGTACCAGTTAGGATCTTACCTGACATTTATATCTGCCTGATGTTCCAGCAGGAAGAGGGCACTCTTACTGTCCTGTCTCTGGATTGCCATGTGTAGGAGTGTCTGTCCGTCTGACATGGTGTCATTGATGGAGGCCCCAGATCCGAGCAGCTGAGCTGCTATTGTGTGCATGCCTGAACAGTTCAAGCTCATTAGTATTTTACTTTCAGTTCTATAAAGCAGACACACTGCTAGATAAGAGTTAATGTGCACAAACAATACAGATCTGATATGAGAACTACCAGGGAGTTCACAGAGGAAGGATTCCACTGAACTACAAGTACAGCTCTGGGCAGAAGCTGTAGGACTAGAAATCTTCCACCAAGTCATATATGAACACTAATTTTAAAATATGAAAAACCATCTAAAGCTCTCCTTGACAACTCCTCCCCAGCAGCACAAGCAAGAACATGAACACACACCAGCTGTTTTATCTTTAAGAAAGTCTTGTTCACATTGTAGCTTCCCTATTATTGTCAATTCTCATCCTGAAGGCACATACCTGTCCAAAGAGCCAATCCCAGCACAGTCTGGTCTCTCGAGTCCTTCAGACTAAAGTCAGGAATAATTTGCAAGTTGTTGGTAGCATGAAGAGCATTAGCTACAAGAAAGCATAAGGAATTAGGCATTCTTGTACCTGGCCTGCAGTCACACACTGAAAGCTGTGGCAGCAATGTCACATTTTGTAGCAGGCTGTTTCTTTAGCAGTTTGTACAATCTGAGCCAAGTACCTTCAGCTTCCTTGATGTGACACTGCCCAGGATTCAGACCATATTGCCACTGCTGCCCCATCTTAATACATATACTGAGAAAAAAAAAAAAATTCTAGCTAAGAGGCTTAACCTGTTCCTTTCTAGCTGCAATTCCAAATGGAGTGGCATATACAAAGCTCTGAGAATTAAGTGTGGAGGCTCCACAATATGGTGGCAGCATCCCTCCTTCTCCATTCCCTGGGATGGACAATATTTACCCCAGTTCACCTACTTCCTTCTAAATCTCACTTAGGGTAGGAGACAAAATTGGCCCTGCTTCAGCTGTCAAATTCTCTTCCTGCTGCTAGAAAGAAGCTGACTAGTAACATTTAATGAACTTATCTGCTGGTATTTGAGCACTCAAGTCTCAATTCTGTTGTAATACCAGCATTGCTCTGTATAAAGTCCTCTTAATAAGGAGTTGAGGGAGGCAGAAGTCTCACCACAGAAAAATGCCTTTATCCAAAACTGATTCCAGCATTCACCTGAAGCAAAAGCTTTGAAGTGATCTCAGCTGTACAGGTGGAATAGAACCCGAGACGAACTGTTCAAGCCCATTATCTACAGTGCAGAATTTACAAACACAGACAAAATAATTCTCTTGTTTTAACAAGCAGATGATTTGAGTTTAAGACTAGTTAGCCTGTCTTATTAATTGCTATACTTAAACACTGTTTACAGGAAGACATACTTCCTTAGTAGTTTGTCAGGACAGCTTGGATGCCATCCTGACACACCAATTCACTGCAGCAACAACAGTCTGGACACCCACCTTTCTGTTCTAGGATGACTGACACCACATCTGGGTGATTGTAGGCAATGGCCATGTGAAGGGGAGTTTGCAGATGAACATTCTCTGCTGAAGGAGGAGCAGATGCATCTTTCTGCCCAGGCACTGCTTCTGCTGTCTGGATGTTGGGATTGGCTCCTTGCTGCAGGAGTTCTGCTGTCAGGTTTGCTAGGCCATGCCTGCAGGCTGTGTGCAGTGGGGTTTCTCCCTTTAACAAACAGAGTGCTGGGTTAGCAGCTTGAGTCATGAAAAGAAGCAGCTTTTAAACTATTAAAACTACAAGAGCTGGTGTG
Organism: Pycnonotus jocosus; assembly: GCA_013400435.1. Classification (NCBI taxonomy): domain Eukaryota; kingdom Metazoa; phylum Chordata; class Aves; order Passeriformes; family Pycnonotidae; genus Pycnonotus; species Pycnonotus jocosus. Next base: position 465,491 of record VWYP01029214.1, on the reverse strand, counting down.
AAGAGTTTCACTCCTAGTAGCTGAAGCTCGTTAGGAGTTCCAAACTACATGAGTTAGCTTTTACTAAGGATTTCATTACACCAGGCACTTTGCTAAGTGCTAAAAGCATGTTAACAACTGGTGATTCTGCAAGAGCAGTGCCACAAGAATGCAAGTGGTCACTAGTAAATACCTGAAAATATGCAAAGGTTCACAAAGTGCTCCAACTTGCTTTAAGCTATAGTTTAGCTATAAGAGATCTCTGCTATCTTATTTCTGAAGAGAAGTAAGGAAACTTTCAGACTAAGTTTCTGCTTTTACCCATTTGTTTTGGTGGTTGACTTTTGCTCCATGAGTTGCTAGGAAGAGAGAAGCTGCCTCATTTCCTGCACCAGCTGCTCTCTGAAGCAAGCAGTTTCCTAAAGAAAAACCATGAACACTGTTATTCCAAGCACACTGACACTAACAGGTGTGCTAACACCTTCCCCATTACCTTACAACATCACACTTTGAAGTCAACAAGGAAAATCCTTTGTTCTAGGGTCACTAGTAGCTCCCTTCCAACACTGGATTCTCACATGCACTTCCATTTACTGATTACACATCTTGAAATTGTAAAGAGGATATTAGAACCTGGCAATGAGCCCAGATTTTCTGTCACTGCCTGCAAATCCATCTCAGCTTGTCAGTGCATTAGTTCTGGGTAAAGCAACCACCTAGCATTTATTATAGAGCAAATGCTGCTGAAACCTCATGCAGCTTCTCCAAGTGCAGTCAGCATTAAGCAATTAACACAAAAGCCTTCTGCCTACAATGAAATACAAACCTCTGGTTTACCTGTTACTGTGTCTGGAGCATCTGTGTTGCTGCCTCGCTGGATCAACCTTGCTGCAAAACTGTTCTCATCAAATGAGGTTCCATTCACAACAGGGGCATCCTCAAAAGGGTTCACAGACTGATCAGATGATACAGTGATATACTGCACTGCAAGCCACAGAGCTGTGCTTCCTTCATGATCCTTCAGCTCCAAGTCTAGTCTAAAAATAAGAGTTAGTGTCCCCCAATTTATACCTTTAAAAGTGGTTCCCCAACACAGCTGAAGTTCCAAGTGTCTGAACAGCTGCACAAGTTCATCAATACCCTCTGACAACTTTTGCTTGCCAAGAAGCCTCCTGTAGCTCCAGTTACTTCAGAGCATTTGTGAATACTCTGAACAAGCACAGCACCTTTTAGTGACTGCTGGATTCAAGCTCATGGCCCCCATGGAAGTGTAGAATCCCTGGCAGACATGGGCTCCCACTAAGTGTAATAAAAGAGGCAAATTCCCTTGAGTGAGCCATGTACAAGAACTGCAAATTCAGCTGCAATGAAACTGAGCCAAATGAAGTGTTCTGCTTCACTACCCTAAGAAATTACCTCTAAGCAGAACCCAAGTTGAACTCAAGAATATATTGAGATATTTCAAGAGTGTTATTACTCCTTTTAGCGCCACTACAAATCAAGCTTCCTACATTGCTTCACCTCTAGAATTATTTCAGCCTCATCGAAAAACACAGAGATGCAGTTCACTGCTTCTTTACAGTAGGGCAAAAACTTACATGGCTTCTGGTACAGTTTTAGCATCTTCACTTATGCAAAGCCTTTACACTTTTGCATCCCAAGTTATTACTAATCTTATAATAAAGCAAAAAGGCACAGAAGAATTGTTAAAGCAGTTTTCATATCTTCACTGTAGAAGGTAAATTCAGTGGATTTTACATTCAAGTGAGACTTACTGCTTGCACTGCAGGAGCTGACTGAACACAGGCTCATTCCTGACCACAATGGACACATGTAAGGGGGTCCTGTAATTGGAGCAAAGAATAGTTACAGCAGGAATAAGGGAGAGATTTCAGACTTTGGCCCCAGGCACCAACGTGTCCCTGGAGAACTGTGGGATTAACTTTCATCTCTGCTTAACGGAGAAGGGCACAAGCACTTCTTAAAAGAAAGAAAACCCTAAATTTTTAGTGAACATGATTCCGATTAATTTGGTAGTAAAGAACTCATTAAGGTAAGCAGTAACTTTAAAGGACGAAGCACAGTAGCTTCACCTATCAGAACTGTGCAGCTGATACATTCCAAGACTTCTACATTATTTTATGAACTTGCTTGCCAGCCCAACCTAACCTGTGAAAAAGCTTACAGGCCTTACACTTCAGATAAACACACTGTAGAAACTGGTGTTTTTTGAGAACATTTTAGTTTCCCTGACAGCTTCAGGTATATTATTTGTCATCTTAGTTAGCTTTTACCATTCAGTGACTCAATAAATGCATTTTAACTGTGTGCCATGTGTTGTAACACTACCAACTCACCCCAGCTTTCTGTAGCTGGGCTACATTTAATTTGCCATGACAGGGCACCATTCAGCCTGCACAACTTCCTACTTTGAATGCTACCAACAAGCCTCAAACTGGGTAAATGAATTCCTGCTTCCAGTATCAGCTGGACTTTGCTGAAAGACCTAAACAGGCTGTTGGGAGGTTGTCTCTGATCACCACAGCATTGTCTGGTAGCAGACTTTCCTTCCCCCAGTATTTACCTGCCTTTGTTGTCTTGCATGTTTGGGTTGGCTCCTGCCTGCAGGAGGGACTGTGCAATCTGTGCCATCTCTGCCATGACATCTGGAGAGTGCTTCTTGGGGCTGTAGGATGCCACAAGGTGCAGAGGAGTCTCCTGGTCCCCCAGTGTAGCAGCATTCACACGGGCACCATTCTTAATGAGGAAGTTTGCAGCAAATTTATCTCCTTTTGTGAAACAAAACAAGGTTATTAACGGATATATGTAGCCTGTATGTTTTATACTCCAGGAAATGGATACACATGACTTCATGCCATATATTCATTTCAACACAAGCTCCTAGAATACCTCAGCAACAGGCAATTTCAACAATGCTTCATTGCAAAGTCAGGATTAAAATATTTCACAACAAGCCCTTGGAGAAAGTGTTTTGCCCACACGTCACCTGTGACTTAAGTTCTCCCACCAGCTTATTATTATAGAGATACTGACTTTGCTCATTCCTCTATCAAGATAAATCCATTTAATAAAACGTTGGACAAACTGTGATACTAAACATACAAGTATTTTTTGAACAAAAGGCACTATTCCAAGGCACTAGTAAAAGGTTTCCATTTCAAATAATAACACCACCTTTGCTCTTGGAAATTCCGGCCCCCATATATACACAGGGTAATGGCTTTAGCAGTGCAGACCCACCATGCACAGCATTCCCAAGAAATCCTTCTTGAGAGCTTCTCAGGAGTCCACACTCAGACCCACTTCAACACATAAAACCTTGAACTTGAAACACCAATGCAAAGAATAACACTTCAGGAAAATACTAGCTGCCCTTGCTTCAAAGGCTACTTTGCATAGGGATATTCACATTTTGTTTGGCCTGAATGCAAGACCAGAGAACAAAGAACAGTGTTTCAATCTACGCTGCAGGACTATCTCTGCCAACAAAAACAAAAATCCCATTTTCTGACTTCCATGTCAGACATTCTCCCACTTTTCAGTGATCATAAGTAGTAAGAATCATGCGGCAAGTGCAGACAATTTGCTTTAGCTCCATTTCCAGAAGATGTGATTGTTAACTGTGATTAATTCACTGAAGCTGTGGTTACTGAAAAGCAAGTGTTCATTCTCAGAGCTCTAGCTCAGACTCAAAGCAGACATTACAACTAGGGACAAATGCCAGTATTAAGAATGAAGAGCAGCCTGCTGCAATTTTTCCAGTGTTTTATAGGGCTGCAGCCATCACAACACTGACCTATGCCTACAATGTCTCCTACTCCTGTGGCTGAAGTCTCACTCACAGGATCAGAGCCAGTATTACCCTGTTAAAACATGTAGGAGATTAATTTAAATTTTGTGAGCTTAAAATGCAGCTCCCAACTTCTTCCTTTATTCCTAGGGGTCCGAGACAGTCTGGTGCTAGAAATAAACTTTCTGGAACAGAGCTGCCAAAGACACTGCAGAAATAACAAACAGCACAAGGTGTTTGCTGCAGATTTCTACCACACTTTGACCACAGGCCAAGATGCTGCTGATCCAAACCTTCAGAGTACTGTGGCCATGGCAACCAGAACCTGCTGTGCTCCAGTTCTCCTAAGATGCATTTTCCACTCTAAGGTGGAGAACAGCTCAATATAATCATATAGTTGTACTCCGACTCCACTCTGGTAACTGCACTGGAGCTTTGAAAATATTCAGGCTGGACAGAGGTACCTCCACTTGCTCCTCATCTTCTTTCAGTCAGATTTTCCTCTCCTGAAACTGCTGTGCAGTAGTGAGGACCCTTACTGTTAACCAGATCTCAAAGCAGCATATGGTGCATTCAACCCAGGCCTAGAAAATGACTTCATCTTTGTGACCCTTCTGTTGTCATGCTCAATTCAACTATTTGTCAGAAAGAATACTGTCAAATTAGAATATTCCCAGTGTCTCCCAATATTTCTTCTTTTAGCAGGCAATGTTCTACTAGATTGCACCTGGATGTCACACAGGATAAGTTTGCCCAGCCAGCAGACTGGCTCTCAGATGTCAAATAATAGTCTGTTTGCTTTTATGTCTAAACAAAACAAACCAAAAAGAAACAGGACAAAGTTCATACTTCACTACAATTTTCTAACTGCAGCATCAACTACAACATGACACAGGAATAGACTTTGAAATATGTATTCCACACTGGGAACAACTGGAAGTTTACAAAGCTTCATATCCCATCTACTCACCCCTCTGGATGGCTTTATGGAGCAGACTCCAGCCTCTCTTGTCTGCCCTATCTACATCAGCCTTGTAGTTGACCAGGGTGGTTGCAATACTCTCCAGTCTTTGGGCCAGGGCTAGATCCAGAGCAAGATCTCCATTGTGATCCAATTCATTGAGCTTCCCAGGAAGCTACAACACAAATACAGCCAATTGACATCAGAAGTACTTGGATAATTCTTCCTTGCCCTTTGTTGGGGGACCATTTATTTGCAAGTTGTTTGGCATTTTCATTCAAGCAGAACAAATGCCTGTTACTCCAGCTTTCAACAGAAAAGTTGTTCAAGGAAATGATTCTTACTGAGCTGCCATGAAGCAGCAAAGTTGTCTCTTACAACCATTCAGCTTTAAATGTGCATAGCAGTATCAGGTAATGGATTTTATTAGATATACCCTTTGCATGCAAAATGTTTTAAGTGTTATGAATTACTTCTAAATTATGCCCTCGTGGAGCTACTGCTGGATAGACCTCCATTACAGACACAGAAGTAACTGTGGCACTGCTGAACATGCAAATAAGAATTAGTGACAAAAATCACTAACAAGGTTCAGACTGGTACTTAGGAACTGGTTATAGGACTGGTTAACTGAAACACCAAATCCTAGAAGATAGATCAAGTCAATCTCACTCTACCTGTGAATCCATTTCAATAAGATACAGAAAGACTACATCTTCTCTTTCAACTTTGATGGCCTTATGCAGAGGATATTCTGTCTTTGACTTGAACATTTTATACAATAGCTGAGCACTCATGCTGCTGAAGTCCTCTTTACGCAAGTCATCCTAGGAGCAATAAAACGAGAGAAGGGTGAGCAATACTCCTGTTTTATTTATAGACAAGGCATTGCACAATGTGATTCTGAAGTTCACAAAACAAGTTGGGTTAAAAGTTCCATTTTGATAATGTTTTGGCAGAAACAATCACAGACAGTCTTTTAAGATTAGGAAGAAACAATCAGGAAGCTTTAAATCTTCTCACATTTTAGTTTCAAGATCAGTTAGTGAAATTTTTATTCCTTTTTGCCTACAGACATGGAAAACTAGCATTTTACCAGACACTACGGTGGATTTGCATCTAGTCTTTAAAATAATCCTCTACTAACTTCTTCTTAACTCTGACAAAAAGTCCTACAATTATTGAAGACTGATTCATAAAATTCTGAATAAAAGTAAACAGAAGCTTAAGAATAAAAAGATCTTAGGTGTTAGTGCTCATTTGACTAAACAGAAGCAACCTAATTTCCAGGTAGAGATAAACATCAAAAGTTAGGAGTCAAGAAGAAAGTCAAGAGTTAAAATTGCTGAACCACAGGTTCACATACAATTTTTTTTAATGTATTAACATATCAAAACACTTCCCTCTGCGTTAGAAATAGCCAAGGAAAGAAACCTCCACATCTAGAGTATGCATTTTAGATTTAGAATAATCTAAAGCTCCCCCTCAAGAATTCTACTATTGACAAGTCTTATTTTAAAGACTAATTCATTACTCAGTTAATGAAACTTTCTCCAAAATAAGAGATCAGAGCAAGTGAAACTTCCAAGTTGGTTGCAAGACTGGCTGCCTCTCCCTCCATTACAGAAGATAAATTTCCCTGAATTTTTCCATGAATTATTTTTAGAAGTAAAAGCAGGCCTGGGATTTGTGATCTGTTATAGACAGAGACCAACTATGGATGAACTTCTAAACACTTTGGAACCCAGATTTGATAAACAACCCTCCTGTTTATTAGAAGACAGTCCCTTCTATCTTGTTCATGTTTAGGAAACTATGACACTTTATACAGTGAAGTATTTCCAAGGAACAGAACAAATCTTTGGGTAGAAGTTCCTCCCCCCCACCAAGACCTTCTCAAGACAACTGACCAACTGAGGTTAGACAGTGTGGTAAAGTAAGCAAAATTCTACTATTAAGTTTCTGTAATGTGCAAACATTTTTGGTCTTGCTTCCTTGTGCCAGGACTCACCCAGTGGCTGGCAATGATCTCAGCACAGTAGTTGAGGAGCGTGCTGGCACTGAGCTCCTCAGCAGTCTGATAGAAACGGATGCAGTTCCTGACATTAACAAGTGACATAACGCCTTTTTCACATCTGTCAGAACAGGAAAGCCAGTGGTCAGTAATCAAAAAACTTTAATTAATCACTCTCTCATGCTGCAACGGAGTCCTAATACTCTTTTTCATAGATGCTACTAGAATATGTTATGCACTTGCTTTGCTAGAAGGCTAAACTGCATAAACATACTTTCATCAGCAGCCCTAGAAGACACCTGCCCTGAGAGCAGGCTCCTATCAGAATCCAACCAGCCAAGGTCCCATGATAACACCATACTGCAGGAGTCTGCAAGGAGAGATCCATCCCAGTTCTCCCAAGGGCACAAACTGCAGTTCATTCACGGCTGTGAGGTAGGGAAGATGTAGTACAGTGATCACAAGCAGGGGTTGTTGAAGTTGGATATCAGGAAAAGTGTCTTCACTGAAAGGGTCAGGCACTGGCACAGCTGCCCAGGGCAGGGTGGAGTCCCCACCCCTGCAGGGATTTACCAGGTGTGTAGATGTGGCACCTGGGATGTGCTTAATGATGGACTTGGCAGTGCTGGGCTGTTGCCCATTCTTAGTGGTCTTCTCCAGCATAAACAATTCCATTTTTCAATGATTCTACACCTACAAAAACATCTCATAATTATGAATGGCATCTTACACATGGATTACTATGACCAGACACCTGCTAAGTTCACAGTACAACATTAGGGCAGCTTTTAGGCTGGTACAAGGCTTGAAGCAGTTTTAGCATTGGCCTTACAGATTTCAACTTCCCTGGTCAGAACACTTGACAGCAATTTAGTTGCTTCATGTTGAAGGCATACAAATCATAGATTATGAATGTCATCTACTGCTAGACATCCCCTGAGCAAAGGATTATTCTATCAAAGGGTACTTTGACTACATTGAAGGCTTTGAAATTGTACAAAACTTGACGAGGTTTCAGTTTGTACATTCAGGCTTCTCACTAACTCTAAACAGTTTAGAACACTCTATAATTCAAGATAACAACCCAGCCCCTAGTGCCATGGGGTAATCATAGTCTCAGAATGGGAAAGCATGGTATAGTTACACTAACCTTATTCTGAAGAAAAGTTGCACAAGATGCACAGATGTTACAAAAATTTCACCTGTGCCACTTTAATACTGCAAACTAATTGCCATTGATTCTTCCTAGCATTCTCTAACAATTCCTTTCTTGCAGCACTCCTGAACCTGATGCTATTTGACTGGTCTCCTCTAAACACCAGATTGGGGTTATTAGTTTGACTGGGAGAAGAACTGAAAAGTAAACATAAAACCTGTGAGAAGTGTGCTACAGTTTAACTCTTGCACAATGTTTCATTTCCCCTGATAAACAAAATGACGTGGTATTTTTAAAAGCTCAAGACTTTGAAAAAGCATAATTTTATCCCCTTCCCAGAGCTATCATCTTATTTCTGTTCAAACAAGGTTCAAGAGTTCAAGCATATTTACTAAGACTCACCTTTCCCTAAGCAGCTGGAGCTGAAATTTATTAGCTAATTTCATGAGCTCTGTCAAGAAGATATCATCTTCTCTTAGCTCAAGTTCATCTGTGTAGATCCACCGCAGCATTGCCATGGTTACCTCTGGGTCAGCATCTGGTACAGGGAGCAACAGGATTAATAAAATACCTAAAAACAATCACCTATCCTAGCAGTTGCTATTCCTTTGACTTCTGAAAGTCACAGCTACCATAAAAAGAAGAATATAGTCTGGTTTTGAAACTGTACTTAGTTCAAAATGTCAAAACTGGTGAAATTGGTCAGACGTTGAAATGAGTAACAGTGCTGGCACCAAGAAGGAAAACCTTCTCACACTGTGACTGTGTAGAATGCAGGGAGCCCTGTAACATCTATCCTTTACACCAACATTGCATATCTAGGGGCCCTTGTAAAGTCCTTGCTCCCTCACATATGGCCTAATGCTCATCCACACCTGACAAGAACAAAGCCCCTTTTTAATTTAACAGCCACACGTTATGAACTGCTGTGTTCCAACAAAGGTATTTGCACCCTGTTACACTCTGGAAATTACTACAAAGCACTTCAAACTGCTCGTAGCCATTTCTAGAAAAGTGCAAAAGAGCCAGTTCGAGGAGCTGATTAGATTTCAGGTCTTTACAAGACTCATCACAAACTGATGTTTTTACACAGTANCTAGGGGCCCTTGTAAAGTCCTTGCTCCCTCACATATGGCCTAATGCTCATCCACACCTGACAAGAACAAAGCCCCTTTTTAATTTAACAGTCACATGTTATGAACTGCTGTGTTCCAACAAAGGTATTTGCACCCTGTTACACTCTGGAAATTACTACAAAGCACTTCAAACTGCTCGTAGCCATTTCTAGAAAAGTGCAAAAGAGCCAGTTCAAGGAGCTGGTTAGATTTCAGGTCTTTACAAGACTCATCACAAACTGATGTTTTTACACAGTAGGAGAAACAGAAAATCACACTACAGGACACTACACCAGTGACCAAGGACCTTTGTCACCCACCCTCAATTAAAATGACAATCCATCTTACAAGGATGGAGATAAGAATAACTTCACAAGATCAGCTCAACTACAACAGAAATGCTAATAATTTAAAAAATTAACCTAAGTCCTTTGAGCTGTTTTGTTCTTTAAAAAAAAAATTGAATTAAAAACCTTAAAGACACTGAAATATCCATCCTAAAACACCTCCTTTAAATGGAGGTTGGCCCAGATTATCTGCAGAGTAGTGGCAGTACTTGGCATGCACACTGCCTCCCAGGAATCACAAGGTTTTAGTAAGACAAGTATTTTTTGCCAAACTCAAAGCCATCAGAAAACCTACTTGAGATGTACTATCAGCTCTGCCTTGGCAGAGGTAAGAGTGCATTTTCTCCCTCTCAGTAAAAGAACATGTGTTCATCTCTTTCTACTCTTTTAAAGATTAGAAAATTCTACAGATTACATGAACTCTGGAAGCACTCAATCTCAAATGCTGCCTGCCTTCTGAAGATAAGATTCAGGCAATCTTAGCTTGCAAATTCTTAAGAGAACCCCTTGAGAAAACCAGGGAACAGCTTGTTTCTTGCTCCAGCTACTTCATAAGCTAATCCTTATGCCATTTATCAATTTTTTTTTTAAATCAATAATGCATCTTTACAGTGGAAAGTATCACTTACTAGCATGTATTTAAGCAGTGTTTGCATTGTTAAACATGTAAGACTGCAGTTACATTTGAGATTCTCAGACTAGCTTAGATGTGGAGCTAGAAATGCTTTGGACTGCCACTTGTAACAACACTACAGTTCACATAAGAGCTTTTCAGTAATAATTTTTGTTAGCATAGCACTCAGTTTCAAAACTCCTTGGCATCTGTTTTCTTGACAGCAACTGCCTGCAGAAAGATCCACAAATCATGTTGCAAGGAAGCCCATGCTGTCCCATAAAACCAGCTTGCTGTGACTTGCTACTTTCCAGTTTGTCTACACTTAGATTCATGATAAGATTAAATGCAGAACATGAAGCCAATGCTTAATATTCAAGATGCCAGTCAGCAAGCCTGCTTAACGTTATATCTGGTTTTATTGCTCACAAATTAAATGTATAAGGCTCTCCCACACTGTTAAGTACAGAAAAGCCTGTTGAGAGGTTCAATCTGCAGAAGCACTGCCCAGTGTAAGTACATGCAAGGAACAGCTACAACAGAACAAAACATTCATGTAGAAGATGGTCTCTTAGAAAACTTCTCTTCCTCACCTGTTCTGCAAAGGTATCAAAGTGCCAAAGCAAACAATTTCAGTAACACATCAGTACTTGCATTCACTTCCCACACACACTGTGTTAACAAGCAGCAAGGTATTTCCATGACACGCTTCAGAGAAATGATGCACACTACCTCAAAAAGCCCTGTCCTTCCTCAAAAAGGAAGAAGTCAAGCTCCTCCACATAGATTTGTTTTTCATTATGTTTAGTTGACTCTAGAAAAGACAAACAGGCCACCAATCTCAAGCCCTGTTTGTTAAAGAGAAAGAAGGCAGGTTATTGATTTAACTACCACTAGCACCCAGTTCACAAGCTCACTACCACTCTTCAGAGAGACAGCTCGGTCATCAACAGATTAAACACCACTTTTAGAGGACAGCACTAGACTGAAAGGCTTATTTAAGTAACCTTCTCCAAAAAGGCCCTTTCACAAGTCATCCTAAAGACAACTGAGGCATCACATTACTCAGCAGTGACTGACCTGACAGATCCAGCTCCTCTGTTGAGGCAAGGTTGGCAAGACTCCACGTATCGCTGCGTGCCGCCAAGACAAATTTGTGAGCACTGATGTGCTTGTCCCCAACCTTTATCTTGAGATCACTGATACCAGAAAAAAGCACAAACAGGTATTACGCAGGCATCTCCACAGTATCTGTGTCTGGGTATCCACATTTAGCTTCAAGTTGTCTGAGACATTAAAACACAATTGGTTAGGTAGAACATGTTGTCAAATGACAGTTCGTATTTTTCTAGGGAGAAATGCAATGAGTGATTAATATTTCAAGTGCTTGGTTGGGTTTGGTTTTTTAGACCATTTCAGAATAAACAGCAAAAGAATTATTGTAGAAGTTAGGAAAAGTCAACAATCTTGAAGTTAAGTATTTATGTCACAGTGTCCATACTAATGCTGTCAGCTAAGCACCAATGCTTTCAGGCAAGAGCAGCAAGAGAACAATGCTGTTTGACAGCAGTCTGAGTGCAAGGCAGAATCCCCAGCTCCCAGCAGACCAGCTGTCAAGAACACCCCTTTCATCCTGACCCTTTGCACCAGGTTATCCACTGCACTTAGAAAATACTTGCCCCGCTCATTTTGAAATCCCATGGCTTGCAAATGGGATCTGACTGTGTAGGTGTGCTTTCCAGACCATTTTCCATCAAAGCACTGCTATAAACTACAGCACAGAGATGTTATTTAATGAAACCTGCACTGGGACCTGTTACCTTTCTCACTCTGTGATATGTAGGCCCTTTCACACAACTATTCAATGCCTTTAAAGCTAAGAAGCTGAACAGAAATAAAGTGCTCCAACTCTTCTGACAGATATCACCTACCAAATCTTTTACCCAGCAGACTACAGTAAGTTCTTACAGGCACAGAGCCTTTTCTCAGGGAGGCTCATGAAGAGATGCTGGTGCAAGGAAATTTTAACTGAAATAGATTTTCCCTTAAATGACCAAACTCCTTTACTATATTGGCACTGCTTTCAGTAACAGCAAAAAAATGATAAATATCACAGCAGTCTCAGAACTTGATCAGCTCAGGGATCTAGAATATGGAAGGGATCCTTACTGTGCCTATGGAAAAGAAACTACTAACCATAATTTTGTGTCGGGATTCAAAAATACAGTGTATCACTGAGTCACATTCATCACTAATACAACCAGACAAGTCAAATTATTTCAAGCTTCTTCACACACAGCAGGAATACAGAACTGAAAATGTTTTAGGACAAAGCCTTTCAAGAAAGGAAAAGTTTTTGCAGACACATTGTGTAATTAATCCATCAACTAAGCACGGTTCAGTTCAAAACTCCTTCTGTTCAAAGGGAGCTCTGCTGCTGACAGTGATCATGGTTAGTTTTCTCTGAACTTGTCTGAGAGAGGAACTTCTGCTTACAGCTCTCAATTCAAGAACTGGATTCAGTATGCCACAACCTTAGCGTGCTCTTCCATCTACAACTGCAACTCAGGGCCCTATTCACAGCTGGAAGCAAAGAATTTTCCCTGTCTAAGACCATGCCAACAAAATCAAAGTTTCCAGTAATTCCCCTTTCCCCAGAGAGGGATCCTTACCTGTACTGCTCCTGCTGGTAGAGCTCAGCTACAATGGCCAGCAGGCGACTGATGAAGGTGTCGCTGGCATTGTCCTGGTTGGTCTCCACAGCCAGAAGGTTGCACCTCCTCTCTGTATCAACAAGTTTCTTCTGCAGCTTCACATACTCCTGCCGGAGGAGCATCAGGTGCTTCTCCAGCTTGGCCACCTCCTCTGCAAGGCACACAGTGTTACAGCAAGGCTGAGACATGCACACCTTTGGTTGGTAACTCAGCCCTCAGACTACACTTGTTGTTTAAGGAGAGCCTGTCCTCTTCAGGTATTTACCTGAGCATCTCACCCTCAGTATGAAATCCTCTATTTTGTATCATTTTCATAAACACACTGAAAAATCACAACGCAGTGATAAAAGCCATTTACAAAGAAAGCTCTGAATTCTGTTTGGTCATGAAATGCCATGAAGTTCCCGTGGGAGCCCATTTCTGTGGGAATTATGGTGGGGCAGAGGACTAAGTCTTTGGTTCTTACCCACTTTTTCAGCCTAGTTAAGATGCTGTTTGACTTTATAGCTGATACTTAAACCACAAGTGAGCATTAGAACAGTTGCTGATGTAGCATATCTGCCTCAGAGTATTTAACTGACCTGTTTAGAACTCCTCAACCTGTTAGCTAAGAAATTTCCCAAAAAATGGCCAGAGTGGAGAACAGACTGTCCCCACAATCTACGTGCCAAAGGCCAGCCAAAAATATATAAAACTATTTCCTGCTGGCACACACACACTCCTCCACTGGAGGCACTCCACGGGCAAGGCATCACAAATGGAGTCAAGTTCACGATGGTTATTTCACTTCAGGATCAGCAAAGCAACAGCACCTGGGAACCTGATCCTTGAACAGGTATTTCCATCCCATTGCAGAGCCCCTTTCTCCACCACACTTAACTGGTCACTCCACAACATGCTGGGGTAAGTTGTTCACTGAACTCAAGCCAGGCCACCTCTATGAAAAACCTCTACACTTCACTGCTGGAAGGAAACATCTGTAGAGGTAGTTAAAACCAATCCAATTTATGAGTGCTTATTTATGGATTAGTTGCAAAACCAGTATGATTGCTATTAACCACAGTGCTTCATTATTTTCTCAGTATTATTAAGTTGATTTTTCAATTAAGGCTAAATCCCAAACCAATCCTAAAATAAGAGGAGGCAGGGAGGATAAATTTGGAAGCTAACCAGTGATTTTAGGTGGGAAAGTTCTACAAGATTACTCCCTACTAGCCAGGAATTCATATTTCATGACTTTTCTAAAATATTTATTAAACATCACTAGTACAAACAATGAGAAACTGAGCTCTGTTGATCAGTATTTTTTTCTTGCTTCTGTAGAGAAGTTCAGCAGCAGGGCTGACCTTGGCTTTGCTCTGGCACAGGTTCCCAGGGCACAGCATCAGTCTCTGGCTGTGCTGCAGACAGAACACCTTGTTCAGCCTGTCCTCCACGGACCCTGCAGCAAAGGCTTCCTCCTAAGTATTTTAACTTCACGACTCTTGTAATGAATAAACAAAAGGCAACATGTCCCATTTTATTTTTCAGTTAATACTACATGAGCAGGTTTGGCAGGTACTTCCTTCAACAGCCTCTTCATTAGCTTCATCCTTCAAAATCTCATAGATACCATCTCCTGTGGGATACCTTTCTTTCTATACTGAAATATACTCTGATTTCAGAATTGTGCCATCAGCACCACACCAAGCCTCAAGGGAGGTTTGCAATCCTGCTGTGGTCAGTCTTTCTGTGTGAAGATGAATGCAGTTTTGGTGTTCCCAGAACTAGAAGGACACATCCCTTGAGGAACTGCTCCTTCCTCATTTCCCCATAAGGATAGTGTTGGGGGGACACAAAGCAAGTCCTGCTGTTACAGCAGAGAGAGCAGGAGCCTGTCAGGAGCCCAGAGTAAAAGATACTGAGAACTGCACCAAAAATTAGTGTATGAACAGCACCACTGCTCATCCAGTGAGGTTTTTAGATGGCAAATTCAAATGCTAGGAGTAAGCAGCTGCCTAATGCAGCTCATTGCATGCACCTTACAGAAATCCTGCATCTTCCAAGTGACAATGTAAATCCTGTCATTTTACCAAAGCCAGCTCACTAACTCCAAATTAGCCTGAAATCATTAGGATACAATGCAGAATTACCTTAAGCCCCCAAACAGCAGTAGCTGAAGCTTTGTGCATGACCAACAATCCAGCTTGTTACTGCTGCTTTCAGGGCAATCCCAGACAATCCCCACTAGCAGTGAAAGTACCTCAAAGAGCCAAAGCTCTGAGAACTCTTGTTTTCAGGCTGACACCATCTGCTTCCTGCAAACTCAGAGAGAAGGACTGACAGGTATTTGCTTACCGTGCCAATTACAAGAACTGTAAAATAGTTTCTCTTATTCTACATGACACCCTGCACACAGGTTGTGTAGTAACTACACTTGAGGACAGTATTTGATCTTACAGCACATTTCAAATGCACACTCAAGAGAGCTCTCAATGTCCAGTTAATCAACATTTACAGCACAAGAGCAAAGCCTCAGTTTTCCCTATCAATTGCTCACTTTAAAAGTGAACAAATAAAATGCACAATTACTGCAGACACACGCAAACACTTAATGATGGTCCCTGCCTCAAGACATGAAAGGACAGGCTGAGTAAGATACCAGTAAGCCTCTGGCTAAAGAGTAATCCAAATGCCTCTGTGAAGAGGATTCCCAGGCTCAGCAGAGCAGAAACCACAAAATGCTTCTTCTTCTGAGCCACAGTCCAGGTAAATAAGAGCAGCTTTTGTTAACAGCTTTCTGGCAGATTGATCAGCATCTCATGAACTGGCACAAGTTTATATTCCACATCAAAGACACTGAAGAGGATTTCAGGAAAGGATATTGTCATGTTCTTAAGGAGAAGGCACAGAAGTACTCGGGAGCAAACAGCTGAAGCTGTTTGTTTGCCTCCAACAGCAAGTTGGGAGGCAAAAGGCAAAGAGGAAACAGCACATATCAAAAAATTAGAGGGAGGGTCTAGTGGAACCCATCCCACAGCCCATTCCACCCACCAAAAGCAGTTCCAGAAGCCATATAGACAAATTTTGTTTACTTATGAAGTAGATCTGAGTCTACTCAAAATCTACCTAAATATTTCAGAAAACCAAATTATTTCCTTACCCCCTCCACTGCTCCCCACTGTGACCCTTATCTCCCCAAGGATGTACAAGTCACTGCTTTCTTGTTCCTCCTCACTTTTGCATACTTCTGATCTTTACCTTGCTCTTTACCCACCTCAAAGCTCTACAGCTGCTGCATTTTGACACTCAAGCACTAATCCAACAATTCTGACCCATGCCTGCACGTAAACCTCTGGTATTAGCAGTACAGAGCCCAGAAATTACAAACACCAATTTGGCTCTCGTCTTACTAGGATGTTCAGTCAATCTGCAGGCAGCAATTGCAATAAATCTGATGCAGGATTTTTCTAGACAGAGGCAACAGTTTCTTATGAGAAAAAGCACCTGGCTTCTGAGCTAATAACCACAATTTGACAAGCCCTCTTCCTTAATAGGCTTTCATTTTTCAGCTGACTCAACTGTAGCTCTTAACGAGGAAAGTGTGGCTGCAGGGACAAAATGAGCCCCTCTTCCAACACATCCTGAGAAGGGTAACAACTCCAGCTTGTTACTCCTGTTCACACAGGATCATTCATTGGTCATGTGCTTTTTTCAACCAAAAGATCAGAGAAGAATCTCTGAGAAGTACAGATTGTGTGAAATAGGGCTTGCTTGTATCAGCTGCAGGTCAATTCTGCAAAGGAGGACCCTGAGCCAGAGCCTCACATCCTTGAGTGGCTCATTGGGGAAAGTTTCACTACCTGAAGCCAACTTGGGAAATCTAAAACCCTTCAGAACTTAAAAACAAGCATAAGAGGTTGGTCAACTAAATATGAAGCAATGGTATTTCAGCATACAAGAAGTCAGGCATTCCTCTAAGGACTTATCAAACCAGCTTGACTGCAGCATCCTCTCAGCTGATGAATGCCCGACCAGCAGCATCTGCTCCATCTTAGTCAATATTCTACAACTCTTCACCACCTTCCAAGAGTTGAAAGCTCTGCTTTCACGACTCTAACTTCATTTCCTTTGTAACTTGGACCATTTTAGCTCCATCTGCCCACTCAGTTTCCTCCAAGAAAAAGAGGAAGCTTGTCTTGCAGAAACGAGTAGAACTGTAAAAATCCAAGCGTTTTTCCAAATCCCGTTAGGTTAAATTAATCTGAATGGTGTAATTGACAGTCTTCAAGCAAACCAGCAAGCACTCCAGGAGCTCTGCGGATCTCACCTGAGCCTGACAAAAGGGCTCCGGCACCAGTGACCGGGAGGCTGCAGCACAGGCAGCCCGCCCAGCTCCAGGGAAAGCCTCGGGCAGGGCACGCAGGGATGAGACCCCGGACGGGCGGGATCCCCCTGCGGCCCCGCCTGACCCACCGCCGGCGGGGAGTGCTCGGCAGCACGTCCTGGCCGGCTCCAATCACCCATGGCCACCCCAAGCGCCCGCCTGAGAGGCAAAGCCGCCCGCGCCAGGCCGGCCCCACCCGGGGGTGTCCGCCCGCGGCCCCCGCCACCTCCCGCTCACCTCGGGGGCAGCCCGTTCGACCCGNCTCCCCCCCTCACCTTCCGCCATGTTGGCTCCGGCGCCGCAGCTCTCGCGAGAACCGCCACCCGCCCCGGCGCCAGAGCACGGCGGTCTCGCGAGAGCAGCGCAACAGCGCCACCGGCGGCCGCGCTGCTGGGACGGAGCCGCTCGCTCCGCGTTATCCCGCCTTCTGCCCCGTTATCCCGCCTTCTCCTGCATTATCCGCCGTCTCCCGCGTTAGCCCGCCTTCTCTCGCTTCATCCCGCCTTCTCCTGCGTTAGCCCGCCTTCTCCCGCTTCATCCCGCCTTCTCCTTCGTTATCCCGCTTTCTCCCGCTTTATCTCGCCTTCTCCCGCTTTATCCCGCATTCTCCCGTTTTCTCTCGCCTTCCCCCGAGTTATCTCGCTTTCTCCCGAATTATCCCGCCTTCTCCCGCTTTGTCCCGCGGCTCCTCCCTGCCCCTCGGCCGGCACGGCACGGCGCCGTGGCTATGGAGGCAGTGCGTGCCCGGCTGTGGCCGCCCCGGGGATGCGCTTCCCTCGGGGTGGAGGCGCCCGGTGATCCCGGCCGGAGCGCTGGGCTGGCACGGCTGGGGAACGCTGGATAAACCTCCCAGCACCGGGGGAAACGCACCCGTGCATCCCCTCTGCTCACCTGCGCCAGCCCTGAGCTCGGGAAGCACCTTCAGCCCGGGCAGTGCCCGCACTGCTGCGGGAATCACAGCGAGAATGTTCGGGCATGGGGGCTCCTCTGCCCGCCGGGCTCACTGCAGATCCTCGCTTCAATTCCTACTTTTGTTTCACAGCCAACAATTCTGGACACTGAATCTGTGCCCCCTGGACACTGGATTGGTGCCCGGTGGGTGAAAAGTGGTTGCAAGTCGGCAGGAACCAGTACCAGGATCATTTTCCCAGCCACGTGTACAACGTAGCTGCCCCCTTGGCTGTTCTTACTCATCATCGCTCCTGCTTAGATACAACAGAAATGCCAAATAATCAATGCTGGTCCAACAGCAAATTTGTTGCTTGCTTTGAGGAGCAACTTTCAATTAAATGTTTGAAGACTTTATGCACAGTGTTGTTTTACAGACATAATTTTTTCTGGACTCCACCATGAAGTGACCTTTGAAAAGTTGCTCTGCATCATATTTTGGCGTTGGATAAAACAGCAAATCCAGGAGGGCCACAGACTCATTTTCTAGACATATCATGAACATCTTGTCTCATTTTGTACAGCTTGATGACAGCTGTGTATAACTTTCTGTACAGCAAATTACCCCACTGCTCATGGTGCTATTGATCCTCCTGAGGAGCTGTGAGGAAGCAAGTTACTGCTCCCTGATGAGATTTAGTTTAATTTCCCAGTAACAACAGCGATCAGATTTCAAACCACTGCTGTGTTTTTCATCAAGGGAATTGTAATCTCCTCTGAGGATCTGCATGGGCAGGAAGCTGTTGTATGACAGTCTCTAAACCCCAATCACGTTCTGATTTGGTTTAGAATCCCTCGTGCTGCTTCTGAAGGGACTCGTGCTGCTGCTCTGTGTGCAGTGATGGCACTGCACCAAGAGCAGTGCAGCAGATGGCACAGACACAGTGGAGTCCACCCCACAGCCTACCAAAGCCCAAAATACACTTCTAATCACTTCAGAATTCTTCTGCTCTGTTAATTGATCATCCAGTTCCAATAAGTGTTTTCAGGCATTGCAGCAGAAGAAATTTTAAAGTGACAGCTGACAGTCCTGGATTTAGGGATGTTCTCTGGTGCAGCATGGAGTAACAGAAAAAAGGAATTAAGATGGCCACCCTAGTTAGACATTCATTAGTGTTTGATGCTTTTCCTTTTCCCTCAGTGATGCAGTGATATCTAGAATGCTGACAGTCCAGTTTGGGCAAAAATCAGCTCAAACCCTCAGCCAGGATGACAAACCCCTAGAGAACCTACAGTGTTAACTGAGCAGCCAGGATGCCAACAGCCTGCAGAAACCAAAGTTTGGAAAAGTGAGGAATGCTGGTTTAGTTCCTTGTTCACCAAGAAGCCTCATGCTACTTGTCAATACTGCAGCTCCTCAGGGGTGTTCCCATCCCATAGTTTTATCACTTACAGCTTTCCACCAGTGCCCCTTTCAGTGTGGGGCAGGAACAAACAAAAAGCCAACTGTGTTCACAGAAAATTGAATCAGGCCATTTCCTTGCCTGCCAGAGGCTTCCTACAACCTGGACACTTGGCAACAGAGCCTGAGCTGCCTCTTTCACTCAGTCACTGGGCATTAGCCATACCTGCAGCTTGTAAATCTCAACAGTATCCCACAGTAACACTCCTCCCCCCTGGGGAGTATCTGGGTCAGGTGGGATCACAAACCATCTGGGTCAGCCAAATATATACCTGAATTTACGAAGGGGAATGAGCAGTGCTGTGTAATTCCCAGTTCTTCCATACTACTGAATCAAGACAAACAGTTCCAGGCCTACCCCCTAAAGAACAAGCAAGCAGCAATTCTGGAGAGCACTGACATAAAGCTTTGAACCATTTTGTGAAGTTCCAGGTGAGGCCATGGTGAACTGTGTGTGTTACTTTGGAAGACAAAACAGAGACCACTGCTGAACTTGCTGAAAGCAGCAAATACCTTGAATTGTCTCAGTTCTAGATACACTGTGGACATTGAAAAGGAAGGGCAGGCTGTAGGGGAGCAAGTCCATTGCTAGGTTTAAGATCAGCTTTTTTCCAGTGTTTTCTTTAATGGAAAGAATAACACCACGCCACTGAAATTCTACACAGCCCCAACTTTAAGTGGAAAAGAAGGGTCAGGTGAGTAGTTTATGTTCTTCTATAACGGTTCTTTGGTCAAAGGCTTGAAAACTCTTGTGAGCAGATACTCTGAGATTAATATTTGCTCACTAGAGGGCCAAAGATGGTTACAATGTGGATGAAGTTGTGTGTTTTGTTTGCTCTTTCCTTATTCAGGATGAAGCACTGCATGTCCAATTCCTCCAGTGTTTGCTAGTGTTATGTTGTTGATGATCAGGTTGTGCTCCTGTTACAGGTACCCTTCCTATTGTGATACTCAAGACAGCCAGTTTGACACATTATTATTGGAAAAAATTATATTTTGGAAGAACTCACTACAGAAGGTGACAGAATTCCAAAAATCAAATTACATGAAAATATACATCGCCATTTTCTTTGTACATTAGGTGAGGAAAACTCTGAAGTAGAAGGCAAAGCAGATGAAGGGCCACAGAAGAGAGTAAAGGAGGGAAACTATTTTTGATACCAAACCCAGAAGTTAGTCATTTAAAAGCCTACAGATGTGCATGCTTGAACTCAACCTTGAGAAAAAAACAAGCCTCCCCCACACACACCCCACCCCACAAACAGGCAATGAAAAAGGCAAACCTAAAATTTCACCCATCAAAAGCAGCTCATTCCTATCTTGGACTAACTTAGTCAACCAAACTTCCAAGTGAAAGCACTCAAGTCCTTGGAAGTTAAAAATCCATCAGGCTGCTCAAGGGTGCTCCATGGCCAGTTTTATTGCTATACCAAATTCAAGAAGGATGAATAATTGGGTTTAAAAAAGGGGTGGGAAAAAAAAAAAAAAGCACCTTTGAGACTACAAAGGTCATCATAAAAGAAGACACAAGTAATTGATAGCAAATCCTTTCAGGGTTTAATTAGGAAAATTTTAAGTTCTGATGGGGGAAATAAAAGGGACCATATTTCCAAAAAAAAAAAAAAAAAAGAAAAAAAAAGAAAAAAAAGGAGATACTAAACTTTAATAAGCAAGAAATTTTAATTAAGCCTTGGTGGGTCAAAGGAAAATTAAAGTGGGAGGGGAAAAAAAACCAAAACCAAAAAAGCCAGCTTAGTATCCTAATTGGTTTTGACATGCTTCACAAGTTGCTGTTTCTCTTTCTTTAAACTCAGGAAACAATGAATAGGGAGAGAAAAAAACCTGCTAAAATCTTTAGAATTTACACAATTCTATCCCTAACTACAGACAGCATTATTTGGTACAATGTGTATTTGTGGATGTACATGAACAGTATATATATTATCCGGATCATGTTGTGCTATGTACACATCTTTACAATTTTTCCTGAAGGTTAAAGCAGTTCATTAGATTTCAAAATGCGTAATCATCTTGTGTTGGCACTTGTTAGGCTCTTGTCAGCATTGATAACTGGCATGTTTTATTGCAGCCCAGTTCCAGCCAGTGTTTGCCAACTTGTAACAACAGAAGTCCAGCAATAGGTGGGTAGAGTGCAGGAAAAAAAACAGTGCCATGTTTCTCAATTGGAGACCTGCAAAGAAATCACAGCTATTAAAATAAAACCCCTCCTCAACCTCAGTTATTTTCAAGATGTTAATTAGTTTTTCAAGCTTGAGAAGATAACTATTACTTGGCTCAAGAGCTTCACATACCTCTGAACAGAAGCTGGATAAATCCAAACTCATCACCTGAGGAAGACTGCAGTTAGTTGAGCACACTGTGTATCCAAGCTCAATTATCAGTTTCTGGCTCCTGCAACTCGTGCTGCTTGTCGAGTGCACAGTGTGTAAAGCTTTGATTATTCACACACAGGGCTGAACACTGCAGATTTATCACTGGAAAGTCTGTGCATTACTTACTGTGACCAGTGGGTACAAATGGCACAGCAGTGCTTAGCAAGCACTGACACCACAGCCCTCAGTCACACTGAGCCAGTTTGAAACCAGCTGTGGGTCCTTCTCATCCAATTCCCTGCCCATTGCTCCCTTAGGGAGGAGTCACCAGACTTAGAAAAGCTTTTGCCTTCCAAAAAAGCCACACAGCCAATTACTTAAAATATTTGTCAAGAGCATTGTTTCACTATAGTTAAGTTCAACATGGCAACAGAGCTGAGGTTAGTTAAGGATACTCTGGAGTGTTACTCACAGTTACTCCCTTTCTCCGAGACAGGAAAAAAAAAGTCAGCTGCACTAACAATTCTTGCTCTTCAGTTATAGGCAGTTGTACAAGACTTTCTGTTCCTTTGCTTAGCCTTTTGATCAATATTAAGCATTTTTTTGTGCTTAATCTGTACTGGAGAAAGTTCCTTTCAATCAAAGCATTTCTGCAAAGAGAGACTGCAGAACGAATTTGTCACAGATGGAGCCTTCCCCCAGCCCCCCAGTGTTTACAAAAGGGTAAGAAAGGAACTCTCTCCTGTACGACCATGATTTAAAAAGTACCCAGCAGAAGAATGCAGTGAGCTGCTGTGGTTCAGTCAGTACAAGCCCTCTGAACTCCACACAGTGCCATATTTCTGTCCCTGTGAATGACATATGCTGCAGATAACCAGTAAATATGGATTTGGGGGTTGCCAGCCAAATGGGTCAGAGCAGTTTATTTGCCAAACCAACCATTAAGAAAAGGCAGCTTCAACATGAAGTTCTGTTTTGCTTTGAAAAGCAAGAGTGGGAAATTATTAGCTCATGGAGGAAGTTTTTCCTTGGCATACCCAAGATAAAGTGACCAAAGGCCAGGGAATTAAGGGCCATGCTTTAATACAGAGCTTTCTACTAGAGGTTATTTAAAAAAAAAAGAAGTCCCATTAAAACTGAGATAGGATTGTATAAATTAGAGTAAGTATCTTGAGTCAGAAGCTCTTTAACAGGGTGGCAAAAAATGCAAATATCACGTCAGCTACTCTCAGGTGAAAACTTGTCCAAGCTCTCAGATATGCCACAGTTCAGTTTTCCAAGCAGAACACAGCCAGTTTTATGAAGCTATTCCCAAACCTTCCTCACTAAAGATATTTTTTGGGCTGCTGAAGAGAACATCACTTTTCTTGATATTATTGACAGGTAATATCTCAATTTGATGCCTTCTGCTGTGCCAGGAGACTTTCTGTTAAAACTCCCATAGATACCTGAGGCAAACCCTTCTCAGTGGTTCCTGACCTTGCTGCAATCTCATTTAACTCCTATGTGCAACATGCCACCAACATCTGCAAGATAATCCACAACTCCTGAGATAAACAAGACTTTTAAGATGCTTTTAAGATTCTAATAAGTGCTCTTCACAATAATGAATCTCAAGGAATTATCACCCCCTTCGATTACAGCTCCAGTAACCTCTAAGGACAATTAATAAAGCAGGATGAATTCTGATAAAGAGAAGTTCAACTTCTGAACAGCATAAAACACAAGAATACAAGAGAAGCTCCCCAATTTTGTCAGAATGGGCTGTCAAGTGCACTTAAATTCTTTCAGTCTTTAGTACTGCATACAGCCAAAGAGCTCCACTGAGATCATGCAGCTGAGAAGAAAGGTTTGGGGGTTTCTTTTTGCTTTTGAGAGGGAGAAAAAATAGTTCAGCAACACTTAAGCAGGAAATCCTCAAGTCAGGTAACTGACTTGTCTTGAGAAGGATACTTACCCTGAAAAAAGTGAAGCTACTAGCTGCTGAATAAGTGTCACTCAAAAGCAGTTTCTTGGCTTTTTCTTACACAGCGGGCAACTTTTCTTTTAAATTCTCCATTTCTGTCTTCTCTCCATTCTTTCTGTAATTGAATAGACAGCTTTCAGATGTCAGTCTTACAACAAGGAGTTGTACAAGCTCTAGGAAGACTCTTGGTGCTTATGTTTTCAGACATTAGCCATCTAATCAACACCTAAATTTGCTTACAGTCATTGAGCTACTCACTGAAAACCTGTGATATTCAGGAATTGTAAAGTTTGCTCTGGGTTTCTGTGCCAGCTGCTCACAAGACAGTGAGGATGTAACTTCCCCCTTGGATTTTAGGCATGCTCCAAGACTAACCTGGTGGCTTACCAGTATTTCACACTGTCTGTGCTAAACTCTATTTGCTTCAGCCTGCAAAGTAGCAGCAAACTCAACCTGCAGACCACAAGCTGTTGTTATGGGTGCAGAGACAGTGTCTTTAACTGCAGTGGTGAAAAAGGTACACAAGTACTGTGCAGCCAGTGATTACTCTGAGATTTTTTTTAAGACAGTTTCAGTTCCCTTCAATCTAATCAGGACACTCCAGGACAGAAATACAGAAGTCACAGTATCCAGAAGAGGCACAGCAGTGTCCTTCAAAAGCAACATCTCCTAGTTAGATATGGCTGTAAGATATTGGTTCTGTGAGGAAGATCTTAGGAGAATACTCAGCTCACCTACAGGGCTGCTCTCTGTGACAGGGATCTGATTTCAAAACTGCAGAGATGAAGAGCCAAGACAAAGATTAGTAGGAAGACAGGTAAGAGAGAAGTCTGAACCCAGAGATGCACACATCAAGGTATCACAAAAACCTACATGAGAAAGTGCAGCCAGGTTTTCGTGCCAGGCTCACGATGAGCTCAGATGAAAGCACAGGAGCACCAGGTGTGGTTAAGATTGATGTGCTGGGTACTGCCCTCCAGTCAGAAGTGGTGGGGAAAATATAAAGAACCCCTGATTTCATCAAGTTCTACAGTTCTGAGTTTCTGATACAAGCAATATATTCCTACTGCAGGGGTGAGGTAAGGGGTTAAACCCCCCCCCATTGTTTCACCTGATGCAACCTAGCACAGAACACCTTTTCACCCCCACTTGGAGTGAAGGTTGTGGTACATTTGAGTGACAAATGGCATACCCTAACATTCATCACCTCCAAGCTCACTTAAACAATCAGCACACTGGGGAGCCCAGCACGTCTTAACTCTGCTATGAAAGCACAAATAAGGTTACTAATCAGTTTGTTCTTTTTCAGCAATTCATGCAGCAAACATTTGGTTCCTTGGATTGGGACACAGGACAGCTTACACAAAATGGCTTAAGGCCAAGAAAAGCATTGAATTTGTGCCCTCTGAGCTTCAGAACCATAGTTTTTGTTTCTACTTTTTAGATTTGTAGTTCTATGAATTGTTCGGATTTGAATAGCAAGCAAAGTTTCCAGTTTGAGAGCTGAATCGCCAAAAATGTAATTTTAAGTCATGAACTGTTCTATTTGCTTTTCAAGATATCTATTCAGGCTCCTGATCCTCATTTTTCTTGCACTCCAAGAGAGAGTACTCCAACATGCATAGTTCATTTTTCCTGAAAGCAGGTATATCCCCTGCTCCTATAATCCTGTGAACTGCCTGTAACACCTTATTCACTAGACTCACTTAAAAGCAGAAACAAATGACAGCAGGCAAAGCATCTTACATTAACTGCCACATTTCACAGCGGTAGGAAACACAGGAGCTGCTGATTCTTCATTACCCTGATGAGTATGTTTTTTGTTAATATGAAGAGCTCTACAATCCAGCAAAAGCCAATTGCTCCAGCAGCACTTCAGAAAGTTCTTTGAAACATGTAATGCCACATCCAGAAAAATACTTTCTAGCATCTAAAGTGATGCCTCACTATCTTCACAGTCAAATTTGGATTTTTGTGTTCTTTCATGGTGGGCTAGAAAAAGCTGTTTTCATTTTTGTCCTCTACCCTAAGGCAAATTCATTTTGTGTCCAACTTTTCTAAGGCAAAAACCAAAAAATAAAAAACCCACTCCTGAAGCTGTTGTCAGAGTGGGGCACAATACAAAAAGTCTGATGTCAGGAAGGTGACAAGCACAGCTATGTGCTTTCTCCAGGGTTAGGCCAGCTACATTCATCATACATGAGTTTGTGAATTAAGGCATTCTAATTGCACTTTCAGCATTTCATTAATAATTTGCTCCTCCCGGCGCTCTCAGCAGGAAATGTCCATATTTCCTGGGTGTCTGTTCCCACCAGTAACATGACACAAAAAAGGGAGGTCCAACACTTAAAAAGGTTAAATGAGGAAATTGTTCCTGATAACTTTTTGTTTTCTGTTTTCTTCCCATTAAATTTGTTCCACATGAGTCTGTTCCCATGATGATTTTTCAGCAGAGCTCAACCACCTTTGAAAATACTCACAACATAGCAGATCAAAGGCTCCAGGAAACTACTAAACTCCCACCCACTTTGGGAAGGTATAGCTTGGCTGACAGAGCAGGTTAACATTCCTTTACAGAACTCTAAATCTCACAATTCCCATCTCCTTCTTCCTCACTCCCACAGTTAAAAGAGTCAGAACTTCTCTTTGGTGAGAAGACAACAGTCATTGCTGCACTGCAATTCAAGAGCATGTCAGTGTTCTGTCAGATGAGTGGGGCCTGAAGTCTGTCCCCCTATGCCCTTCCAGAATTCAGACTTTTTTCTCTCCCCACCACAAACATTTCTCAGCCTCATTGTTATATCCTGCCCTAAGCACAGCCCTTCTAGAGAGATGCTAGCTGTGTTTATACACACACAACACAGGCCATGCTCCAGAACACTGTGCTGCATCAAATGCTTGCATCTCACACCTGCAGATTCACCCTGGTCTTTGACTGTAAATCCAACCATTTTTCCTCACTTCTGAGCCAGTCAGTCTAGTCTGGCACAACCCTCTCTGTTGAGTTGAAGGTGAGATGCCCAGCTTTTTGTTTTCGTACCTTCTCAGAGCACAGATCTACACAGTCAAACCTGCTGCTCTAATCCATGGGACAGGAAGACTGTTCTAGAGAAGTCAAAGAAACTTCCCAAGGCTCATTAGTAGTTCTGTCTGACAACATCACTGCTTTTCCCAGCAGTGATGGGAAGCTACAATGGTAGCCTTTAGCCTGTGATAGAAAAGGTTCTTCCCATAGTTACTGTTTGCTAAACTAGAAACAGAACTCCATTGCAAGGTTTCTACATTGAAAGCAATTGGCAGACCAAGGAAAGCCTTACCGCTGCATCAACATTAGCAGGAGAATCACCATTGGGATCTGCCAGCATAGAAATAACACTAATCATTATAGTTTCCACTGTGTGAATGGGAAGCCAGCGTTCCTCAGGTTTTTCATAGCCATATTTGTCTTCTCCAGGCTCATGAAGAATTGAAATGCAGACATCGCCGTTCTTGTCAACTACAAAATAGAACAAGGCATATTTCAGTCATGAACAACATGCTGGCATTTCTTCAGGACAGTCATGGAACTCTTCATCTTCATTCCAGCTAGTCTGAAACACGTTAGTGGAGACACTTTATAAAGGAGGAAAGTAATTAACTATTGCAGAACTTCAACTGTAATGAACAGGGCTTAGTGGAAGCCTGCATGTGCCTGGACTCCTGACAGAGGGCACGTGGGGAGGAAGGACTCAGTCTAACATCATGCTGCAACTCTCAAAACTATTTATTTAGACAGGCTTCCACTAAAGCTTTTTCTGTCAAGTTCAGCAAACTGGAGAGTGGCTTTTTTCCACAGCAACAGCATCAGCTGGATATTACTGGAACATACTGAAATATGATTTAAACTGCTGGAATTAGAAAGTGCCTGACAAGTGCTCTGATATTTCCAGAGCTGAGACTGACACAGCATTAAAATATTCCTTGTCCTTTTGATGGGAGCACTGTCTCCTCCCACCTTTCAACATCTACAGTTTCTGAAGTTGAAGAACATTCTTCTTTCCCAGTAAAACCATCTTCCATTTTATTTTACCTTCCCATCCAATCTCCATCAGTTCATAGGTAAATGATGTTAGGAGAAGTCTCCTTTAGAGAGACTAAAAGATTTCTTTTCATGCTTCACTAGATGAGGACAACCTTGGGCCTTCTATACTGAACTGCCAAGTCAGTAAAAGCAAGATGAAATATTTGAAGGTATAACAAAAGGCAGCTATAGAAGTCAAGTTTCTCCTCAGACTAGTATTTTGCACTTAGGAAAAAAGTTAAGAAAAAAATCCCTGAACAATTACCAAGAATGCAAGAACCTACCCTGAATAGCTTCTGACAATACTTTAAGAGTATTTTATGCTCTCAGAGCAGCAATATTAAAACCTCTGCCATTGTTATTACTTCTCTATTATAAAGTGAGGATGGCAAAGTAAAAGCAGAGTTTCATATTTCTAACATGAACAGAAATGTATCTATTTATCTTCACTGCATTTTAGCCCTGAACTGCAAAAAGAAATTGAAACTTTGACATTTCTTACCATTCGGATGCCAGATTTCTGTGATGAATTTCATTTTTGGCGGCCTCAGTGGGTAGTCTTTTGGAAAAGTAAGATGAGCCTTGAAAACACCACCTTCACTGGGGAATCAAAAATATCTTAGTAGAGTTTCTTGTAAGCTTAAGCTGAAGATCGGAACTTAGTGATGTTGTAAGTTTACACCTCACACAAGTTAACATCATGTTGGTAATTAACAGTATCAACACTTCCATATGCAATGGAAGGAGTTTCTACATTGAGAAGATCCTTTCACAAGATACTGCCAGTTCCCCAACATGATCTTTTTTAGAACTAGGATGATGTTCCAGAGGGGAAAAACCATGGGGGTGGGGAAAAAAAACCCAAAAACACAACTGCCAAGGAATTTACCATCTGGAATTGTAACTTACTTTTTTTTTTTCCCTTCCAGTACATTTATTAACAGGAAAAAAAAAAGGTATTGCCAATAACTGCCTTTCTCAAGTCCAGCCCAGCAGACACCCATTTTCCTCTGTTAGAGACCTCAGTCCTAATTTTGTGGTCTCAGTCTGCAGCAGTGAGCCCCAGGGAAAAACTGCAGAAAGCTCTGGCTGTGTCTAGAGCATTAAATGTAAAAAGACTTCCAATGCCACCTTCTCAACACTAAACTAAAGCGACTCAGGCATGACAGTGAGGTGTTCTGCATTAGTTACCCACTCAACTGGAAAACAATAATAAACAAGAAACATCCAGGTTTTATGTGGAGTTACAGGCCAGGAACAGTCCCTTTTGAAAAATGTGAAGGCTTGTATTAGATGGAAAGGTTTACAGATGGAATACTTTGCTAATGTCAATAATATAACATTTGTCCTGCTACTGTAGTTTCCTCTAACTGAAGGCTGTAACAAAATTTGAAATTGCAAAGGCAGAACAAAAAGGGGAACATAAACCTCCCAAGAAGATGGAATGGGATGCACGGTGTGAGAAGCTACTCCTCAGCAGCCACACAGACAAAAGTGTTGGTGAACAGAAAATTGTTCAGTGCAGTTTTTTTTCCTGTATTTGTAAAGGAGTAGCAGTCTCTAAAGTGCACCGGCTACTGAAAAAAAAAAATAACATGTTTTACCACCACTAACCAAAGGGGTGGTGCAGCTCCAGCAAGTGTCTCAAAAAACCCTCCAAAGAAACAAACAAAAAAACAACCCCAAAAAGCACTGCCTTTAAGTAACTTGCCTCTTTGAAGCAGCTGAGCTGATCTGAACCCACAGCATTTATTTTTCACAAATTTTAGAAAAGGCAGGCAGTTTCCAAAGAACCCTTCATGCCAGGAGAGGTAAGAATTCCAGAAGCACTATGTTAACATTCATAATGTCAAGACAAAGGAGAGCTGGATTGCATTTGCTGATAGTCCCAAACCAGTCAAACCCTTCTTTCCCTTTTTAAAGAAGCAGGTCCTTCTAGTCTGTAGGGTACTCCTGGTTGCCCCATATCAAATGCATATAAATACAGGTTTTAAAGTCAATATACATTAGACATCACTTAACGAAATACAGCTGTCATTAACGGACATCAATGCCATTTTTAGCAATATTCCTGATAAAAGGGCTTCTGTCAGAGTAATGCACTAAGTCTAAAGTCTTTTCAAGTAAACTCAGAATAAATGAAGTGGGACCAGGAATGAGACTGATGTTTGAAAATTGTTTCATCTAAACTATTATATATGAACATCCTTATCAAACAGCCCAGGGAAGAAGGATTCAGTGTAATACTACCCTGAAAAGTAGCAACCAGGGACTGGAACAAACTCTTCTTTACCCAAATGCCTCAAAAAACCTCAGGACCCTATAAAAGTGGACTTAAAAAACCACTGTTGCAACTTTTAACACCTAATATCACAATCAATTAGAAGCAGCATTTCTTTATTGACAGTATTTATAAAATAGCCATGAGAATATAACAGAACCTCAAGACTGTTCAGAAAAGGTCAACAGAAGTTGGAGAAACCATCTCATGCAAGACATGAGAACTACAGAGCAGTGAGCCTGAGGAAAAGCCAAGCAATTTGATTACTGGGTTTAAATACTTATTCCAAGTCTGCCCACAGACATACAGAACTTCATGCTGCAACCAAAAGTGACCTCGGGTAAATGTCATCAGGCTTTTTGTATCAGTAGTTTACCACTGCAAGAGCTTAATGAAGAGAACAGAGTTCATCTTCAGGAGTACACCTTAAACTGACCTCTCCTGGGCATTGAACCTTTTCCCAGATACTGGAGTAGATGATCACCCTGAAGCACTCCAGGCCACACTTGGAAGTTCTCCCATCTCAAACTGACAGGATTTGAAGCTAATTCTATGGACTGCTGCTGTTTCCTCCAACTACATCCCGATTAAACTGCCTGATTCATATTTTCCTGCCATCACAAGCATGAAGCTGTAATGGTTTAACACAGCACTATCAACTGAACTACAGCCTCCCAGCAGCAACAGCAAATAGTGGATTTTATCTGCCTTCCTTACATGTGAAAGAAAACAGAAGCTGCCTCTAAGTGCACCTATTCTCTTTCTTTTCCATACAAGTACAAAGAGATCAGTGTTGTCTTTTCCCATGGGAGCAAAGCAGTTTAGAACTTCTACAGAGCAAATCCAGCTATTTACATGTATTCTGCTAGCAACAGAAGAGTTAATTTAGCACAAAGGTTTTGGTTCGCTTCTACTCACTAGGAGCACACTAGAACTAGTAAATCCGAGTTCACTTAAGTTTCTGTATAAGTATCAGTACTTACTATAGTGTGTCTGGAGGACCAATAATAAGGACTTCCCATCGATAAAGATCATTGTCATCTATCAAGCCCGCTGAAAAGCCTTCCACTGGATTTTTGTTGAGCTCTGTGTAGGAAAAAGAATTTAAAAGTAACTTTAGGTGTCTGTAATACACTTTTGCTAGTTTTGCTCCTGTGTCCATACACAACCAAAAATCCCCGAGACATTCGGTGCTTGCTCATGGACTCACAGCCTGAGCACCCTCAGCTCCCCCACCAGAAGCACTTCAGCCAGAGCTGGGACCATGCCTGACCCTAAAACTCTGAATGCAACATGAGCAGAAGGGCCAAAAAAACACACAACTGTGGGACATGGTCTCCTAAACTGGATACCAATGAGTGTTTAAGTCAGGAAAAATGCTTTCTAATAATAAAAAAAAACTTTACAAGAACCCCAAGGAGCCAGCTTAAACTAAAGTCTGTCTTTAACTCTAGAAAATGCTAACAGAAGACCAAAGTCATATTATGGTTTTATTTAAAAGTAACATTCTACTATGTTTAATTTTTTTTTTTCAGGATCTGAAAGCATTTGAGACCTGTGCCAGTGAATTCTGGAGATAATGATTTACTGTATTTTGAACTAGTACAAGAGAACACAGAAGATAAGCTGCTATGCTGTTCAGGTATGGGGTTGTTATTTCTTCTTATGGGTGTTTTTATTTCTTTCTTTTGTTCACAGTTTTTTTCCATCAGTGATAAGCTATAGAGTATTCTAAGTGTATAGGCTACTTCATACAGTTACTGGCAGGTCTAGACTTCACTGAACTTCTGTTTTCAGCCTGCTCCAGGAAAAAAAACCTGTAAGATTTGGAATTAAACACTTCAAATGAGTTTTGCCTATAATCCAGTGGCAGGGGTAGGAAGGTGAGAACATCTATTAACTGACAGCTTCAGGTCAGAAACTGAATTAAATGTCGTATTTATGCCAAATTCAAATTCTTCATCCAGCATTTCCAACAGTACATACAAAGTCCTGACAGGATCTTGTGTACTTAGGATACAGGAAGGGAGAAAGAAGTTATTCCTTCAACTGGTCAGTAATTTCCACATTAAACTAAGAAAAAAAGTTATAGTGAAAAAAAAACCCAAAAACAAACCACAAAAAAAACCCCAAAACAAACAAACAAAAAAAAAAACCAACCAAAAAACCACACCACCAAACCAACCATACTTATTTTATAACCTGCCAGACACTATGCAATCCTCAGTATTCTGTTCCACAGCACAGTTTGTCTACATATTCCCATTTTGTAAACCTAAAAGCTGTAATATTTAAGTTCAGAGGGCCTCAGGTACATGCAGAGGAACTTCAAGTGAGAACCTTGTACTTTTCTGGAGAAAAAGCTGCCATTAAGTCCAAACTGATCTTGCAATCACTGGTGGCCAGCTAAATTCTGAACTATTTCAAGTGTGGCTGAAAAAGGCAAGAAGAATCAATTCAAGCCCTACACAGGAAGTCCAAGTCCACGCTGGGAAAAAGTGCTCAGCTCAGTGAAGGACCAAGGTCCTGAAGAGGGAGACAGCAGGAATGAACTTTGGTCATTACTAAATTAGTCAAACTTATCCACAAAGATGACTCAACTCTAAAATCCCAAGGAACATATTGAAAGGGGTTTTCCCAAAAAGGGAAAGGCTGCTCAAAAGGGTATAATCAGGAGGTGAGGTCAGCCATTCAGTCCCCAAGGTGCAAGACAAAGATTTGGGTACTGAGCCCAACCACGTTTTTTCCAGACAATGCCTGAAAGAAAAGGCAACATCACAGGCTCTCTAACCAAGATGAAAGTTCTGTGTGAACTGCTGTAACTCAAAGCTCACATTTAGCTTCTTTATTGTTTTCAAGTTATCACTGCTCACTGATAAGATTTTAAAGACTGCCAGAACTAAAGACTGAAAAAATTCAGAATGTTTCTATTTAAATATGACACATTATTTCCAAAGCCAATATACACATTTTCTTCTGTATTTCTTAATGTGTGCTGCTTCAATTTCTTTCTACATCTGTCTCAGCCTCAAACAACTTTATCCTTAAATAGTTCAAAACATTTTTTGTGTATTTACTCCCAAAGAAAGACAGCTCTCACACTCCAACTCACACCTAGGACCATGTATATTGCAAGAGGTCTTGTGAGAAGGAGTAAGATTCCTGGATGCCAACTCTTTTAATGTAGAACAACTGTAAACTGTGTGAAAGGGACAATCATTAACAAAAATGTTCAGTTAAAGCAGTTAAAGAAGTTTGCTTAGTGGATGTTGCCTGTAAAGTAAATGAGCACATTACATCTTTTACAGGAGGTGGCATCAGTCTCAGCTTGTGGAAAGGTTATTTTCCTTCCCTGACAGCAGTATTGAAGCACAGCTCAAATAGCTGCTGATTGTAGAAATACTCTTTCAAAAACAATGAAGATAAGCTCATACACCTTCTCCATGAGAGGTATGCAGAATTACCAACAGCAATTTAAAAATGAGCTTTTCCATCCAGATTATTTATGCTAAACTAAACAACATGGCTGGCAGGTAGACAAAAAAGGAATTCTCAGGAAAGTTCTGCACTGAGACATGAAAAGCATCATCCTTGGCTGCTTTACCATGGATAGCCAATAGCTGCTACTCATTAAAACCTGCCAAGGCCCAAGGTTTGTTTGGCTTTGTTTTTTTTTCCCTGGATATAGGCAGTGCTGTGTATCAGGCAACTTAACCAGTAGTACCACCCGTGTGTTGCCTCTCTCATCACTGGCTGAACCTCACATAACAGTGAAATCCATGCACCAAAATCCCAAAGGAATAGTGAAGCAGGCAGGGCACGAAAGGAACACACACACACACAAACACAGGGCTCAGTCCCACGGGGCTGCTGCCAGGCCGGTGTCCCTGCCCACCCACCGGCTGACAGACACTGCACCCAGGGCAGGGGACACCTGCACCCTGCGCCTGTCAGTCCCCACCAACCACAGCCTGAACTGCTTGCAACCTGAAAAGCAGCTTCTCTAGACAAATATGTGGATAAAGCAAAGGATTCAGTTCCCTTCTCCAGGCAGGGAGAGGGGAACAACCTCTACAAAGCCCTGCTGAAGAACTGCCCGAGAAGTCCTGGAAACACAGAGAAACCAGACACACCTATGAAGGATTGGATCCTTCCACGTTATTTTTCTAACAGTTTTGAGATTTCTTGTTCAGCTAAAGATATACTGTACTTTTAAAACATAAATGAGTACATTAACATATTTCCATCATGTGCATGCCTAACTAAATGCCATTCACTTGCAACTACTATATATTACGGTCTGTGGTTTAGCATTTCTGACAACATTTTTTGCATTTCTGATTATTTAATATAATAGGCATTCTTCTACCCAGCAAAAGAAAAAAAAAAATCCAAAACATTCTTACACTCAGTCTAGAAGCAGTTTCAGGTAGAGCCCTTTGCAGACCAAGCAGCAGCTGACAGCCAAAGCAGCACACACACCTGGACAGCTGCCAAGCAGCAACATACTTGGAACAGAATCCAGTGTCTGCTTATAAATCAGACATTCAGTTCCTTTAATCCCAGTCCTGAACCTGGGATTAAATCCAATACCTGATTTGAGAGGTGAGGAAGACTAAAGGCCCATAATCCAACAGAGTTGTTTTAATCCAGAACAGATTTTAAAGCCCCATGGCTCCCTTTCCACATGATCTGCCACACAACACAGTCTGTCCCTTCAGCTCTTACTAAAGCAGAACTGAGTTACCATTGCCTTAAACTTGAGCCAACACAGCACCACGGGCTGCACTTCCAGTTTCAGTGTTTAGTTTACATCAGGCTACTGATGTTCCCACACTCACTGAAACTGCCTTTATATAAACCAAGAGACTTCACCAATCCCAGAGCAAAACAGCACCAACAAAAATGACTAAGCAGAATGAGCCCCACAGCTCCATGGAACAGCTATGTACGGCATCCAAACTTTTCAGCCTGACATCTCACCCAGCCAGCCACTGCACAGGAACTCTTTGAGTATTTTAAGCTACATTACAGTACAAAGCTTTCAAAAATATGAGCTCCTATATTTTTTTAATCACAGCCTCTTTAGGAAGTTACACTGTGTTTGAGTTTTGTGCAGCCAGTGGATAGAGTACAACACAAAACCAGACTAGGGAGCCCAAGTCCTGGCTAAGGCTTCTGGAGAAACCATCTAGCTGCCTTACACAGCTCTCAGAGCAAGCAGGCCATATCAGCACTTGATATCTGCTGCACTTTAGACTTGTGTTGTCTTCATTGCTTTTTGCAAGGCTCAGCACCAGTCCAGGAGCTTCTAACAACTGTCCACACTGACAATCCTCATTCTAGACTCTTCTTCTCTGTACACCACACTGTGATCTCCACATAGTCCTATTACTTCACTGAGGTCAGTTATGATTTCCAAAACTTTGTTGCCTGCAGGACCCAGGTGTACATCTCAGATTCTAGAGAAGTAGGGCTGAGATTATGATAAAGTAACATGATCTCTCTGTGGTGATGTATTCCCCAAGCTCTCCATTTTATCTGCTTTCATCATGTTCTGTCTTGCTCCGCAAGCTCAT
The DNA here is from genome assembly GCA_013400435.1 of Pycnonotus jocosus. Lineage (NCBI taxonomy): Eukaryota > Metazoa > Chordata > Aves > Passeriformes > Pycnonotidae > Pycnonotus > Pycnonotus jocosus. Next base: position 429,846 of record VWYP01029214.1, on the reverse strand, counting down.
CCAAGAAGTTCAGACAAAACGTAGCACAAAATATTCACACACTCCTGATAGTCACTGTGGGAGTGACAAATAGACAACACTTAGAACAGATTAAGTCTCTGAAGGACCTTGAAATTATTTTGAAGGGAAGCTAAAGTAGTAAGGACAAATGTGTGTTAAGCAGAGATTTTACCAACTCTATTTTCTATTTATTTCAATAGAAGCTTTAGGTTTGACTTTAGCCTGGCAACTAATTTCCAGTGCTCCACACATCACTCCTTCTTAATAAGGTCCCCATTTCAGACTTCTACAAACCTACAAATACTTCTGAGCTCAGAAAATTTGTAAGAAGGGTTGCACAATGAGCATTATCAGGCAGGCTGCATGTCAGTGCAGTGCTACACACCTTTGTGTACTGCTCCATTTGCCATGGCCTCAGCTACATCTGTGAAGTCTTCCCTAGATTTGCACACTGAAGCAGATTTTGGAAGGACAGAGGACAAGGTTGGAGGTTTCCTGTTAGATTTTTGGTATTATTCCCAGACAAATTCCTAGCCATGGCCACAGTTCAGCTTTGCAAACAAGTGGAGAGCAGTACCAGCCCAAAGTTCCTAAAACTGCTGCTTACAGGTATGAGGATTAAGGTATCAGAGGAACTTGAGTAAATAGAGATTAGAATTATTTTATGAGTAAAGTATCCCATTATTGTAGAATTAAGCTAAAAATTGAGTTTATTGATTCTGTATATTCTGTAGCTCCACAGTCATAGGAGTCATGGCATACCTGCAGACAGACAATTTGAAGCTCAAGTTAGTTAGCAGAAAACTGAGTTTTAACACACCAGGCAGGGGCCTGCAGGTCTTTGGTACTGCCTTGGTTCTTAAGGAGTTCCTCGTAATCCCTTAAACCCATGGAGGTGGACATCAGTAGACATTGTCAACGCACCTTTAGATTCTCTCAAAGGTCTCAAAACCAGCTCTGAGAGTCTCAACTACATCACAGATACCCAGCCACTGATCTAACCTGGCAACCCAGTTTACCCAGCCCAGGTCAGTTCCCATGCACCATTTCACCTGAGAGTCCTAAAGACAGGCAAGAACAGTCACAACCTATTTTGAGGCATTTTCCTTCTGCAGCACTCTTCACACATGGACCCTTCTGCGTGCACACACTCAAACCAGTCCTTTTCCAACATCCCACACTACAGAAGGAAGGTCTGCTACCTCCTCCCTCAATGCATTTGCCATTAAGCAAATATCTAAACTCAGTAACTTAAGTTGCTGTGGACTACATTGTGGCTACTAAACCCACAAATCTTTTTTTCAAACCAAATGTGGTGTTCAATTTACTTCTCTGTCTGAGTCCCTGGAAATACAAAACATACTCATCTGATAAAAACCTTTGAATGCCATAGTATTGCTTGAAGTTTTGAAAGTTATGCTTCCAGAATTAAGGTTCTTAGCAGTAAGTTCAGAATATATGTTCAAATTATCATCAGCCATGTAATTTTGGTAGGAATCAAGATAAAATGTTTCCTGAACAGCGTTCTTTGACTAGACTGCTAGAAGCATGCTGTGTATCCCATCAGACCAGACTCCAGCACAGTTACACCACCCAGGTTAAAAGGGAGGTTGAATAAGATCTGTTAAAAGATCACAACAAAACCATTCCCAGTAAGTTCTGAATTTTGAGGGGAACTGTTATGAGGAAGGGAAAAAAACAAGGATGGTAAAAAGAATTGGAAGAACTCTGATTTGGAAACCCACATGTAAAAGGAAGCAATTATGTCACCAGGGAATATTCAGTGTTTTGCCCTTGGAGTCAACTGCAGCACAGAGCCACATTCATCTGTCACACTCAGTGTAACAGAAATGCCACCTCCACTTTGTCCTCCATGTTTGATGCCTGTTTCCACTCTTAAGAGTTAGACAAGTATTCAGTGGGATCTGCATCTGGCTATATTTGAGATGGTCATCCTCAGCAGCATTCAAGAGATCTTACCAGGGTTAGTAGTTTCTGAGACACCATAATTATCCCAAAGCAGGTGTCAGAAACAGGTCAGATGAATCACATTCTACATTTATTTCTCTCACCTACAAAGGACTACAAGTTTAAGATACCTACTGTACACAACTGCTGGAATTTGGCAAGACAGGTGTCATCCTAGGAGCCATTAATGTAGGTGATTTAACCATGGACAGGATAAGTTTATTAACTTCTTAAAAGCTAATTACCAACAGACTAAAGCTAAGAAAAAACTTCCATGCAAGTATCTTCTGAGCAGTCACATACACATGAATTGCTGCCCAGAGCCAGGGGTTCTAGGATGTGCATGGTTCATAGACAAAACCAGAACACCATTAGAAATCCACTGAATAGTCTCTATGGCATGCCTGTGCCACGGGGAGATGTTAACATCTGAGAGAGATGTTAACATTCAAGTTGTTGTGCAAGTCAAGGACAACTTTCCAGCCTGTTTTCTCTCCTGCTTATAATATGAATAACAGGTTTGCATATTCTAACTTGAGACATATTGTTATTTAGAACTGTTTTAAGACATTCCTTTAAATGACTCCTGACAGCACCATCTTCTAGATCAGCAGCAAATGCCAGCCAGCTAAAAAAACAGCCAGCTTGACCTATGAGGTGTATGTTGACAGCACAGAAATACCTTTCCCTTAACAATCCACACACAGAGAGACTGTATGTGAAAACTTTTACACAGGGTTTCTAGCAAAAAGTCTTTATTATTATTCTAAACCTGTGCAAAAACTGCTATATGTTTCTGTCCAGAAGAGCAGTTATTTTCATGGAACTCCATTTCAATTAGATTGCTATACTTAGTGTTCTTACAAGGTCTGGATATCTGATCTCTGCTCCAGCTGATATGCCTTGGACTTGAGAGTAGGAAAGAAAAGCGAGTATGAACATTTACTCTTGCAGGCCTAAAGCTCAAGCCTACTAAAGACTGCAAGTGAAAGATCTAATCAAAACCAGACACTGACAGATATGCACACAGCACTCAGAACTGAAGCACAGAGCAGGTGCAGCTTGGTGAGAGCAAAGGCCTGCATGTGAAGTGCTGCCCTGATTCCGTTCCCATACAATGGAACAAAAAGTGGACAGCGGAGTTTCAGGAGTCACATGCCCCCTTCTTCACACAAGCCACCTGCTCTCCTTTTTCCAGGCACCCAAGTCTGCACACTCATTTTAGTATTTGGTTAGTTCTTGCTTTCAGAACAGCAGCCACCTTTCAGATCAGTTCCAGTTCATTAGAACCCTGTCTCTATGCTGGGAACAAACTGTTGTATTTTACAACAAAACAGAGGTTGATTAAACACACTACAGGAAGAAAATTTAGCAGAATGTCTACCCGAGTTTCATCTACAAAGGTCACTTATTTTCAAACTGTTTAACATAGGGCTTTGGGGGTACTAAAACCCAATCTGTATCAACCACCAAGTGGCAAGGGACCAGATAATCCTATATTAGTTGAATATGCATGTATTGTTCCAAGTATGTCTTGCCCTAAAAAGAAATCCTAACAATATACAGAAATGCCAAGGCAGAATCAGCTATAATTACATGTGGTTTAATCTGAAGACCATTTGCTCTACTTGATTTATCCCTATTGGTTTCTCTTAAACAAATATATACGTAGCAAATCAATAACTCCTTAGTTTGCAGCAAATAATTACAATAGTGAAGTTGGAATCGGTATCAATTACACAAGTTGAGACATTTTAGTTGGTTTTGCATAATTTACTATCTCCAAATGAAGCTCTTACCAAGAAAGCAGAAATTGTGATGAAATTATTTTCTCAAATGGTATTAATTTTGCTCCTTACTTCAGAGGATCTCTGGCAATGTTCTCCCATTCCACTATTCTCAAACGAAACAGGAATAAATCACTTGACTGCCAGATGCAGATACGCCTTTACTTCGGTGTAACTTACAAAGAACTCAGAGTTCACAGTAAGTTTGGTAAGTATCTTCTGAGATTAGTAAGCTGAAAGATTCGTAAGGCAGTGACTCCTTGATGAGGCAGGTTATTGCTTCATCCTGTTTAAGCAAGTGGTTGAGTCATCAAGCCGTGTAGTTCAGCTAAACATCACTTTCCAAAACTGCCAGCACCCCTGAAATTTTGCTGGTAGCTGCTGTTATAAATATTCTTTTCTTTGAAGATGCAAAGTTCAGATTATTTCTGCAAGAGAAGCATTTGGAAAACTAACACGTAGCAGGCAAAGTTTGCCATTGGTCATATTCATGTTATTTACAGTGCAACAGAAATTCAGGCTGCTTGTTGCTGTTGTAGTGACTGGAGACTGAGCAAGGTCTGTGTTTTAGCAATGATATTGTCTATAAAGCCAGCTTGAGAAAGGGAACTTTGATAACTCTGTCAGCACAACCTCACAAGTAACAGGATTAGCTCATCTGCTGTAACATGGCCCTACACTGCCAGGGGGTTAAAGGTGACTGCTACACACGCGCTGTACCTAAGTACCCCATAAAGCATCAGACCAAAAAAAATCATGGTTATCTAAAAACATTAAAGAGTCTTCTAAAAAAAAAAAAGGCAGGAGTGTTTATAATTTCAGGACCACTTAAAATGCTAAGTTTTACATGTACAGGACCTTGGAGTCCTTATTATTTAGGATAATACAGAATATTACTGTCCATATGAACAGACTTTCACAAAGAAGGTAACAAGCAATCTAGTACCAAATTAATACTTCACATCAGTGCCACTCAAATGACTCTCTTATCGACAAACTTACTATAAAACAGTGCTCCACTGTAAACTAAAGTTTCTTATACAGCAGCGACCCCAGAAATATCCATCTCAGCTTTGATGTATAAAGTGATCTTCACTCTGAAGTTCCCTCTCCATTCACTACTCAAATAGGTTTTTTAAAAACTAAGTCTTATCTAATTGCCAAAAATTCAACTAGCTGAACGTTACACAAGATTCTTCCACAGAAGTAAAAATTGTTCAACTGTCACATTAATACAATTTTCCAGCTTGTTAGTTTTTAATTAATAATTTCTGCTTTGAAATAGAAGCTGCATACACTTTAAACTGAAATAATACCTTGTTTCTCGAGTTTAAGAAAAGCATTAGTGTGGCTTTTTCTGTCTCCTAAATTGGAGATTATTTACAACCCAGCTCAACTTCAGCCAACAATGGCATGGTTATTCCCATTTCCAATGCTCCATGTTTATGTTAAAGAGAACTTGCACTTCTTGTTCCACTGTGTGCTACTGATTTAACTGCATCCTCCTGACGTGATTTTGCTGGTTGAACTAGACAAGTCTGCCTACTCTAAAGTCTCTGTGTCAGCAAGAATTTGGCAGAAAGATGAAACAGAAGTATTCAGAGACATACCTCAGTCTGTAAAACCTCTGGGCTTCACAGCTCTGGAGACTGGAAGAGAGGCTTTACACCCTGTTGTCTGCACCTTTTCTTAAAGAGCAAAGTTTTGGGGCTGTAAAAAGAACAGTTTATCCTCCACCAGCTCCCCTGAGGGGTGAACTCTGCTAACCCAGTGCTACACCAGTCTACATACTTGCCATGGACTTTTTTGTTGAAGTTCAGGGGCACTTTTGTTTTCTTTAATTTTCCCTGCACCCTGCCTGGAAGAAGTGGACAGGTCATGGCTCCTATTTCACACTGTTATCAACCCACAAAGTACCCCTCTCCCCCCGCTGAAAAAAGTGAGAATATATTTGAATTTTAAGATATTTCCAGAAGCTGCTACAGCTTATAATTAAGTTGATTTGAGAGGGAACAGCATTTAATTTTACAGATATCCATAGATGTCTGATCCTCCAGCTCTACTTAAACTACCCTTTTCAAATGGCTTTGCTCTTGAGGGATCCCAATTAATCATTTCTTAAGACTTAAAAAAAAAACCAAAAACCCCAAAACCATAAAAACTACCCGATGTTCTTACTACCTTGAATTGTTCTTGTGCCTAAATGTGGGAGAGCACATGTCAATATAAAAACAGCTACTACACTTAGTCCCTGGGGATCCAGCTCAGTATTTCATTAGCAAAGGCACTGTGAAGCCACGTAGAATTTGGGAGAATAAAAAAATAACCCACATGTAACGTGAAGTTGTATTTTGTGACTGTCATTGAGTGTCCCTTCTCTCTGAGCATTATCAGCATCCAGAACATGCCACTGAAGTGCATAACCATGTTGTACATCGTGCTGTGGTACCAGCTCCCTGCTCAAGTTACAAGCCAGCTTGCTTTCAAAAAAAAAAAAAAAAAAA
>VWYP01029214.1:398395-420271 GCA_013400435.1 Pycnonotus jocosus | reverse complement strand
TCGGCGCCGGCCGCCACAGCACGCAGGGTCCCGGGCAGGGCAGCGCGGCCGTGGCTCCGAGCCGCCCTCCGCCTCCTGCTCCGAGCCCTCAGCGCCGCCACCTCCCGCTCCCCCCGCCAGGAATTTCACCGCACTCGGGCCCGCGCAGGCGCACCCGGGCCGGCCACCGGCCCTTCCGCGCCGCCATCTTGAGAGCGGCCGAGGGGCGGGGAGCCGCGCTTGGCCGCCATGTTGAGAAGGTCCCTGCCTGCCCTCCCTGAGTCAAGCCTGAGTTAGCGGAGAGGAAGAGAGAGCGCTTCATGAGGGGAATCTCCTCACGAAGGACGTTTAGGGACATAAACTAAAGCACAGCAAGTTCCACCTCAACTTGAGGAAGAACTTCTTTATGTGAGCATGGTAAAGCACTGGGACACACTTGTCCAGGGAGGCCGTGGAGTCTCCCTCTCTGGAGAAATGCCAAACTCATCGAGACCTTCCTGCTCCAAGTGATCCTGCCTTGGCAAGGGGTTGGACTGGGTGATCTCCAGAGAGCCCTTCCAACCCTAACGATTCTGGGATCTGCAAAGGCCCTCATGAAGGACATTATTAGGAAGGAATTCTTTCTTCCCTGTGAGGGTGGTGATGCCCTGCCACAAGTTGCCCAGAGAAGCTGTGGCTCGCCCAGGATCCCTGGAAGTGTCCCAGGCCAGGCTGGACAGGGTTTGGAGCAAACCTGGATAGTGGAAGGTGTCCTTGGCCATGGCTGGGGGTGGAACAAGATTGTGCTGAGGTACAGCAGCCCCTGAGACACATCTGCCCTGATCACCAGGCTGCAAAAGACTGTCACATACAGGGAGTGAGTAACAACAGTGTCTATGCTCAGAGCCCCGCTGGGCCACAGGCTGCTGCCATCTCCCAGCCCACTAAATACAGGAGGTTTGGAGGAGAAGCTAAACAGAACAGGTTAAAAGAGTTACCAGCTGCCAGGTAAAAGTTGCTCACACAGGATTGCTGCAAGGTGTACATTTTTGTCTCAGTGTGTGATAGGGATGCTTTGGAGCACTGTGCCACTACACTGAGGATGCGTCCAGGGAAGAAAAAGAGCAATAAAAGGCCTAAATCAACCCTTACACTTATGAGGTGAAGAGGCTTTCCTTGCATTAGTGTTTCCCTGAAGGGCAACCTAAGCTTGGGTTTGGATCTCCAGCAAAAACCTTCAAAAAAAAGGGCTTTTGGAGGATGACTACAAGTTTGAGGACAGGCACTGCAGAGGGAAAGAGCTAAAAATTAAGATAGTTTATCCCAAGGAACTAAGTAAATTCTCAGTAAGAACTCAAAACTTCCCCAGGAGAAGCCTGACAAAAGTACAAATTGTCTATAGGCTCATGTGTTGACTGTGAAAAATATAGTGTGATAAATAGGTGTGTGCAATTCTAAAATAAAATATATGGGCTGCTCTGCTCTTCTGGCTTTGGGCATTTAATTGGATTCCCTAATTTTACATTTCACTTCTCAAGTACATGCAGTTTCTGGCTAATCGGATGAAGCATTATTACCAGTGATAGAAAGCAGGAAACTCCCTGCTCTATTGCAGAAAGAAATTGCTACAAAGGGATTTATCCTCTATCAGTTTGCCAAAATGTTCAAATCCTTTATAAAAAGGCATTTTTTGATTTTTTTTTTCTACTACAAGGGCTTTATTCTGTGAACACCAAAATTGGCTTGCAACAAAAGGAAAGAGAATGAGCAATGGTAGCATCATTTCCTGTGCTTCAATTTGGAAGGCCCAGTACAGTCTGAGAGTTTCATTACTGTACTTCTACAATTAATCAGAATACTATTCCCAGATATTCTTGCAGTTCTGATTAAATCTGTGTCCTTTTCAATGATTAAACTGAGATGACAGAAGACATCCCATATGATACCATTACTGAAATTCATCTCATAAGGGTGTCCTTAGCCAAAAAGAAAGTTTTTGTGAAAGCCTTTCTCCTCTGTAGGTTGACTCTAATTCCTAAATGTATTTTGTATTTGTATTTTGTAGTTCTTCAGTCAGGTTCATTCAATCTTAAAAAAACACTCTAGCCATGGGAGGCTATCATGTGCAAGTGCATTTTGTAAACTTATTATGCTAAGAGACAGTTACCCAGATTGGAATTCAGGCATGTTGATAGGAAGTGACACTACTGTGGATGGTATTTCTCTTTCAGGAATAAAAACTGGGCTTTGTTCACAATGTCAGTTAAGCCAGCACTAAATTCACTCACTCAACTTTCTGTACCTGATGTCAGTTCAGGCATGAGTACACTTTCTGACAGTTCTATTAATAGAGGACCTAACTACAGCACTGAAGACTGAAAGGTTATATGACACAACTCTATTTCTATTACATTCTGTTAATCAAAATCATTCTGTATTGTTCACCATTAGGCCACTCAGTGGCAATTACCTGACTTAAGAAAGGAAGTTTTCTGTGGTCTCCTATACTTTGTGTATGATTTTCCTTGTAAGGAACATAGGAAACTGTAGGTTGGAAAAGAAAGGATTTGGTTTATGCTGGCACGAATGACCTGGATTCCTTTATTCTGGCAACAAATTCAACCCTAGTATATAAAAGTAATATGTTTCATTATGGGGAACATTGACAGTTTGAGGTGCTCTAAAGCTGCTCTGTGAAATCACCTTGTGTGCAGCTGCAAAATGTCCAACATGGCCACAGTGGCGAGGGCAGGTGTGTGACCCAGGCATAAACCAGTTTAGTGTTTCCTTGCAGCACTAAAGACTCTGTGGAATCCCATCATGAAAATGGAGCTGTCATGCCACAGCAGAGGGAAGCTCTCTTGGCTTGCATCTCATGTTGCCTGTCCTTAAACACACCAGGCTGTGTGAAAAGGGGGAGAAGCCTTTCTCTGCTAGATGATCTTTTATTCAGTTCATATCTAGTTTCTGTACTGCCTATGCACAAGCACCTTGTCCCACTGTTTGTTGAGGCAACAAACAGAGATTGGGTTTTTTTTACTTTGTTTTACTGTCCCTGGCATGCAGCCTCTCTGCAGCCATCTCTCCCATCTCTGCATTGAGTGGAAGAGTAATAAGAATTTAGATTACTTTCTCTTTTCTGAGACCATTTCTGGTCTAATGACTGCTCAGCTCTGACAGCCATTTGCTGTGGTCCTTACTGCATTAATCTTTCCCTTGGCAAGGGTATATTATCATAATAATTCATCTCATGATTAGAATAGGAAATCCTGGCACTTTTTCTGTCACCTTTAAAAAGGATCAAAGCTTCACATTCAGCATCTTACTTTTCTTGAATATGATGTCTTTTGTTTGACTTTATTCCCAGTTCCTCCTTCACAACACAAATCATAGATTACACTAGTTTCTGTTCTGTGGAGTCTTCTAGGTGGATTCACACTGTTAACATCATCTGCTCCCCTACTTCAGCTTCTTGGCAAACTCAAAAACCTGATGGTAAGACAGACACAGCTCCCTGAAACATCTGCAAGACTCCTCCAATTTTACAAGCTAGAGTCGGTGAAGAGCCATTTTAAATGGTAGCTTTGTGAAATATCGTTTTTTAGGCTTAAAAACAGTTCCTGTAAGGCAAAAAGGGACTATTTATATGTCCTTTATAGTACTTGTAGGCCTGGATTTCTTGCACATTATATCTAGCAAACAGTAAAGCCTAAGTTCCAGATTATGTTCCAGATCCAAGTTGTCACCAGAAAACAGTATCAGTGCGGAGCAGTTCTGTGTTCCTGTCTACCCCCTAGCACTTGGTTTTGCTGTGCTTTTATTGCTACATAAGTAGTTTGCTCTAAGGAATCTCTTTTTTTTGAATAAGCCTTGACTGAGTTTGCTTGTTGAGTAGTAAAATCTAAGCTTTTTCTTCATAAATTGTATGTAGAGGTAACAGTTGGCATTACCATGGATATGCATCATAAAGAAAAATGCTCTGAAAACTCCTTGTGAAGAGAGGAGTTGGGAAAAGGGAGGTAGAAATTAATTGTATTTTTGTTTGATTCGTACCCCCTTGCTGACTTGAGTGTGTAACAAGGACTACAAGGTGTTTTATTCCCAGTCCAGTGTGACCTGTAAATAAAGTGGGGACTAAACTTGGGCTGAACACATCAGTCTGGCCTCAAGTATTTGTGCTGAGTTCAAAGCTACTCCTACACAACAGGTTCAAAAGTTTAGCTGTCACTGAAATGTTGTTGGGCTCACGTTTCACTGGCAGTGGGTGTGTATGTGAAGAAGTGTCATTTCCTGGAAAAATCTGGACCTGTGAGTCAGTAGCATGGCAAACAGGGGGAAACCTGGTTCAGGAATTGCTGCAGCTGCTACAATGCATCTCCTCAGAACTCGCCTTCATGCAGGGCATGAGGAAAATATTTTTTACATTGACTTTGCATTGTGGCAGTGCTCAGCTTCTCCAGCTCAGCTCAGGGTTAACATTAATCCTTGATAATCTCCTGTAGAGGTAAGAATCTCCATTCTTCCCTACCAATCCAAATAGTCAGGATGGACATGCATGGCAGTCCATGGTGCTAAATTTTCTTGCCCAAGACACCAGGGCAAGCCCTGGAGCCAGAAATAGGAGCTAGCCCTGACTTACATTTTCTGATAAATGAAACCACAATGACCCTAATGTTTAAACCTCACCACGTGTCTGTCTGTCATTCCTTAATAAATCCAGCAGTACTCCCTCTAGGTCACTGACCACAGATAAAGGCTTTAGTTGTGGCGTGAAGTGTGGACAGTGATTGCTTGAGCCAAGGAGGGCAGATGTAGATGTAGACTAAGTTGTTCACTAAAGGGTGACAACCTAAACAAAGTGTTTTGCCCTGACTTTTGGGTAAGATTTCTGGTATGAATCAGGCTTGACAGGAATGATTGTGATAAAACGGTCTCTGGAACTGCAGGAAATCCTGATGGATTCTCATGGTGGTGTTGATTCAGGCTTTTGGCAGAAAGGTGCTGTTTAAGACCTGGGTAAACCAGAATGACCTTGTTCCAAACATTATTTGTATAAGCTTAAACTATTACTTAAACTGATAGTGTTCTCAGCTGGGAAACAGGGACATGCCTAGTCATGGGTGGTAGGAGAGGGTAAAATGACCCCTGAGAGGTGTTCACTTTACACCACATGGACATAATTGCTTTAGAATTAGATTTCTTTCCTTATTAGTAGTAAAAAACAGCATCAAAATAAATCTGCAAACAAAAGCAGCAGAAATTAGTGATGAAAGACTGTCTTAAATCCAACATAGTTATGGGGAGGGTTAAACTAAAATGAAAGTTGCAATTTTCTAACTCATATTTCCAAAGAATTGAGCGTAAGAAATCTTTGCTCTGCAACCTGAAAGCCTGACCTAATTGACAATCAGTTTAATATACCTGATGGAAAGCAGTCATGAGATCCACTGCTGTGTCAGTGTACAGTCCTTGGAATAAACACAAGGATGTGAAATATGAGGCAGGTCGTAATTGATTTGCCTTTTCTGAAATGCTGGCATGTTACTGGAAGAAAATAAACATCAGAATTCTTTCTTGAAGAAACAAGGACATATACTCGTGAATGGTTATTTGTATGTAAATTTGATGCCAGAAGTTAAAATACTCTTTTCACTACTTCCTTTTTCTATTGTTGGCTTAAACAAGAGAGTTAAATACTTGATTCATGATTTAAAATGGCGGGCTGGAAATACTAATTTACATAAACTATTTTATATTTATAATTTTTAATTACGTTCTTAAATAGCAGATTCCATGTGCTTGGCATGATGTTGCTTTTTGACAGTCAGTAGGGCTGGAGTCATTAAGATATGTGAACATATATATTTTCAAACTTTTGATTTTGTTCTTTAATCCATCAAGTACTATTTTGTTTATTAGATGCTGTGAGCTTTTAACTGAGTCTTTCTGTTAAGTTACATTTGATGGGATTCTGTTAAAATGCACAAAGGAATCATTAAAAATGAGAAATGAAAATCTGGTTTTACCTCCCTCCACTTCCAAGATATTCATACCACCAGATCTCATCCTCCCACAAGTTAGAGCTAAGCATCCCACACCTTGATTTTGCACAGAGTTTGGAAAAGGAAAAAAATCAAACTGGCTTCCTTTTCCAAATCCATGTTTGATTTCCATCTCTTAATGAGCCAGGCATCAAAATGAACTTGTTGAATAAACTCAGATGAAGACATTTCTTTCTGCACCTGCAGCTGCAGCTCTGCTGTAAGGAGCTGGTTCAGCACTCCACATGCTATTTCCAGCCACTTACTCAGTAACACCCACCAGTTCAGTGTTTTGACTTTCTCTGAAATTTCTGCAGCAAGCCTGAACTACTGGTATATTCTGTACTTTGTGATGCTGGATTTCATGGCGTGTGGGCTGCCCTTATTTCACATTTTATTTTAGGTAGGGCTGTTTTTAAAAGAACAGGCATACTTGGTTTAAAATAAAGAATTACACTTTAAAAGTTGGTTTTCCTTTTAACCTGCTAAATTCTTTGCTTTTGCTCACATTTTATAAAACATATCCCAAAAAATTCATTTTGCAAAATGTATCCCACTTGATGCCTCTTACCTCAAATTGTGGCCAGAAATTGTTGATTTTGAGGTGTATATAAAGGGCTTGGCAAGAAAGTGATTTTTTTTTTCCCCGGAACAGTAAACTTGCAGTTCTTTGAGATATCCTCAGATTTGTACCTGACACATTCTGGTGCCTTTATAAAATTAGTGCAGTGCACAAATGGGAAGGAAATATGTCTGCAGCCAGGGAGGGATTGGATAGAAATTGCCCAGAGGTGGAGGGAGCAGTGAATACAAATGTAACCTGCACAGGGGCTGCATGAGAGCATGAGCAACACCACCTGCACTGCACACTTCAATAGCCAAATTCCTTACTGTGGATGCACTTTAGAGATGTTACCTGAGGATCAGTCCCCTCAAGGAAGCAAAATAGGTTAAGATACTGCTAGTCCAGCCATCAATAGGCTGTAGTGTTATCATGTAATGCAATATTTGCCTCTACTAGAAAATTATACAAGCACAATTCTTATATTACACACAGGAACTCTGGAACTGCATTTAATGTCAGCTGAAGGCCAAAGGAGAAGCTGGGCTCTGGAGCACCAAGCAGGTCTGCATTTCATTTCACCTGAAAGCCAAAGGAAGAGCTGGGCTCTGGAGCACCAAGCAGGTCTGCTTTTCATTTCACCTGAAAGCCAAAGGAAGAGCTGGGCTCTGGAGCACCAAGCAGGTCTGCATTTCATTTCAGCTGAAAGCCAAAGAGCTGGGCTCTGGAGCACCAAGCAGGTCTGTTGTGGAAAGAGGTGGGTGGGCAAAAGGGATGAACGGCTGGGACCTGTGGGGTCTGGTGATCTCAGTGCATGGCTGTGTAGGACTGCTTTGGTTTTCTGTCAGGATAAGAACTTGTTGGAGGAGGAGAAAAGGGGGAGGGGGAATGGAGGCAGTGAAAACACAGGTGGCTTCAGTTATATTTGGCTTTTTGAACAGATTAATCACTTTGTTGATTTACACTGTCCTTATTCTGTACTTTTAAATTATTTCTTAAGGCAACATTTTAATGAACTAAGCCAGAAGGTATTCTATTGACATAAGCCTTCTTGGAAGGTAAAGATTTTTTTTTTTTTGATAGTTTGGAAAATTGAGTGATTGCAGAATTCTTTCAGTTAAACTCCTGCAACCATTCTGGACTTTGAAGCAAAGCCTCTCCTTAGCTTCATTTAACTTCAGGATTTACAAGAATAAATCTCATAATGCTTTTTTTTCAAGCAAATGTACCAGCTGAAGTTGATATTAATGCTCTATTATGAAGAGTATCCAAAAAGCTACTTTGAAGTATGGAAAAGAGACTTTGCTGCTTGCTGGATCATAGGAATAAAGATATAATAGTTCTTCCACTGATACTGAACTTGTCTTAAGCAAAAGTAGCTTCTAAAATAATGAGAATAAAATTCTTTTATTAGCAGCCTGAGATTCTGTGTTCTTATGCTTTATCAAAAGTGTGTGAAGTGTGCAAATGCCAACATAACTCCAGGAAAGAAAGAAAGAAAAGCCAGAGTTTATTCATATACCTTATCATTTTATATGTAAGATGTCCTGAGACCATCTTCAGAGCAGGTAAAATTCCTGGTATAAAGAGTGAATGGAAGGAGATTGTGAATGAAATTAATAGAAAGAAGTTTAATTTCTGTCTTTTAATTTTAATATCGCTAAGTAATTAATAAATTATTCACATAGTAATTTTATTACTGTGGTTTAAAATTTTTCAAAGAACATTGTATGCAAACCAGAGCTTTAGGAACCAAGTGCTGATGCCTGAAAACATCTTGTACATTAGTTAACAAGAATCAGATGTTAAGTAGAACTGTGCAAGGGTTTCAAAGTTTTAATGTTTATTGTTTTCTTTCTCCCTTTAAATTATTTATGGTACCATTTGCTTTAGGAACAGCAGGCTTGAGGTCCCTTTGCTTTAGCAAAGGAAATTAGTAGCAGGGCAAGGGGTTCTTCCCAACTCTTTTCTCCCAGGTTACCAATATAACTGATAGACAATCCTTTCCACACTTCAGGGTTTTTTCTTCCATGTTCATGGACATTTTTTTAAAAAAAAATTGCTTCATTAATAGTAGATGTTTGATGGGTAAAGATTTTTACAGACTCTTTTATCTCTAGTGGATTAAAATCAAACAGAAGATGCCCAGGAAAAAGTAGCTCTGGCCGCTTTCTCCATTTGTTCTCTTGTTGTTGGACTGGGGGCTGCCCTCTGCTAAGGTGGGTACCTATCAGTGATAGCATAGATATATTTTAATCCCAATTCCCCATCTAAATTGTATTATAACTTTAAGAACTTCCAAATATTTGCATATTAACTGTCATAAAAATCAGCATCCTGGGGTCAGTGCTTAAAAATGACCAAGCTTTTCTTTTGTTGCTGGCAGAATTTGTTCCACAGTGCTATCAATTAAGCATGGCTGTAGTGAATTCACGTACCTGCCCTTCCCAAAAGGGTGAATACAGCCTCACTTGGCCTTACTGGAAGCATTGAGAGTGACAGTAAATCTCTTTGTGCATGACTTACTTCTGGGAAATAAAGACATTCTCAATAACTAATTAGATTATTTTTAATTTAAATCAATGCTTATTCAAACTTTTAGTTAACCCTGACTTAAACATTCTCTGTATTGATTAAAATACTGTGTTCACTGCAGTTCTTCGCTTTCAGACTGGAGGTAGTGAGGCTGGAGAGAGAGAGGCCTCATAGGAAAAAGCCTCCATTTTTGTTCTGTCAATGCTTGTCTGTTTGTCATTTCTCATAATAAATGGCTCTTATCTGCTTTGCTGTTGTTTTAATGAAGAGTACTCTGGTGTATCACATTGAAGACTGCAATGGTCAACTAATGATTCTTCTGGGGATGAATGTTTCACTGTGGTAAAAAGGTCAAAACAGAGGTTAAATAGACATTTAATTCCACAGTTTTCTTCCAGAATCCGAACAGATGTCACAGCCCTTTTCTGCTATAATTGTTTCAGAAGCATCCAGAATCCCAAAATGCAAGAAATTCACTTATCAGCTACACCAATAAAGATAAGCTTGAGCTAAAAAAAATGGTACAGGCCAAAGCAGATAAACTGGTTGGTGAAATAGTATCTTTGGCGCACAGTTACTATAATTCCTCACTTCTCTTGACCTCCATGAGCTGCTCAGTGCTTGAAATCTCAGCTAGAAGAGGTAGCTCTGTTCCAGCCATGTGCAGCTTTCTCCTTTGTCTGATGTTAATGCAAAATATTCTCATTTGCAAAGGAGGATTTTGCTTTGCTTTTTGTTTTCCCAGAGAAGAAGAAAGGAGCAGTTAATAGAATTGAAGTATGCTTATCTTTTGATGCTCTGTCATTATGTGCTGGAACTGTAATTTCTTCTGCTGTACCTTTTGGGACAGAATTATATGGATACAACCAAGGATAATGTCACCTGTGAGATAAGTTGTCTAGGTAAGAGCCCCAAGAAATTTTTTGTAAAGCTGCAGTTTGTTTCCTAATTTAAAAGATGAAGGAGAAGAGTCTGAATTAGCTTACCTGCCCAACCAAAAACATGATCTCCATTCCAGGATGTAGGAAGTTATATAAAGTTTATTTGTCAGTAATAATGAAATAGTAGGTATTATACTTTAATGTGTGTAAATTTTATTTGCTGCTATCACAATGCTAGGATATGTTCCAGTGAATTCACCCTGGGTTTTGTGCTATTACTCAGGCAACAAGAAAGAAAGAAAGCATTTTTGATGGAAATTCAGGGTGAGGAGGTAAAAAGGATGTGGTGACTAAAAAATGTAGCATTTATTGAAACTCACAGAATGAGAATCTTCCTACCAGATATTTTCCAATTAATTGTACAGTGGATCAGGTGGTCCAGCTGGTTTTCTTGAAGTTTTTGGTAGCAGTGGACTGCTATAAAGATGTTTAGTCTGAATGGTTGAGGCTGTTGCAGCATATTTGTTCCACAAGATATGGACAGGGACACAAATAATTGCTCACACATCTAGTTCTGCCTGCAAAGGTGAAGAAAAACTGTTGGCAATCTAATTTTGATTATTCAGGTCCTAAATTTCATGCTAAAATACAAAATATTTCCTAACAGCTTTTGACGTCATTAGCAGTTGTTTACCTGTGTGTTAATCATGGCTAATGTAGCTGCAAGCACCACACAGAGATAAAGCAAATTCAACAAAGTACAGGTGCAGAATTTCTCAAACTTCCCTCCCTCTCAGCTGTGTATTCCAAGGCAATAACAGCTTGGCAAATGTGCATCAGTCTGGAGGACTGAAAGGCAAGAAAAATACACACGTTAGCAGCTGAGTCATCTCTAGAGTTTTGTAATACAGGCTTTTATGAGAACAGGATCAAGTGTTGATTCAGTAATAAATCTGTAACTGAAAATTGTGCTACTTTTATACATGACTTCATTTCTTGAGTCGCCTGCCCTCCTGTCAGTGCTTGGTTTAAACTGTTCTGCTCCTGCCCCTGCAGCCCAGGTGTTCATGGCTCAGTCCAAATCTGTCTTTATGTTTTAGCACTGCAGACTGGGTTCAAACCCGAGTTATTGTGCAGCCTTGGTACAAGCAATGACAAACTTTAAACCCTCACAGCCTCTTACCTGAACCTCTGTCACTCTGCAGCTCTTTTGCAGTCACTCTCTCTTTGAATCTCCTTGGAGTGGAATATTTCAGGTGGGTCTGGACATGCATTCATTGAGCTGTCTGTCTACCAGAATAATGTTAAATTTCACTTTTTTGATCTTGTCAGACACTAAAATGATTAAGTTTTGCACCAATTCAAATGTCAATTATTTGCAGAATCTCATGATTTATGAATTTGCTTCCATCACAACAGGCTTAAAATACATATGCCTCAAAATGCAGACCAGTCTTATATATTCTGCATTAAATGCATGCTTGTTGGGTCTAACTATATTCCAGCAATTAAATATATACTTGCAAATACACACATGTATTTTCTTTTGGTTACTTTATGTTCTCTGTCTGGGTAATGCATGAGAGAGATACCAAAAGAAGTTTATTTCTTAATGGTAAAATCAGTATTGTTAGATCTAGTCAACAATGAATATTATTTTCATATTTAGTTTTTCACAGATTTTGTTGCTGTTTGTTATTCAGTGACTTAATAAGATTCTTTTTATATATATATATGGAAGTAGTTTGGAGTTAATCAGGATAACAAAATCGCTTCAATTTATATCTTTCTGACATCTTGGTTCACTATTAATGCCCCTTCTGATGCAGCTTTCTGGGAAAGCTCTGGCAAACCTCCAAAGCTGTTCACGGATGTGGCAGCATCCACCATTAGAGGATATTTGGATAAATAAATACATTCAAAGGCATTTTGGAGTAAACACTTGGAAATTCTTTCAGGGAATGCTGGTTGTGTGTAAGCAGTCCTACTGGGATTCAGGCATGGCACATTAGTTGGCCTGCTGAGGATCAGCCAACCAGTTTAAAGTAAACTTAAGTATCCCCAAATTCGTGATACTTAAGTTTATTTTACTATTTTACTGATATCTCTGTTCGTCTGGAGGGTCTCAGTTGCCTCTGTCAGGTTCAGCCACCAAAACCACTTTTGGTACCACAGCCAGATTCCAAATGGTGTAAGAAAATACGTTGCTCTGTGTCTGGACTAGTTCCAAACATGAGAATAAAGAGGTTCTGACTTGCTGCTCTCATGGGAGGGTTTAACTGCATGGCACAGCTCTGAGATCTCGTGCTCAAATGAACCACCAAGAGAAGGGAGCTTCTGAAGGAGCATGACAGGGATAAAAAGCTGCTTTTTATATTGCATGGGCACCTGGCACCGGCAGGGTAAGCTGTGGAGGCACACACTACACTTTGTTCCAAGTAAGGAACTGCCTAACTGACAGAACAAATAAGGAAAAAGTTTAATTGGCTATAAAGAAGTGAGCTGTGATCTTGCCTAACAAAAGTTGACTTGTATTGTACAGTGGCATTCTACATGCCCACAGTGCCAAAGTGGATTGTCACAAACTTTTGGCAGAAGTTTTTGGTGCAGCGTGGCCTGGACAAACATGAAAATTGTGGCTGGAGAACAGGACAAGCATGCAGTCCTGTTGCATTTAGGTTAACAAGTTAAGGCAGGGTGGCTACAAAGGAATGATGGCTATAGGAGCTGACAGAGGAAGGCAAGTTCACAGGGGCCCTTTAAAAAACCACTGCAGATTTGTACCCAGCAGTGAAACCCAGAGTGGGTGGAAGGAGGTGGCTTGTGACATTGAGGGAAAGGACAAGGGGGATGTGTAGACAGAGGTGATGGCACCAGTGGCTAGGTAGTACAGCAACAAAAAAGCATGAAGTGGTATCTGGAAACTTTATTGAGGGGCAAAAAGGGAATCAAAATTAGTGTTTAGAACTAATGAATTTGTGTTTGTGAGGAACATTTTGTTTAATCTGACTCTGTCTTTGGAAAATTTGGAATTTCTGCTCTCTAAAAGCAGAATCGTGTTCTTGCCACAGCAGTTATAGTTAAAAACCTGCTTTTGGCCATCTCAGAACATCAGGTCTAGCAATAAACCTCAGTTGAGAGCAATATAGGATGTGCCCTGGATACTCCGAGGACGCTTGGATCAAGAGACATTTAAACTCTCCAAAGTGAGGGTTAAACCCTGATGAGCTGTCCTGTGAGCCTTCCTTACAAGGTCTGAGCTGTGGCTGGGAATCAAGGATGGAAAATATTCCCGGGAGAGGCTTTGGAGGCCGGACCGGAGCGGGCGGGGCGGCGGCGCCGGGCTTGGAGCGCCACCCAGCGGCGCAGTGGGGCCACTGCAGCCCGCTCCCGCTTGTCCGGGGAGTTTGAATTGGTAATGTAAAAATAAATGTTTCTGACTCTCCTTTGTCTGCGGCGGTCTTAATTTCGACAGAATTGTGTTTATTCTTTATTGCCTCCTAGAACTTCCAAGGAGCTCTTGCCTTCGCTGGTTTAGTTAAGCACTGGGATGGTACAGGTAAGGTGTCACTGCTCAGAGAGCACTCTGTGATCTCTGAAAAAGAGAGATAAAAGAAAGAGAAGATAGAATGAAATACTCGTGTTGAGCACGTGGAAGCAAAGGAGTCTGCATTTTGCAAAAGGGCCAAGAATGGTAGGTGCTATTTCATTTTTCAGTTAGTCTAAAGTGTGAAATGCCCCGTTCTTAAAAAAAACCCAACCACAGACCCTGTGTCTTCGTGCATGAGTCATAAACCATAAGCAGTCCTTATTCAAATTAGCTGCCTCACTCTTAAACTCTTAGAGTTTGCTGGTAATTTTCACTTGAAATTTTCTTAACAGGGTGTGAAAAATAAATTAGCTTCTGAAGCTGGTAATCCACAAAGTCACTCAAAAGACATGTGACTGAATCCTTCTAAAATGTGAGTGGACAGAAGAATGAAGGCAGATAAAGGTGTCTACATGTGCCAAAAGAGCAAGAATGCCTTCCTGTGCCCTCTCCTCCTCCCCTTTGGGACCAGTTTTGCGAGGGAGAAAGGGGAAGACACAGCCCTGTTTTAAAGGCTGATTGTGCTCGCTCTTTCTTTCTTTCTTTCTTTCTTTCTCTCTCTCTCTTTTTTTCTCTCTCTCTTTCTTCCCTTCTCTTTCTCTCTTCATCTCTCTCTCTCTCTTTCTTTCTCTCTCTCTCTCTGTCTTTCTCTTTCTCTCTTTCTTTCCCTTTCCTCTGTAGAAAGACTATTTTTAATTCTGGCAGCTCACCGACAACAAAGAATATTGTTATTTTTGCATTTGGAGCTTCTGCGAGATCACTGCAGAGTTGTTTTATTTCTTGGGTGCACAATGGATTACTTTGCTTTTGTTTACATTTACTTTTCCCTGTCTTCAAGGCCATGGTCTTCAGCACTTTTGCAAAACACAGCACTGCAGCTTTTTTCTTTGTAAGTTCTCCTGCCTGCAAGGAACATTTCATTTCAGTTCTTAGTGGCCGTGCTGTGGTGCCGGAAATGACCATAGTGATTGAAGTTCCTCATAGCCCCAACACAACAATTTTGTGTGAGGAAATGCTTCATCACCCCTGCTGAGTGTCTGCACTGGAAATATGCAACCCCCCTGTGAGGATGAAGACAGAGACTTGCTGCTCCAGGGACTGCTTGAGGAGCAGAATTACGGAGCTGCTGCAGCAGAGGGGACACCATGTCCATCAGGGTCTGTGGCAAGGAACAATCCAGCAAAGAGGGATTGCCTGGTAGTTGCTGTGCTGTGCTTTGGGAATTTAATAAATTTCATTGATTGGTTCATTGTGCCAGGTGAGGACCCATTTTCCTCTTCTAAAGAAATTTAAGTTCTTGACAGCTCTACAAGTGTTTCTAAATGCTACAAATGTTTCTAAAGTAAGGATATGCTTTATGTCTTTTTACTTTTTCTCATTTATTTGCTTTAGCCTGTTGATCATACTCTTAATGAAACTTCCAATTATAAATCTGGAAAGTCCTAGGAATGGTTTATTAGATACTAATGTTAGTAGAATGCTTATAAAAATAAAATAATACTTTAAAATCTAAGTCTCTTATAAACAGACTTTAGCATACAGAGCAACTGGTCCATTTTTGTGACTGGATTCTACAGATTTGACTAAGAAGCTGCTTTTTACTGTACACAGCAGTTTACAAGGCCTTCTTTGCATTCAGTAGATTCTATATGATATTCCTTTATCTGAAGAATACTGATGCTATTCCCTCCACTACAAGTTCAAAAACTGTGTCATCTTTGAGATAACTTTGTTATCCATGTTAGTTTGCTTAGGGGAACCTTAATTTCCTTGTGAGCTGCTGGCAGTTGTGTGATTTCTGCAATGAAGAGTGGAACATGATTGTGGGAAAAGAACAGAAACTCACTTCCTTAAGCCTCCCTCTACCCAGGTTATGACTTGTTGTCTAATAAATAATATCCTTCCTCCAAAATATGATTTTTTAACCTATATTTTTTCCCTGGCTGAAAACAACCAAGAGTTGCTTATAGTAAATTGGAGGAAAACTCTCATGGGTTTTTTCTTCCACATAAATTGTGGTCTGTGTACATTCTTCCATTTAAGTATCCTAAGCATTTGCCATGCTTCCAGGGATCTAGTTTAGAAAATAAGGGAAACACTTCTTGTGAGCTTGCTAAATTTTACTTCTGAGTGGCCTAGGAAACAGAAATGTTTTAAAACTTTGAAAAAACCCAAAGGATGGATTATTGAATTTGGAATTAATACCTAGTTACAGTATATAAAGTAATTATTTTGTTACTTAGACCATTCAGAAATCTAGGACATTCAGTCAGTATCTTTAAAAATGGAGAGTGTAGTGGGCTTAAGAGTTTGAGCTTGAGTTTTTTGAGTACTTCTTAAGAACACAAGAGGGAAGGAAGCAAGTGGGAGTGCAGCTGGAGTGCATGCTGAGTGACACTGCAAGGCTGTTAGTGAAAAACTTCTGTGTATGTGTTCAATTGTTCAGTTGGAGAAGAGCAGAGGACAGAAAAGGATGAAAATATCTTCAAGGAAGAACTAGGATGCTAGAAGGATATCCCCTTGGGAGGGTTAGGATCAAGAAGCCATTTGGCTCATTCCAGACTTTAAACTATTCAGAGGCTCCACTAAGAGCTTAAATTTTCCCAACATTCTCTTGTGAGTGAGCTACCTTCAGGGACATGTAAGAAAGCAAGAGCAGAGGTGGGGACAGTGCCCAGGCCTTTGAGACATCTCCTTTAATTACACTAAACCACTTTTTACTTAGTTTTGTGGCTTCTGGGCCATGGGGAGGTCTGTGAGCTGCAGTTTATCCCACAGCAATATACTGTTCACCTGCTAGAATTCAATGCCACTGCAGAATTCTTGCAACAGTGCATTTGAGTTTGGCTGTCCAAGTGCATGGCCATGTTGTTAAATATCAGCTTAGAGGAAAGGGAGGAAGGGGAGGTGTGAGTATCTGCTTAGAAGTAAACTGGCAGCAGTTAGAGAGTTGTGGTTTCCGGATAGTTTTGCTCACAGGCTTTGACAGCGTTTGCATCACAGAAAACAAGCTCTTCCCCTTAATTGTGTCCTGACTTCAGTTTGTTGAAACTAGTGACCATGGAGACCTTTCCCCTCTTTTCTGTCCACAAAGCTGTTCAAATCAATGCTTTGTAATTTGCCAGGAGCTGGCAGGGTCAGTTATTTTAGTTATGTGGAGGGGATGACATTTTAATGGTGCTCAGTGTGAATGTCAGTTTGAGATGAAGTTGTGGTTTTGTTCAAAATACTGTGATTTGTTCTAAATACTCCATGACACCAAACCTGAATTCCTGTATTACAGTATTTCTGTGCATTGATCACTGGCTGCCAGAAAGGAAGGCTACAATTGATTGTCCTGTTTTAATGATACAAAATGTTTGAATTCAATCGCTTGTTTAAACTTCTGAAACCATTAGGAAACCTCTAAATGTAAAATATGTTCAAGAGTCATTGAGAAACAGCTGTAAACCTCTGGATCTGCTGTTAGGCTGAACCTTGATCTACAGTGACTTGAAGTCACTCAGTGAGAGGACTGATGCTGCAGCCATGGGGACTGTGGGAGAACATGGATTTAGCTTTAAATTAGCTGGTCCCACACTGCTTTTAAGTGGCTGGAGCAGTGTAGGTCATGGCACAACATGTAAAACACAATGTGGGAGAAGAGGTGCATCTTGCTGACCTCACCCACTCCCTTCTGCTGCACATGTGAGCACAGCAGGAAAATTACACAGAATTTGTTCTCTTAACTGGTCATGGTTTCATCCTCTTAACAATGTTATGACTTTATCTATTTTGACAAAGCTGAAGTGGCATGAGAAGTAAATGTCTTTTTTAATTGATATTTTTCAACACTGAAGTACAGGTATGCTTTTTCAAAGCAGTATCTTCTATTTTTAATTGGTTTTCAGCAGTAAATTGGAAATACAAGATAGGTGAGATGGAAAATCTGCAGCTCTGGCATGGTATAGAGAAGAAAATTACCTTTTTGTCTTAACATCCACTGTTTTGTTCCACATCGTGCCCATTAACCTTTGAACTCTAAACTGTTTGTGTACTTAGGTGCTAATGGTGCAAAAGAAGCAGAACAGGTGTGGTTGAAACAGTGGGTAAACTGAGTCTCATAAGACCCTTATAGTGGAAGCTCATTAATTTTATCTATAGTGATAAGAATCTTCAATTCTCTGTGCATCTTGTGCTTGTGGTAGAGTAATGGTTTACATCTAAACTAAAATCTAAATGTGCTGCACTTCTTGCAAGCTGTGGTTTTGAGCTGGCAGTTACCAGGATTGAGCTGGGTTCTTTGCTGTCATTCAATGTCTGTCTCTGTTGCAGGGATCCTGTTGGATATACAGAAATACTTTGGGCTTAGTGATGGGAAGACAGGTCTACTGCAAACAGGTAATAAAATCTCCTCAGTTCAAACAGCTGACTTTGCCTTGCCCCTCTGTGGTCTGCTCCTAAAACACAGTCCAGTTACTTACCTCTTCTAGTTCCTCCCTGTAACTTCCACTTGTGGACAGGCTGACTATAATGCAAAACTGAAAGTCAGACTGGAGTCGGGTCCTTCAAAATCTCCACAGTATGTGAATCACAAAAGCTGAAGAGTTTCTCAAGAAATATACAAGTTAAGTAATTAACATACATTTTGTTGTATAGATACTTCGAGTCTGCATTTGTCTTTTTCCAAATATCAATCTCTCTCCTAGTCCTACAAACTCAGCCTGCCTTTAACCTCTGCCCTAAAAATAACCTGAGTTTATCTGGGGGGTGAGCAGCAGATATGACAGAAATAACTGGATGAATATTCTCTTTGCTCACTGTTGGATTTTCAGTCTTCACCTTGTGTTACATGCTGGCTGCCCCCATCTTTGGGTACCTGGGAGATCGCTACAACAGGAAAATCATCCTTGGAGCTGGTCTTTTCTTCTGGTCTGGTGTGACCTTGGGGAGCTCGTTCATCACCGAGTCGGTATGTTGCTTTCTGAGAGGGTGCTATGAAAATAACCTGCTTACATCTTGCAGGAGTTGATAGAGTCCTCCCCTAATCCCATTTAGAAAAGCATCAATGACCACTCATTTCCCAAGCCTTAGGCCTGGACTAAATATACTCCATGCAGGAATTCCTTATAGGACGCACTGGAGTCCAGCCTAGGCAATGGAGAACCCACACATTATTGTTGTGATTGATGGGATTTTATTTTTGTTCCGAATGTTTGTTTTTTATGACCTTACCTATCCACCCTGTCCTGAAATTCCCTCTGGGTGTCACTCCTAGAAGTCACTGCTGTGCAGAAAGAGAAAGCTGAGCAGTGAGATGTGAGTGGAGGGAATACAGACACAGGCAAAAGGCAGTTCAATTCTGATTCCCTCTGGTAGATTTCATCCACTAAAATGCCTCTCTTTAACAGCAAGCTTTCTTTCTTGCATGGACTTTTTTTTTTTTTTTTTTTTT
Organism: Pycnonotus jocosus; assembly: GCA_013400435.1. Classification (NCBI taxonomy): domain Eukaryota; kingdom Metazoa; phylum Chordata; class Aves; order Passeriformes; family Pycnonotidae; genus Pycnonotus; species Pycnonotus jocosus. Next base: position 401,271 of record VWYP01029214.1, on the reverse strand, counting down.
TCTATAATGTGTCTTTTCCCTGCAGCATTACAGGATATTTGTTCTTTCACGAGGACTGGTTGGCATTGGCTCTGCCAGTTACTCCACTATAGCACCTACCATCATTGCAGACCTGTTTGAGGAGGGAAAAAGGACCACAGTGTTATCTATCTTCTACATCTTCATTCCAGTGGGAAGGTTCGTTTTCTTGCAGTGGCCTTTTGAAATTCTATCTGACCACACCTGGAGTTCAATATACCCTGAGCCCTAATCAGATTTATTTTGATGTATTTCTGCATTGGCTCCTGCAAAGGGATTTGTCACTTCCTTAACAAGTTGAGTAGAGCTGATCAGGTGTATTTCTCTACTAATCTTGAAAAAAAATTAGCTTTTTCCCCTTAACATTTTTAGAGAGAATCTAGAGTCTGGAACTCTAGCTTTGAATAAAATACTGAATCAATTCTAAAAGAAATATGTACATGAGAGTATGTAGCTTATTTCTGTGTTTTGGAAGACAAAAGCTTTTAGATATTAGTTTATTCAACACATTTTTCAAGAACCCTCCATTTAATGTCTCCCAAGGAAGACCTGGTATTTCTCTCTCCACTTTTAGTTAAATTGACATTGTGTCTGAGGAAAAGGTGGAGAAGGGCTTTTCAAATGGTTTAAGAGCCAAACTCTGTATAAGAGCAGGCAGCCAAGGCTGGGCCCAGAAGGCAAATTAAAACTAAAGAAATTCTTGCAGGGCATATAGGTAATAAAATGTTTTATGAGCTCTTTGATCTGGGTTTACAGTGTCATTCTACAGAATATGTATTCCCAGGGGAATCTGGGACATTACTGTCATCATCTCAAGGCTGCTCTGAGGAGGTTAGACTCTCTCTTTAATACTGGCTGGCAAGCAGACTAGCACAGACCATGAGGGTTATTTCTGTTTATCCCTTTGGAAAACTATGACAGAACAATTCTGTGTGTTCTCCTTATCTGGCAAGACATGTAATTTCAGCCATCCAAAGTTCATTGGTGCTCACTGATGATTCCTTACTGTTTTTTACAGTGGCTGTGGTTATATGCTGGCAGCTGGTGTGGCAAAAAGCACAGGTGACTGGCATTGGGCATTCAGGGTGAGTCACTCACTTTCATTCACTGTGACATCCAAATCATCACTGGGGTTTGGATTCTTTATGTTCATTGTATTGAAGGTGAGCAGTGGAAGGACCTTCTGCCCTCTGACAGGTCAGGAATGTGGTGTTTAGGTGAAGTTTTCCTGCAGGACAAGTGGCAGATTTCTGCCTAGCTCTTATAGGTGTAGGTGAAATTGTACAGCAGACAGGGCAGGTGCTGATGTTCCTCTTACCTGAGGGCACATTTGAAATGGTTGTTACTGCACCAAGACCTCCTCAAACAGAAGAATTTGAAGGTAAAATTATCATTATACTGGTAGCACCAATTTTCTGGAATTGCTGTTGGAAACAGCTTTTGTTATTTGAGGATTTCAAGAAAATAACCTCATCTGTTCTGGTCATGTTGTCATGATGTCTCTCACTGAGACACCCAGTGCTTTGGAAGGACCTTGTCAGAGCTTCATGCCTTGTATACAAAATCACCAAGCACATGCAGATGAATGGGGCAGAATATTTACTGGAGTAACTCTGATGTCATTCAGGTAACACTGATGACTGCATCAGTGATTCTTGTGTTTGTGCCTAGAATAATACTACAGTACAGTTTTCTTTCTTCACATGTTTTTCTTTGAAATCAGATGGAGGAGCGATCATGTATCTGTATGATGGGGAGGGAGGATCTATTACCTTTCCTTCAAAGTCTCCAAAGTCACTCTTTTTCTTTACAAATATGACCTAAAACAGCACACATCTATTTCTGAACATATCTGCAACTTTCTGATAGTGGTTCTAATGCAATTGGAATTGCTTTGGGTTGTCACTGTAAGAAAACAGGTGTCTTTGATCTAACCAACCTTGTGTCTACAGGTAACTCCTTGTATGGGAGGACTGGCACTGCTTCTCCTGATTCTACTGGTCCCTCACAGGATCCAGAGAAAGACAGCAGTACACAGAGCACTGAGCATCTCTGGCACAATACTGGAAGCAGATGAGAAGCCAGATGTACACATGACTGCCAAGACTACTTGGTGTCAAGATGTGGGATCACTCATCAAGAAGTAAGTGGTCTGAGCTACAAAGGTTCCCTCTGTTGAGGAGCCACCATTCCATTAAAAGAAATATGTCCATTGAATCCCACTTTGCTCCTTAGAGCCACGTGCTCTATGCAGGAGAATGGAAACACCATTAGTAAAAATCTTTCTTCCACTTTTTCACAGGAATGCTGTAAAAGAGATTAAAAAAAAATTTCTTTGCTTCTTCTATTCTCTCATTTTGAGGAGGGGGAAGGGGGCAAAGTTATGATGGCAGTTTGCTCCTATTTACATCCAAAGCTCTACTTTCTACTAAATTTTCCCTTCCCTATGGAAGCTAGATTGGTAAAACTGCATAATTTTCTGGTGTAAATTTATTTATAATTCTTAGTGCCTGAGGAAGTTTGAATTAGCATGTCTCAGGCACTCTCTGTGGTATTTGGGAACCTGCTGTGCATGAGGTCAGAGTTTGTGGGACCCCAGTATGGTTTCCAAAGTAATTGTCCATACGTTTTGATGGGCTGAGCTGTGGCTGGCATGTGACACCTTCCTTTTAGCCACACGAAAATTAAAGGTGAAGCTGCCCGGCAGGACGAAGTAAAGTCCGGACTGGAGCAGGTTCCTCGCTCCTGTGACCCCGCAGGCAGTGGTGACAGCACAACCGTGCCGGGGCAGGGTGAGGAGCTGGAGCCGCTTTGGGAACAGCAAACGGGGCGATGGGGGCAGGATGAGGAGCTGGAGC
>VWYP01029214.1:209182-390649 GCA_013400435.1 Pycnonotus jocosus | reverse complement strand
TTTCTTTTCTTTTCTTTTCTCTTCTTGGGTTCAGTAGTTCATAGCAGTTAATTTGGGAGGGTGGTATATGTTCCCTATTTTGCCTCTTCTGCTGAGGATTTGTGACTCAAACACCTTTTTTGGCTACTTTCCCCACCTTTAAGATGAAATTAGTGTCTGTAAGCATAGACAGAGGTGTTTAATTTAGAAGTAATGGGTATGTAGGACAACTCTAACATAGATCAGCAGAGTCAATGGGCCTGCCTCATCTTCACAATATATAGGGGCAATGCAGTGTATAGTATAGTATAGTCACTGCTTTTTTCTGTTTTGCAGATTTTTATTGCATTTGGAGAACTGTTTTTGTCTGTAAACTGGGCTGTTGTGACAGACATACTGCTGGTAAGTGCTCAGGAAACAATTTCCTTACTTCAATGTTTTTGTCAATGTGATGTTGTTCCTAAGCCTGCATCTTGGTGGCTTTCTGGGCACAGATGAGCAAACTCTTCCAGAGAATCCCCTTATTGGTATCCTGCTTGAAATTACTGCCACAATGCAAGGATGCCAGTGGCAATAAGGGTGTGGTAGTGCAGAAGTCCAAGTTATTGTAATCCCAGAAAGATGTGCTGATTTGGATGGAACTCCTGCATGTGGTACTCTCTAGTGCTGCCTGTACCCACAGTATTTTGGGCTTCTGTACAGCTCTGTGTTGTCAGATATCTGCTAGAAAACAGTCTGCACCAGAAACAAGGTAATTTTGTGTCTATAATCAGGTTTTCTATTTGTTTTCCAGAGGTTTGAGACAAAGTTGGTAGTCCATGAACTACTAGCAAGTTCCCTTCATTTAGAATACAGTGCAGATGAATTCCAGCTCTTGCAAGTCCAATTCAAAAGTGATGCTATTGCCAGAGCATCAGGCCAGCAGTGATGCTTAAAGAGCTCTTGGGAATTCCAGGAGTGACACCACAAGCCAAGGAATAGCCGTGCATGATTTCATTTGGATTCTGCCCTCAGTAATTTGTTTAGAAAGGAGTGATGTGAAAAGCACACATCTTGTAGCACAGTTTGTCTAGACTGTGATGAGCAGCTTCTTTTTACCATTTCAAAGGTTTTTAGATTTAGTAATTTTACTTGAGTTTTTACTCTGAATAAAAATTTGGCAACCTTTCATTTAGGTTGTAGCTCCACAGTCACTAATAGATGTCTGTAAACCCTGGGGAGACACTATGATTGCTGAACTACACAGATCATTATAGTCTTATCAAGTAGTTTATATGACTTTTTTTTAAAAAATAAATCCATAATATGAACAAGTTGAATATGATTTTTCAGTGCAATAAGCAAAGAAATGCTCATATCTGATAGTCAGACTGCAGAAAGCTGATTTAAATGCCAAAGTTATTTGTATGATTGACAATTCTTTTGTTGCAATTTAAAATACTTAAATTGACACTACTCTTTTCTATGAGGAGTAGAGTACCAGCTCACCCAAGGGACCCAAACACTCTGCTTTGGGATCCCTGTGCTGAAAACATGTGGATGTGATGGTAACCCAAATATTTCAGGCAGGAAGCTCCCTGTGAGACAGAGACTGTTTGACAAGGGTGGTACAGCACAATGCTGCTGCAGGTGGCACTGAAAGGGGGAAATTGTGCAAAGCCATCAGGACAAGTGAGAGAAGGCACAAAGATAAGGGACAGTAGAACAGAGGTCTTTGTTTCTTCCCAAGCAAGAGTCAAAGAGTGAGCTTTTCCCATTTTATGTAAGAGTGTTTCATTCTAAGGGAGCTGAAATCTATTTGCCGATTGCTGCTGCAAACTCCACGGCCACAGTAAATCTTTCTTTTAAGAACTACAGTGAGTGCCAGGTGCATGCAGTGATGTACAATAGCAGTTCACAAGAAGCACAGGACCAAATCCTTGCAGCCAGTGGCTCCAGTGGAACACAGGTCACTGTTCCTAGCTGTCACAGGACATGGAAGTTTACCCCTGAAGTTGTTGGCACTGTGGTCTGAGCTGCTCAGATATCCAGCTTGCTTGGTATCTCTACCAGCTAATTAAACCCAAGCAATTTAGCAGAGAGCAGAGAGCAGAGAGAAAAGTATTGCTATTACAGTGTCTGTGTAAAAGGATGAGAAAGCATATTGCCAAATGCTGAGCACTCTCTAGTGACCAGCTGTGAAACACCACAGACCTCTCCTTCCACTGCCTGACCTTGTATTTCATTGTTGAAGAACCTTTCTTTACATTCTGATTGAGATGAAGGAAAGGAACTACTTACATTTCATGGGTCTTCAGCAAAGTCCTGCTGACACTGACTGTGCATTATGTTCTCTTTCATGGTGCTACTCTCTACATGTCAGTTTTCTGCACTCTGGAATTTTAATGAAATAGTAAATAATGCAGTCAGCATTAGTCAATTGGCTGCTTGCTTAAAATCTCAGCCAGCAGCCAAGAGGGTTTTGACTCTTATTTGACTCTCAGAATGGTCAGAAACAATTATCCTATGAGAAAAGAGCTGAAGCCTTGCAACAGTGAACAGGTGCAGAAAAACTATCACTGGTCCAGACTGACATTTTTACTTATCTTCTATTTCAGTTTATTTTTTGCACCAGAAGCCAGTATAAATACCATTGCCATTATTTTTACATGAGTTGAAGTACTAACTTTTTAAAGTTTCTCAATTTATGGGGGTTTTTTTAGCTCCCACATCTGCATTTTTATTCTGTCCTCTGTTAAAGAGGAAGATGACTGAGTTAGGTAATGGTGATACATGGTGATATATGGTGAGGAGAGTCAGGCAGATGGTTACCATCAGCTCTTTCTTTCAATTCCTTCCTGAGTCCAAACTGCAGAGCCTGCAAGGAACAGGGCTTTTGTTCAGTTCCATCTCTCCAGTCTCAGCTTTCTTAGGGAACCCTGCATGACATTGCAGCCCACAGGAAACCTCTGAGGAGCATCATTGCCATATCCTGGATCCATGTCAATCTAGAAGAGAAGGAAGGTGTTGTCTCCCAGGTGACCAACATCCCTAACTTCCATTTCCTTTAGAATATTGTGGGATCAGTTACCAGCAATATCGTATCAATTGCAAGTGGGGAGGTGAAAAGTTTGGCCTAGCAGAACTCTGTGGTGTTGTGTTCCCCTGGGAACAGACACTTATTGACACAAATGTGCTTTGGGTTGGATCTCTTGAATTCTAAATGCTACAAATTTTTTTATCAGAAAAATTATGGAATCGAGCTGAATTTGTAGATGTCTGCACATTCAGTGGCAATCTTACTTGGGAATTGTGTTTCACCGTGTTGAAACCCCATGAGTTGAGTGGATTTTACTGCTGTTATATTGACTGAAGGGTGCCACAGATTACAGCAGTAATTTCTCTTTCAGCCTTGCTTCCTCTGTGAACTGGTAGGATTTCTGATAATGTAGCTGGATTTGCTAATGCATGTTCCTATTTTGCCGTGAAAATGACTTTTCTTTCTTCCCACATGGCACTACTAGCCAGACAATGTAGCTAGGAATTAATTTCTCCTGCAACCTGTGGAGCTGAAGACAAAGGAAGATGCTGAGTGAATGATAAGGCCTTCCTCCCTTTGTGGCTGGTGCATCAAGAGGCATTGCATGCAGCCACCTTTGTGCCTCCCATTCAGTGCAAACACAAAGCTATCTGCTGTACAATTGCAGTCCTAATGTGCAAATGGAGAAGTGCTGTAGCTGCCTTGATGATTTGCTGGGAGTCTGAAATATATTTGCCATCTGTGAGGTTGTGGAACTCTGTCTTTTCAGGTTTTGGCAGCTAATAGTGGAGGAGATACTGGAACTGGAGGGGTTTGGGAAGGCTACCAATGTATCCCTGTCTTTGGAAGTGCCCTAGGAGGTACAGAGGTGTTCACCAGCCTGTGTGTTCCACCTGCTTTTTTAGCTGACAGGTCTGTGGCAGAGTCTTCAGAGGGGTCTGAAACCTCCGAGGCAGCACCAGGGCAAACTGTACCTGTTTGGGGCACCTGCTTCTCTGCCCAGGCACCTGGGCTGGATCTCCTTGGAGGAGGAACGTGCAGGATGTCACCTCCACTCCTGCCATGGGTACTTCACAGTCCCTGTGGGAGGATGTCTTTTGTTTCTTCTTTTCCTAGTGAATCCCACAGTGCCTTGAGCTCTTGAGAATAATGTCTGTCGTGCAGAAGAAACTGAGTAAAATAGCACAGGCAGAGTTTGTATGAGCTCTCAAAATATAGGAAACATCCCATTCTTCTCTTGTATTTCTCTTGTGACAGTTTTGTTCTGTCTCTTGTAGTTGCAGATATGGGATATTAAATAAAGGTAGTAGGGAAGTGGTGCAAGGCACTGGGAGAGCCAAAGTACATTTAGTTTTTCCCATGCTTGCAATGCCCATGATATATTAGGTGCATAACAATATTGGATTTGCATTTCTCAAACACAGCCTGTCATTATCCATAAAAGAAATTTGAGACTAGGACAGATGACATGAAAACCTCAGAGAGCCAAGAGCTGACAGTCTCCAGTCTAGTACAGTCTGTCATGGCCAGGTCTGCTTCCCAAGCTCACAGTTTTCTATTGTAGGTTTTTTGTGTCTGTACAAGACAGCCTGTTCACAAAGTGTGTGTGCTCATCATCCAGGCAGCTTCTGAGAGAAAAAAAATGTGAATAGACTGCACACCCTCAGTCTAGGCCATAGTGTGCTTTGGCCTCAGTGAGAAGGAACTTTTGGATTGTTCCTTCATGCCACGGGTGTCAAGGATTTCAGAACAACCTATCTCACATAACTCCACTCTTACACTGTCTGCAGACTGGATGCAGTGTCGTGGCAACCTGTTCTGTAACTCTGGAGAGATCTCCAAAGCATCACTGGTTTAATATTTACTATTGTTGAAACACTCTACTTAAATATTCCTAATGAAGAAGAAATGTTCTATCCGTGCCTAGAAATATCTACTTTGTAGGGATGGAATGGAGCAATTTACTCATTAGCTGCATGTGTACAAAGGAAGGAAGGGGATTGTCTGTTCTAATGCAGCTGCTCAGAGCTCTCCTACTGGGTGAAGAAATGCTGGTTTAAGAGTGATCTGTGTATCCAAGGTGGAGGCCAAGTACCTAAGGGGGGCACTGCCAGTGTTCTCTGGTTCTTTACTGAAACTGGTTGCAGTATGTGGTAAGCAGGACCAAAACTCTACATTAAATGCGAGAGCAGTGTCCTTTTTAGTTTTAAGCCCAACTTACCATGCATGTTAATGTTTCCTTGAAGGCAGTGATAGAGCCACAGTATAGATCATACACCTTGAGTCTGTCCCTTGGTAAAACACCAATCACACTAATTAATGTATGAGACATATTTAGTGACATTTAGGTGAGTTTCAAGAAAACCCCCCAAGTTGTGGAATAGAGGACTGAGAAAATATTAAGCATTTTGTTTCTGATACAAGCAAATGGTTGGAAAACAAAGTAGGAAGGTTTGAAATTGCTTCTGAAGCACTCTGACTGTGAATGCTTTTTGCAAATGTGTTTTTGAAAGGCTTCTTCAGGCACAGTTGATCTTCAGCAGGACAGGCATAGAGCTCTCATTACCCCCAAATTACTATATTTCACTTGACAAAATAGTTCTGATCTATGTGATGCTTTGCCATGTTCTGGATGTGCACCACATCTTCTTCTCCAACTTGTTATTTAAACTGTGTGCACTGAAAAACAAAATCAGTGTGAAGTGTTGTTGCTACAGTACCTTGTGTCTCAGGTGCTTCCCAAGCAATACCATCCAAACATCACCAGCCACTTTTTGGTCTGGCAGCTTGGGTCCTCACCCTCAGTCTTCAAGGGGTCTGCAAGGTCTCAGCTGACACTTTACAGCTCCTCCAGGACCCAGGGACCCCACTTTCCCCAGCAGTCTAGACCAGGCCTGCTGACACAGGTCCTAAGATATTTTTCTGAGAGACTGTGAGTGCTGAATCCTTATTAGCAAATCATTCTGAATGCAAGGGATACTGGCTGGAGGCTTCTATTGGTTGCATGGCCAAATGGATCTGTACAAGCTGCTCTGAGCTGTGTATGGAAGCATGGGAGTCACAGTTCAGCTGCTTTATTGTTCTTTTCTCCCGTGTCTTCCTTTCTTGAATGTTTTTTTCCGCAGCAAAACATGCAGTGTACCCTTTTGCTCAGAATAACTTTCCTGTCTCCAAAGTTGTGTTTGAATATGAAATACATAAAAGTTGCTCTGTTGATGTCTCTGGGATATTCTAGAAGCAGCTGGACACTCCTGGAGTTCTGTGTGTTGATGTTCCCCCTCCTGTGGGCTGTGCTTTGTTTCAGTACGTGGTGACACCGAGGAGACAATCCACAGCCATTGCCCTGCAGATTTTGGTGAGCCACCTGCTGGGAGATGCAGGCAGCCCATACCTCATCGGGCTTGTAAGTGAATTCTCTCCTTATTGAGCTTTCCTTTGGATAAAACATCTAGAAACTGAATCATAGGCACTACCTGGTCCAAACCCAAACATTTCTCAAATTGCTGGCCCTGAGTCTGGGACACAGAGACATTTTCCAAAATGTTTTTACTTCCATGAAGCACTTGGTCCTGTGACACTGCTTGTAGGTGTGGCTGGTTCTATGCAGTGTGTAGAAATTCGCTTTTATTTTAAATTTGCAGACTCATATATTATTAGAGGCATGCATTTTTGCAAAGACAGCATAATGGGATTTAAGCACTTTCTGCTAAGTTTGTGAGGAGTTTCATGGAAATTGATTCAACGTGTTAAAACCCAAGACCTAGTTCAAATCTTGAAGTCTTGCAATTACTCAATGGTCTCTTAAAAATCAGAACAGAAGTGGGGCAATGATTGTCTTTAGATACTACTTGGCCTTAAAAGATCAAGACTCTGGTCTCAAATCACCTTAACCATGAATTCCCACATTCCTTGAGACCTGATTTTCTGCCTTTCCTACATTTACTTCATCTTAAGTGCTTCTGCACAAATCAGCCTTGTACTGCTTTCTCTGTGCAGTTCATTAATTTTAGTTCCAGTGGACTATATCTGTCAGCCTTCCTTCCTTCCTTCCTTCCTTCCTTCCTTCCTTCCTTCCTCTCTTTGTGCTGCATCCTGCCTGTCTATGTGTGTAGGACCTGCAGGAGTCACCTTGGAGAGCAGCTCATCAAAAGGAGTGAAGAAAAAAAAAAAGCTTATCCAGATGAGATTAATCTCAGGTAGCCTTGTAACATCCCACAGAACAGAGGCAAAACCCCAGAAATAAAACTCCTGTGTGTCCAAGTGGGTTCCTGTGTATTGAGCACCCACATTGTCCTCTGGAATGTTCTGTGAACCCACACACCTACACTCCCCATGACTGCTGTTGCTTAAACACCAAATCTTCTGCTTTCATGTCCTGATAGTGTTTCCTAACCTGCTTCAGCCAAGCTTAAAATCTGCCTGAAGAATCAGGGAATTTTCTTTTTCAGAGCTTGTTTTTCTTCCCTCTGCACTCCAGAGGTTTTTTTTCACTAAGCATTTTAAAATTTTTTTTTCACTAAGCATTTTAAAATTAAATGTATTAGGTTTGTATTGTGGCCATTATGCTTGCTGTAGTCCCTAGGTACCCATTTAGAGTTGATCTTCCTCTTATCTTCCTAAACTGTCATAAATAATCATAGAAACCCAGCAAAGGTTGAAGAGTCTCATATTTATGCATTTCAAGTCACACAGTGTATTCCAACCATCAAGAACAAACGTGGGAATAAAAATGACTGCTTGCATCATTTTTCTTTTTGTTTATGCTAAGAAAAGATTTCAAGTTCCTGGGTTAAGTGTTGAATTTTACTGAGTTTCTGGAAATCAGATTTTCCTTCTGTCTACAAAAATAAAATTCATGTGTATCATTTACAGCCTTTACAACCTCATTCTCTCACCAGTGCAAAAAGCACCTGCCTGGTATTTTCTTCTTCCCACTTACTCACAGTGTCACTGTGAGTGACACGTTTTGGCTCAAAAGCAGACCCCACTCTTGTCTTAGGTTAATTTCCATCTTTTCCCTGTCTCATGAGTGTTGTTGCTTGTGCCTGTATTGCTGCTTGGCCTCCTGTTTCTATTCTCTGGATGCCAATAAGGGAGGCAGAAAGTCACTGAATAGGATCAAGAAATGCTAAAAGTCACTGCCAAATGCCCATCCTGTGCTGGCAATCTGGAGATGGGCTGGGAAATGGTAAAATATTTCCTGCTTTTGTGACTGGAGGCATTGAAGGTATAACATGAGATTATTTGACTATTTGGAAGCTGGATATCCATGGAGTACAGGTGTGCTGGGCACTGGGTTTGACAAACTTTGGGAGCAGACTCATCCCTGCCTGCCTTTTATTCTTTTCAAGGCCCTCACTGTAAACAGTCTGTTTAAAGCAGGAGAGGATGGAGGTGTTACTCCAGATTAACAAGAGCCTTGTTCCCTCCCCAGATCTCCAACTCTCTCCAGGCCAGGCATGCCCCATCGCTGCAGTGGAGTTTCCGGAGCATGCAGTACAGCTTTGCCACCTGTGCTTTTGTTGGGGTCTTTGGAGGAGGATTTTTCCTCCTGACATCCTTCTACATCGAGGAAGATCGGAGGGAAGCACAGAGGCTCTGAGGTGTCTTTGAAACCCAGGTGTGGTGACTTGTTTGGACAGCAGCCATGGTGTGTCTGTAACATCAAACCATGCTGATGGTAATGCCATATCAGGCTCTATAAAATAGATAAAGGCAAAATCCCAGCACAGTCTCACATTAAACAAACCTTCCACATTGAGAAAAACACACCACAGAGCTCACAAGCAAAATTGCTGTTAGTGCAAAATGCTGCAGTACATGGAAATAACATTCTTTACTGTAATGAACCCCTTCATTGAACATGAGGTTCTTTTTCTACTCTGGTCTCTCTCAGCCCTATAGAAGCAGTCCTGTCTCTCTCTAACACTTCCCTGAAAGAAATCATGTTCAAAGTGTACAAGACTTAGAAAAAACCTTTTGAATTGGACAGAGCCCTGTCCTCAAGCACCTGGATTCTTGCAGCCTCCTTCTGCTCTGATGGGGTTTTCCAGGTACCAGCAATGAGCTGTTCCTCAAAGGAAGATGAACTCTGGGGTGAGATTTGCACAGAAGAATGTCCTCCCTTTTTCTTTCCTTTTTCCTTAATGAGATACAGCTGGGGAAAAGGCCAAATCACAATTCCTCCATATGGCAGAAAATCCTGCATTCTGACTTTTTTTGGATGCTTTTGACTGCGAGTCAAAAATTGCTCATTGGCATATGGCAGCTCTCCTCCCCCATCCATAACCAGGCCCTTGTCCTCTGTGGGGCTGGGGAGCTCCAGAGGATGTTTCACAGGGTTCACAGCTTTTGAGGCACAGCATCTCCTGGAGGGAGATTGGAGAAGCCTATGAGTTCTCAGCAGGATGGGATTTGCCTGTAGAATTTGGAAAATGTAGACAGTAAAAAGAGTGTTTTAAGTTGTCTAAAATCACCAAGAGAAGCAAAAACTATCAAAGTAATGTCAGATTCAAGATTGGAGGGTTGTGATAATTTTATATTTAACATCTTAATGATATGCCTCCTTCTAATGCTTTGAGGCTCTTCACTGTATCCTCAGGCCTTGGGTAAGTATCTCCTGTCATGATCAAGCAGTAGCACCTGTAAAACCACTTCAATATAACTGTCCATTTGAACTCTTATCTCCAAAGTGAAGGGGATTTGGGATGTGGTATCTGTTGTCACAATACCAAACAGGACATGACCAGTGTGGCCAACTTCCATTGTTTGTCCTGGCTTAGTTCCCAGCAGCACCTTAAAGCCAAAGCCTGAGGAAGATATTGGCAAGTGAATCGTAAAGTGTTGTGGATCTTGCATGATTCTCCCAGTAAATCATAAGGATCATAAAGCACAATATTCCTGGAATGACTGTGAATGTCTAATGTTACTGTAAATAGCATAATTCAGCCACTGCGGGTTTTTGTTCTTCCCTCTGTCTACCTAATGTTCAAAAAATCTGTTCTGAAATCTGACTTAAACCTAGGTGTGAAATTGTGGGAAATAAAAGAGAAATTTTGTGATACTTAGCAAGAGTGTAACAATTGTCTTTAAAATAAAAGTTTGTATTCTGGAAGGTTGAGCAGCTTTTTCTGGTTGTAAAAACTAGCCATGGCCATCATACCACTGACATTTTGGAAACTCCTGTGGTGCCAGAAGAGCCCATATCCAAGAAGGGATTTTTGCTGTTGGATATGAATGCACAAGCTTGCAAAGGTCCTCAGTGTTTCAGCCAGGGCAGGATTTCAGCAGCTCCATGTGCTTCTCTATGGGTACATTCAGGATTTACCCTGCAAACAGTGGAGCAATTTATCACTTTTGTTATGTCAGCATTAAATTCCTCTTTAAAAATTCCTCAGAGGCTGCATCTGGCACACTGTGCAGGCACGTATTTGACATATGAGCAAGAGATGCCAAATGCTGCTCTGTAAATGGTACAAGCAGCCCATGGCAAGCTCCTTCCTCCTCCTACTCCAATCTCCTCTATGAAAGTCAGTGCCTAGAAATGAGCAGGATCACACTGACTCATCATCCCATCTTTTGGAATGCCTCCCTCTTTTCATTGCAATTTATGGGCAAAGGATGTACATTTTTGTTATTTTTTTTCCTGCATTTAGCAGGACTAACAACTGGATGATCTGAGTTGTGCCTGGGCCTCCCTGGAGCTGCCCTGTCCCGTCTCACTAAGAGCTGCTGGCAGAGCAGAGATGCAGCACCTGCATGGAACAGCCCAAGGAGCTTCTGCCTCCATGGCAGGGCAGCTCTTTCCACCAGCTGCTTGCTCCTGTCTCTTAAAGATTGAACTTCTCCCTAGGATTTGTATGAGGAGTAGAATTTCTTAACATTTTCTCCATATCTTGATTTTGCTTCTTAGTGGGTGGCAGCAAATTCTGCATGGAGGGGTTGTCTTAGTGCTGGAGAGGGCTGTGCTGCACTGGGGCTATTTCAGAAATCAGAATTTCCATGCCACCAACAACCTGCCTTAGGGAAAGTCACAGAGTTCTGGCACATGGCCAGTGAAGAAACAAAGGTTTTCAGGCCTGAACTGAAATACCAAAATACCAGTTTTCTATGGTCCCACTTAAGTACAACTGAGAAAAAAATGGAGGCCTTTAAATAAAGTTATTAAATCAGCTGCTCTGTCTACATTGGAAAGAGCTGCTGGTTATTGTGATTGTTTTGCAGCATTGCTGCTGCAGGGAATCTGTCCCTTGCAGCCACTGAATGATAATCAAACAAATTGTTAAAATGCATATTTTCTGTAGTTGTTTGTATATTCTCCTCCTATCTTTAATATTTGTTCTTTGGTCTTTCCAATCAAAATAGTGAGTAAGAGGCACTTTGAAACAGCTCCAAAAGGTGGGATTTTATAAGTCCATTCAGGTAATCCTTCTGATCTTTTCCTCCCTTTCCTTCATTCCCAAAGCAAGGACAGGTGACCTTTATTGCTGTTTGTGTGGATTTTTTTTTAAACAAGTTTTAGAGCTCTGCTTTGCATGAAAATTGCCTTCAGAGCTATGATTATTTCTAGGTTCTGCCAAATGCCTGTAAAGGTGTACAGTGGGCAGGACATGTGTAAATCACAATGCCAGGTTGTGTAACCACTTCTCCAGAGGGTTCACTTCTTCCACCAGTGATGTGCTGTGACATTGCTGCCAGCAGAATTTTAATTGCCAAAGATGTTCCATGTAACTTTTTCTCTCCTTCCCAAGCCAGCAGCCCTGTGCTCTGCTCTGGAAAAGGATTTCACAGCACCTCAGGAACTCCTGAAGGTGCAGATGGCAGAACTTGGCCTCCCAGGCTGCAGATTTGGAGATCCTGTCTGGGTTGCTCTCTCCTAAGAACATCTTATGGTTTATTCCCCTTTGCCTTTGTTCCTTCTGCAGCTGAATTGTCTTTTGCAAATTGTTCTGCAGAACAATTGTGAACTTTATAACGCTGCTGATGTAGCCATGGGTGTCAAAAGTTGGGGGGAAAAGGCTCAGGGGATGGTTCTGAAGGAGCTGTGCTGGGCCTGGGTCTGTTCTCACTGCTCAGAGTTGTACCAACCCTGATGGCTGGTTTTTTATTAACTCCTTCCTCACTTATACTGAAAAATTCAGCACCTGCACAGGTGCTCTGGGTCAGTACTTCAGCAGTGAAAATTGGTGTTTCCCCCCATATTCTATTTCAGAATGGTTGGCTGAATTCTGTCCTGTTCCTCTCCCCTGCCCTTGTGTCCCCTTGCAGCCCTGCACTGCCCAGCGACTGGAGCTCACCTGCTGCCTTCTCCATTGGGTACCATTGTGTCCTCTTGGCTCAGAATCTGTAAAATCCCTGTCTGGAAAGTAAGCTAAAGGAGAAAGACACTCTCCATCTGAGAACAGCATCACATGAGTGCAGAAAGGCCCAATCAGCCATATTTGTGCTGTAGCTGATTGTAGTTTTTTCTTAGCAGCAGATCCATCACCTCTGCTTTTTCTTTCCCTTCCCCACAACACAATGCACGTGCAGTGTCTGTTGAAATAAATTCTGAAATAACTAAGGAAGCTAAAAGTCCTCCATTATCCCCAAACTTTTATGGCACAAGTTTTCTTGAGAGATCCTTCTGCTGCTTTGCAAACACTGTTCATTCTTCAAGCCTCCTTTGAGCACTCCCATTCTGCCTGTGAGGATGCCAGGGACTGGGGAGCAGTCACCTCATCCCTTGGAACAGGCAAAAAACCCAGGAAAGAACAGTGTCTGTGGGGTCCTGCCAAGTCAGGCTGGCATTCAAGTAGCTGGAAGTGGCTCTATTCCATGTCAAGAGAGCCACTGGATTCATCTCAGTGCTATAATTACCCTCATTGTAATCCAATAAAGCCTTGCAAAGGTTCTTAGAAAGCTTTTGGCTTATAAGGGAAACAAAGGTTAATATGAGGAGACTCTTGATCCTGATGCTGTGTGGCTGATCAAATCTATGTGGGTTTCACTTTGTGTGATTTCATGTTTCCCAACAGTTTTGTTATTAGCATGTAAATTGCCTACATCCCCTGCAAGAGCCAAATGGCAGTAATTAATGGCAGAGAGATTAATGTGCATGCTGTCAAATCCCATTGTAGGAAGGTGCTTTGGAAATGCCCTGTAAGAAGTGCCCAGATTTGGAATGTGTTTGTATCCCAGCAGGCCTGACCCTGCCAAGGGAGCAGGGAGGAAAAACACCCTGTGTCCCTAAAACCAGGATGGACAAACCCACCCTGCCCAGGGCTCAGCTCACACTGGGGCACCAAGATCTGACTGCATCTGCTCATAAACTCTGCTGAGTCTTTTCCTACAGTTCATATTTTTTCTATATTATTGTGAAAAAAAAAGATCTTCTAAATTGAGTTCAGAAGTAAATTTATGCATTCATGTATGCAGGTATAATTTGATTTTCAGTACCAAATGTGTTGGGCAGTAGGCTTGAAAGTGATGTAAAAGGATGGAGGGAATAATTTTTGAAAGTGCTGACTTCAAACTACCAGCATTTACCCTAGGAAGGTACATGACTTTTTTCTTTTTTCTTTTCTTTTTATTTTTTAATTTCTGTTTTCCCAAGAGCCTTGCACCTCTCAGTTCCTAACCAAGGTGGGCCAAGTCACTGTGTGATCAACACTGAAGAAGATCAGAACACTTGCTTCAAGATTTAATTACTGGCTTAGGAATCATGAAGTTCATGCACTGAAAATGTAACCTGCCAAGACAAAAGGCTGTGCAGAAGTGTGCCCAATCTTAGGCACATACATTTGAAATCTTGGTTGTAGGCATTTTCTTCAGGAAAAGAAAGGAAAATATCCTGTTTAATGAAAAGATCACTGTGAGAAATGCAGGTCTGAGGGTGTTCCTTGCTGGGATTGCCTGGTCTTGCCAACTTAGTTGAGGAACTTCTGTCTCTTGTTAAGGGCAAAGTATGTGAAGAAAGGGGAAAGATTCCCATTTGCTGATGTTCCCTATAATGCAAATGTTTGACCAAATCAGAATAGCCTGTTTAGGTGAAGAGAGATCCAGTAAAGAGCTTAGAGAAGAGGTGTGCCAATGGGAAGGGTCTGCTTTAACAAGTGATTGGCTTTTCTGTTATCTCAACAATTCCACAAGTGCCTGTTGCTTCTTGAGGCAAACCTGCCTTAAACCCATGCTGAGTTTCCTACTCCTTCCCTCATTTTATCTCCTGATGTGACGAACTGTGGGTTTGTCACATCTCCCCTTGAGTGATGCTGGGGAGGTGCAAGAAAAAAAAACAAATTCATCCTCCTGCTCCTCCTCATGTCTGGATTTTATCTCTAATGGCCCTGGAGAGCCAGTGCTAAATCTCATTTGTTCAGAGGCAGCATCTCTCCGAGGGGCTGTGGCACCTGAGCTGCAGCAGGAACCTCTGTGTGTCAGACATGCACATGCTGAAGGCGATGGAGGTTGCCAGAGGGGCACTCTGAGCTGTTTGCATTTGCTTCCCAGCCAGGCTTTGCCCCATCCTGTTCTTCCCTGGCCAAAGGCTGAGCTCAGGGGTGAGGAGGGATAATGTAATTCTGTATCTTCAGGCTGCTTTCCCCTCAGAGCTGCCTCACTCTCCTGGTGTCAGCTGGGGACAGGACAAGGTGTTTGACAGGAGCACCCAGGGCCATCAGCCTGCTCTAAGGATGGCCCTTTGCTGCTGCTCTTCCTTCTCTCCTGGAGTCCTGGCCATGGGAAACCTGTCAGAGCAGGCAGGGAGTGCTGAGAGCTCCAGGTGAAGCATCACCTGTCCCTGCAGACAGGACAGGAGGGAGGTGAGCCAGAGCAGGGAGGGCTGGCAGGCATGCCCAGCACCCAGGGAGAGAGGCAGGGAGGGCTGGCAGGCATGCCCAGCACCCAGGGAGGGAGGCAGGGAGCAGATGGAAGTGCAGGAAGAACCGAGCAGTGATAGGAACAAATGGGAGTAGTGGGGAATGAGAAATGCCCTTGTTCGTGCACTGACATCCAGCATCCAATTCAGCAACAATCTCATTAGGATTTCAAAGAAATGTCCGAATGAATTTGTTCCTTTAAGGGATTTGTTTTAATTCTTTATTAAAATAGGAGTTGTATGTGCATTTCCCTCTCAGCCCACTGTTTTAATAGGATTACCTTTAGCATCAACCTCATGGACTCTCTAATTTTTCATTCCAGATCTTCTGTGTGCAGCTGTCTCAGCAGATCAAATCAGGTGCATTTCATTGCTCAACAGTACAGAGGAAATGAATTTTTCTGCTGAGGGGAAAGCACAGTGAATAGCTGGATTCCCCTCCCCAAATACCATCTGCAGTCAGTTTTGTGCTGCCAATGAAGTCAATGTTTTCCTGGGTCAGAGGTGCCTGATTATTCACAGCACTTTCATTTCCAGCATCACAGTCATCCCATCCCTGCCAATCATCTTTCTGTTTTGTGTTGGGTTTATTCTACAGCACTCTGAGGTTTGCAAGTCTAGCTGCTCTCCAAACTCCTCCTGTTCTTTGTTGCTTTTCCTGGGTTAGTGCCAGCAGTTCTCAGCTTCTGAAGAGACCAACAGGAGACTTTGGCACCAGTTATTGCAATTTTCTCCCATCTTTTGAAATTATGTCTCTGGAAAAAAGAATTAAATGGGAGGGAAGGAAGAGCATAATACTCAATTCACTTGTAAGTAACCAAGGATGTATTTATATTTTACTGAGAGGGAACAATGTCATCTTTAGGGATGTTTTTAATGGTAGTAAAGCCCAGAGAAGTGTCTTGGTCAGGCAGTGCTGGGGTTTGAACCCGACTGGCTGAACTCTCAGGCTGTTTGTTCCCTGCTCAGTGCTTCCCTCTGAGGGGTGTCCAGAGCTGACACTGTGGCAGCAGCCACAGACAGTTCACAGTGTCCCTTAGGCTGGGCCCTGGCAGTGGTGCCCTTGGATTCACAGCTCTTTTCCTACCCCAGATGAGAGGAGCAATGGAGTTTTAGTGCCATTCAGCAAACTGCCCCTGCCTGGTGGGGAGGGGAACTCATGGAGCTGTGATCCAGCCTTGCATCACCATGTATATTTATGCTCTGCACAGATCTGTCTAGAAAGGTTTCAAGAGGGTTCCAGAGTAGATGCTGATAATTAAAATGTTAATTAAAAATATTCCCAGTGGTGTCCACTGATAGTGTTGCCAGAACAGGTGAGATTTCAATTCTCTTGCTATTCCTTTCAGAACTGGAGGAGTGTCCTGCAATGAGTTGAGATGAGCTACCTTGGCCATGACTATTTCATGGCGTTTTAGTGCTGACTTTCCTCCAGATTTCTTCAGTTCCTCTTTTTCATCTTCTCAAGGCTGTTGTGAAAGGCCTTGAGGGAAGAGCCATCAGTGCAAGGATGTGTCAGTGAGGGCCCCTCATGCAGTGCCATCTCCAAGGTCAGACCTTCATGGACACCAAAGTAAAGATTTTAAATGTTCAGTTCTTTCAGCCTAAAGCAGCAGGAAACAGGTGTGTGTGCTGAGGAGAACCCCCTGCTCTGCAGGTGTGATTGGCAGGAATTTAAAATGCTTAGGGTGCTATAACCTGAAAGTAGGAGATGGCACAGGAAGTTGGGACTGTAACAAGAAGAAAGCTGAAGATGGGAAAATCAAAGGAGAGGAATTTGGATTAGAAGGATCCACAGAGAGAAGAGAAGAGGCTGCCACATGTCTGAGTAAAAGATGTGCTCTGGTGAGGTGAAAAGGTGAAAGCTGTTGGCTTTCACACAGAAGTGCCAGGACAAAGGTTTGGTGGCCTCTGTCCCTGGAGCCTGTGATCTCTGGAGGTTTCACCAATTTTTCTTGACCAGATCCTGTGTCACAAGGGATGTGGACAGGAACTCTCTCCAGAATGGCAAGTAAATTTAAACTTTACAAAAATCAGTTTTCTGTAGCCAAGAGGAATGCTGCTTTCAGCCTTCCCTTGGAAGGTTTTAGTGCCAGCTGAAGCATTTCCAGAATCTGCCTGTTCTACCAGAGCAGTGTCCAGAAGTGGTGGTGGAAGCCAATGCTGGTGTACAGCAAAATACTCAGGAACCATCTGACAGAGGAGGAGGGAGTGCAAAAGTGGAAGAAGGTGAACATGTGCTAAGCCAGAATGTCTGAAGCTAATGAGATGTAAACCAATTCAGGTTAATGAAGCTTTTAATGAAATAAATTTATGCTAAACTCTACCTGGAATCCTGCACTGCCTCTTCCTTAGATCAAAGCACTTTGTATTCCTCTGATGCTTCCAGGTAACAATGAGGAAGGTTATAATTGCTGCCCAAACACTGCTTTCCTTCACACCTTGTGATAACCATGGGCTGGGTTTGCTTGTAAAAAGTGATGTCTGTGACACTGCTTTTTGAAGTGAGGTAGGAGGTTTGGAGACAATTCAGGTCTGTTTATAAAATCAGGATGTTGTTCAATGTCTGTTGCTGGTTGCATTATAATTTTATGGGTACATTAAACATTGCAGCCTGATGTTTAAGATGTACACACACAAAATACAGTCCTGAGGAGATACTGGGGCTCCAGCTTGACTTGAGCCAGTGGAACACCTGTAAAATAAATCTGTACCTGCTGTACCCACAGGACACCTTCCTACAGCTCAGCAGTGCTGTGTTCACTGCAAGGAAACATTTCCAAAGGGTTTTGGTGGGCAACAACAACAAAAAAATCCCTGACATGAATGAAAGGTACTTTCAAGATCCTCAGGGAAGTGTTTTAATCTAAAATTAGGTACTAGCTTTAAACCCTGTACAATTTCTTTCATTTTTTTCCTGAAGTAACTCCAGCTGATCCCTCATTGAGGCAAGAGACTGCCTTTTCTCTGATCTCAAAGAATTCCTTCATCACTCCTGATTGAAGATGCTGCAAAATTTCAGTGAAAACAGGATTTTTTGTTGTTGTTAATATCTGCAAAAGCTGCTGATACACAGCAATGATTTACAGTTTGAGACTAACTTTGAGCTGTTTTATATTATCATGGTCTGTTGAACAAGGTGCAAGATCTCACTTTAAATAACTCTGACACATATAAGAAGAATATGGATTTAACCACTGGAAAATTCATTGAACAATCCCCAGGAGCTCCCTAAAGACATCCTGAGTGTTCCAGAATATTTTGTCTCTTCAGAGGAAGGGAAGGCCAGCATTCCTACAGGATGGAGGTACCGTGCAGAGGAATTGGGAAAATCTGATCCCATTAACTGGGGGGAGGTGGATGGAACTGACTCCTGACTGTTGCTTCCAAATAGTTGGAGCTGGAGCAAAGCAAACTCTTATTTCTTGGTGGTGCTCAGATGGGCCATCTGTCCCTCTGTGACAGCAGCAGGGACACAGGGAACACAGAGAAGGCCTGGATGGCCCAGCAGAGCTCCTAAAATGTCTCACCTGGTGAAAATCAGCTTTGGGAGTATTTCATAGAGCAGCTTCAGTGGCAACAAGCCCATTTTCTGAATTGCAGGATAAAATGCACAATAAAGGAAGTGTGTTGATTAATTTTAGAAATGCATGCAGTGATCTGAAGGAGAAGGGGAATTATCTAAGTGGAAAGATGGAACAGGAATGAAGAGCCTTTTCCACACTCTGTCAAGAATAAACAAAACCACCCTTGTGTCTGCTGGGAGACAGCCCAAGCCCAGTGTCACCCAGCACCCTGCTTTAAATATTAGTCTTGCTCTGTTCTGTGGTTAAAAGGCTTGAAATGACACAAGGCAAATACATCCACCTGCTTTTAAAGACACTGACCTGGCTGTAGGGGAGGGAAAAAGCTGCACACTCCCAGCAAGCCAAGAGGAGGGATATTTTAACATCTCTGTGTGAGATTCTCTGTCTGGGGCTGTCCAGGGTCAGAATTCCTCAGCTGGGTGACAAAGGCCTGGTTTAACCCCTGCTGGAGTGGCAGCTCTGGGTTCTCTGTGTCACTGAGAAGCTCCAGCTGAGAGATTCACTGTCTTTATTACAGTGCATTTAGTACAGGATATTCTCCTTAAAACAGTTTCTCAGAGTGCTGCCAGACAGAGACATTCAATGTGTCATTTCATTGCATGTCATCTCCAAAAAGATCAACAAAAATAATGCTACATTTTTTTGTTTGTACAGCAGAAACCAGAAGAGGGATGTTAAACTTGGTCACTGACATCCACACCCCAACCATTGCAGCATCCCAATCCCCTTGGCTTGGTAGGGGTGAAGCAGGAATATTCAGGGTATTCAGCATTGAATTTGCAGAAAAACTCCTGAAACCAGAAGTGCAGCTTTTTAATGCATGTATTTAATATTTTATATACTTGTAAACCTGGGCAGTGTACTTTGCCTGTATTTAGTACATCAATCACTTTATGTTGCATTTGCATTACTCCCATTTTAAAATTCTATCAAACACTCTGTTATCAAATGCTAACTTTGGAATGGGTTATAAAGGCACAGGTGCTCAAACAGCCTTATTTAGTACTTTATAGATGCTCTAAATGCTCAGAGGTGACCAATGATGCTGATGGTGCCTTCAATAACAACCAGATGTTCTCTCAATTTAAATTAGACCACTGCAACTTTATTTTTGTCTTGTCTCAAGTACAGGCAGTTCTCTAAGTCTTGTAGGTGGTCACACACAGTGTTTTAGCTGGGCTTTTTTGTTATTTCCTGTGGGCAGGGTTTATTGTAAACCACAAATCACAAATTGTTTAATTTTTGTTTATTGTAAATCACAAATACTCTACTGCAGCTGATCCACTCAGGAAACATTTCTGGTTGGGCACACTTAGGATCTCACTGACTTGAGAGTCCAGCAGCAGGGATGTGTTGGGATGTTCAGGGTTGGTTTTGGATATACAAAATCCCCTGAAGCATCAGATTTCAGTATCCAAAGAGGAGAAGAAAATCAAAGGGCTCTGACCTCCTGGCTCACGTGTGAGACAGAAGGTGTAAGAAGTGTCATGGAACAAAGAACAATCCTGGGAGAGAAGAGAATAAAGCCTCTGTCAGGAAATGCTTCTCTCCAGCTACAAGAAGACACTGCAGGGACTCAGTGGTGGTGCTGGTGAGTTTTTGGCTGTTAACTGTGCTTTGAAAGTTTTTGGTCTGTGCAGGCTTCATCTGGAATACAAAACCTGTGGATGAAACGTCTGTCGTGCTGGGGGTGACCTTGCTGGTGCTCAGGAGAGAGCACTGCTCCCTGTTAACCTCCACAGCCCCAGGGTGTCTGTCCCCTTCCCCTTTGGTGTTCTTCCCTTTGGACAGGGGGCTGGGACATGGCTGGCACTTAGTTCTGCACTCTGTGTGCTGTAAAAGTGACCCCTGAGGAGCAGGATGAGGGACAATGATTGATCCTCAGAATGGCACAAAGTCAGTTTGTCATTTGCCAGCTAAAAGGAAACTCTGGGAGGGGCATTTTTTTGTCATCATTGTGCTGTAGGTGACAGCACCCCCAGCTGCTGCACCCTCCTCCCACTGGCACATGTGAAATTGGAACATGAGTTCCTGAGGGACAGAACTAAATGCTGACTCTGAGGACACAAGTCCTAACATCCCATGAGAAATTAGGATGTCAGTGCTGAACTGAGAGACCAGGAAATGTAGAACTCGAGTAATTGTGGGGGTGGCAAAGCAGGATTTTGTGTGTGTCTGTTGGATCCGTGGTTTGCAGTGCATCCTTTGTGAGACTTACTCATGAAACGTGTATTGGACCAATTTATTTGCTGATGCCACATTGTTTCCTATAAACTTTTCCCCTTAAATGGCATGCCAGCTTACAGCATTTAATTACCTTAGTTAAGTGTATCAGGAGCACTAGTAAACAGCCTTGTGGATTTCCCCAGAAATTTATTCTTTGTCTGATACTCATCCTTCCTAATGTTGTCATACAAATCCCACGTGTTAGCCTAAATATTTCCACATATACCTCTCAAGCCCTTCTCGTTCTCCCTTCCTAACCAATCCCTCCAGTCTTCTTAATTAAATTTACAGTTTGCATATTTAGTTTGTCTCTGCTCTGTAGAACTGTTGGAGCATTCAGTGGCAATCTTCCTTGGACTGCAGCTATCCAAACAGCCTGCCAGCTTCCCATCTGCTCGGGAGCCTTCCTGTCACATGTAAATCACTGTCAATAGACTGGTTTTGGGAATTAAGATATTGCCTGAAATCCCTGTTTGGCTGACAGGCCCATTTTCTGTAACACGTTTAACTCGTGCTGGAACTGAGAGCACTGCACATGCTGCAGCCTTTGTTTAGCTCAGTTCTCTCCCCAAATTAGCTGTCAAATAATTGCAGGGCTGGCTGGGGTGTGCTTTGGGAATCTCTTCTCCTGCAGATAATTTTTTTTCCATGTGGTTTACCACAGACTTGCTCTGAGCATGATTTTCTATAATGAAGCACACACACATCAAAATGCTTTCATTTCTGAATGACAGCAAGGTCCTTGAAGGGTGGGCAGGGCATGAACTGGGTAACATAAAAAGAAAATAGAATTTTCCCCAATACCTTAAGCTCAGGGTCCCCTGTGCACCTGGACAAGGAGCTGGGCTGTGCTTTCCCATTGTGGAACACCATGAAGGGGCTGGTGACTGCACTGAGGGTCAGCCCTGTCAGTTCTGTCACATCTCACTGAGTGAGTGACCACTGAGAGGCTCTCCTTTCTCTAATAAGGAATAATAACAGATAACTGGAGATTACACAGCGTTCTACGTCAGCCTGGAACCACCCTTGAAACAGCTTTCCCCAATAATTCCCCCATGCACCAGCTGATGGACACTGCTCTGTGTGTGCTCTCTGAACAGCAGGAGGGGAGAATCTGCTGGCTGGGGAAATGTGCTGGAATCCAGCATTCAGATAATTTGGGTTTAAAAAAAATAAAAATAAAAAAAAGCTGCCAAGTTTATTGTGTTTTTCTTGCTTAGTGGAGATAGACAATGCATCCTGTTCAAATCATGGCACTTGTCTAGAGTTTGCAAAGAGGTCTGAGGCTGCTTTGGTAGAAAGGGCTTCAGCTGTGGAGTCTCCTGTGGTTTGTGTGAGGCAGGTCTTCTCCAGATAGAATTACCGGGAATGAATTTTCAGTTTTGGTTCTGTATGGACAACCTGGGTGAATATTCCACCATTGCTCAGGCTATGGAAGGGAAAGATCATTCTGAGTCCATCAGGAGCCCAGAGCTCTCTGACCCTGCAGCTTTAATCAGCTGGATACAACAGCCCCAAACTTCTCCTAAAACTTATCTCAGGTAATTGGTGAGAAGTGAATTTTAACGAGTGTGTAGATTAAAGAGAAGGCTGGAAGCTGCTGCTGTTCCCGGGCATGGATACAGGCAGCAGGGCTGCTCCGAGCAGGGAGGGGATGCAAAAACATCAGCAGAGATTACAGACTGTCCCTGCAGCCATGCTCACCTCATCTGCGTTCCTGGCCATAATCCCTGCCGGCAGTGCCATCAGGATGGACAAAAGGATTCCCTCTGGCATCCGTGTAGCTTGTGCAACTTCAAAGTCTCTAATGGTGCTTTGCTGAGGAGGTCTGCTCGTACTCAACCCCGCAGGGAGGGCTCTGACGTGTTCCTGCAGCAGATTAAGGTGCCTGAGGCAGATGCGAGCAGGACCATTCCCCAGCCGTGTTTTTAATTACTTTGCCCTGGATCCAGCTTCATTTTGAGTCTTATCATCATGTCCCAAATTAAATATCGAAGGTTTGACAACTCCCTGCTGGTCACATTCGCATCGGTTTCCAAACTGGGGCAAAGCAGGAGCCGATGGCTCCTGGAATGAGCTGGGCATCGTTCCCCCCATGGCAGGCTGCGGTGGCAGCTCCATCCGGGCTGGGGCCAGCCTCGCTGGGTTCCTGCCAGGCTGGTGGAGCTGTCAGTGCTGCCCCTGAGCTCCAGAGCAGTGGGGCAGAAGCTGCAGGGAGCAGCAAAAGCCACCGCCCCGTGTGTGAGGAGTTTGGCCACATCCACAGCGTTCTGCAGGTGTGGGCTTTGCTCAGCTTTAGAGCTTGCTGCAAAGTCCCTGCTGACACAGCCCTGGGGCTGGGGAAGGGAGCTGGAAGGTGTCACAGTGATCCCCAGCACACGGGAAAGAAACCGATGGCTCTCTGTGGGTGAAGCTCTTGGGGAGCACAGCAAGAGCCCTGCCCAGTTTACAGGAGTGACCCCGGCACCTGGCAGGGAAGGGGCTCTGGTGCACTGCACCAGGGAGATGTTTTCTATATCAGGAAAAAGGTTCCAGTTTCACCTTAGGACTTCAAAGGGAAAAAGTCTAGAAATTTCTATGCTCTCCTGGCAGTAATTGGCTCAGTGCCAAGACAAAAACATTGATAGATCTCTTTAGCTGTTCCTCAGAACTGCAGCTATTTTCTATTGGGCTGCTTGCCAAAAAACCCACCCAAACCGTTCAATATTTAAGGAAGAGCTCGAGGCTTCTCAGCACATTCTCGGGGTGTTGTAGCAGGTGTGTGGGACCTGTCCCTACACTGTGCTTGGCTTTTGTTCTTTGGTTTTGTATTATTTTCTTCTTTAATTAAAACCCTTTTGCTTTTTCAAGACACATTCCATCATGCCATCTCACAAATTATTTTAAGCCATTTCTGTGAGGTGCTGGACACCCTCAGAGTGTGTTGGACCCTCGTGGAGCTAAAAACACTTGGCTCAGTGAGAATTCCAATAGAGATCCACCCAGGCTGGTGCCTGAGGAGACCATTAGTGAATTACAACCTGAAAGAAAGAACCTTTGCAGGCTTCCTCTAAGGTTAGACCAAAGACAAAATAAAAATTGAATTTGCATTCCAGACTTTGGTTAAAGAGTAGAGAGACTGTTCCACATCACACACGAGCTTTTGTTGGCAAACAGTGAAATGAGAATTGGATTCGTGTCAATTTAATTTTGATGCAGTTGTATAATCTCCCTGAAAGATTGCAGGGCAGTTTTCTCTTTCTTTAATGGCCTCTCTGCATCATCCTCTCTGCAGCCGATTTTCTTCACACAGTCAGTGATGGTGCTGCTTCAGTAGTGAGCCAACTGCACTGCTTGGTTAATTAAAGGGTTTGTTCATCAGGGGGATGAGATCACAGGAAAAAACTGATTCCTGAGCTCTCATGCAATACCTGTTACTGCTGGCTGCCAAAATACTGGACTCTGCTGCATGAGGCTGTTTCGGAAGCAATCCAAACAACTCCAGTGTCTGACATCAGCTTTAAATGTTATTTCCTGGACAACAGCTTAATAATTAAAAGAAATGAGTTAGATTTCAGGAATCTTCACTGTTGTTGAAAAGCTCTGCTTGGGAAGGGAGGGGCTCATTGTACCACACAGCTCAGCACATCATTCTTGTGGATGTGTCTGTTGGATTTAATCAAAACTTTTTTTCTATAGTTTTTTGGTTTAGCTTTCTGAGATTAGCTTACAGGTGAAAGCTGCATAAAGTGGATCTGGGTTCACATCCATCACCCATGGACATTTGAGACCTTAATTAGCAACCTGGAGTTGCTGGTAATTTTTCATGCTAACACCAATGATTGACCTCAGTGTCACAGAAGACTCAGTTGAACTAACACTTCTAATACATTGCAGGTATTCAGGGTGGTTTTTGGTGTTGGTTTTGTTTTTGTTTTAAATCTTTGACTTCCAGAGCACTGGAACACCTGGAGAGTCCTGAGCTTTTCTCCCATTCCTGTTAAACCCTGCCTTCCTCAGACTCTGAGGCTGTGATCCTGGGGGGTTTGCATGAGACTTTGCATCCTGAGTGATGGCCAGGACCATTCTCCAGCTGAGCCCCTCTCTGGAAGCTCCTGGTGCCTGCTGGGCTGAGCCCTGAACCCAGTGCTTGTGCTCATCACTGCCTCACTTCAGAGGGAATATTCCCAGGGCTGTCCTAAGGGAGCAGAATGAGATATGAAAGGAGCAGACTGCCCAGCAGGAAGCTGAAAGCTGGAGAGGTACCAGGTGCTCCCTGAGGAACAGCCGCTCGTGGCACGGGAGGAACAGCTCTCCTCCTCCAGAACACCAAGTTTATGTCTTCACACACATTTAAAGAACAAAGTTAGGTGGAAATACTCCTGTTTCCTTCTGAAACATGCTTATCTGAGCCTGTCTCTGCTCTCCTCTCTGTGGGAGAGGCTGTGCTCCAGGACTGCACCACAGTGATAGGAGCTCCATTAAATCATGTGGTGTGTGCTGGGCACCTCTATCACACAGCTGGCCATGCAAACAGGGGAAGGCTGTGGCCTGGTACAAGTTCATACAGTATCTGCCTCAAATGTTTAACTACTGAGAACAAATGTAGTGCTCCATTCATCATTCAGCATGCTGCAGGGGTTAGGGAGTGTTTTGCAATGGTGTACTGTCATTAGAGGATACAGGGTGAGACCCAGGCTGGATTGCTGGGCACATTCAGTTTGGGAGATGCTGCTGCTGTTGTGATGGAAGAGAGAGGCAGTACTAGCTC
Source organism: Pycnonotus jocosus (assembly GCA_013400435.1). NCBI lineage: Eukaryota > Metazoa > Chordata > Aves > Passeriformes > Pycnonotidae > Pycnonotus > Pycnonotus jocosus. Next base: position 365,234 of record VWYP01029214.1, on the reverse strand, counting down.
GAGAGTGTAAATCCTCCTGGTACATGGCAGTGTTCAACCCTGGCAGTGCCTGGCCTGCTGAGTCAGCAGCAGCCACAGAGTCCAAAGGGTGAGAAATGCAGAAAAATGCAGAGGAGTCATTGCTCCTGGCCAGACCTGCACCCAACTCTGCCCTGCTGCTGCCTGCTCTGCTGCTCAGTGTGGAAGCAGCGTGGATCACAGACATCTGATGCTCTTTACTGGTATCAAATATTCTGGGTCAAATTCCAATGCTGAATATGAGGCTGTTGTCTCAGCCTTGGTGGGTCCATCGTGGAGCCAGCTGGAGTTGCCTCCCTCACACACAGAGACTCTGGCAGCTTCTCACAGAAGCCCCCTGTACCCCTGCTACCAAAACCTTGCTACACAAACCCAATACATTAATGTATTACAAAAAGAAACTTTTCCCTGTTTCTATAAAGGAAATATGTGTTGGTGTTGAATCCTTAATAGCAAGTGGATTAAAAAAACATTGCTTTAAATTACTTCATTTCACCACTCTTCTGGTGCTTTATATTTTTTTAGCCACAACAATCTGGCGAGGTTCTCTCTTTCCTGTCACAGCAAAGGGTCACAGACAAAATGTGTCAGACAAGCTTGCTCATGCTAATGGCAGCCGTCGGTCTCTGCTTACCAGCAAAGTGCTCTCAGTTTTAATTTGCACAGTTTTAATTTAAATCCACAAAATCCACGAAAAAGCCTTTCTCTCCTGAGGAGTGCCAAAGGCCTCTCTCTGTCTCTGATTTTCTGTCTTTGTCCTCATCCTTCACTCTCTGGTAGCACAGGTGCATCTCTTTCCTTTTTGCTGTAGAGTTTTGATGACTTTGACCTGTGCATGACAAGGGTAATGGAAACTTGATCTTCCATTGAAAAACACATCCCATAGCAAAATCATCATTTTTCCACTTCAGACAGCAAAGTGTATTTCCTGTACCTGTGGCCTCATCTGCCTGTGTGGTGGAACAGCTTTGTGCTTTATAAAATTTCCTCAGTTTCTATTTTTTTCCAGTTTCATCATTTAGATTGATTCGTTTGGTTAAGATTTGAAGCCTTGGCAAGTCTTGCTTGAAAAGTAGATTTTGGTGACAACGGAGACAGCAGTTTAGAAATCTAAGCTCTGGGCTCATTTTGGCACTGGTTTGTCTGAGTGAGTGACAATCAAATGGACTGTCTGCCTTTGCTTCCCAGATGGGGTCTGGATGGGGGATGCATGGAGAGGCAGATGTGAGATACAGCTTGGAAGCTTGGAAAGGTCTAAGTTGTGGAGGGTGTTGCTTGTTGCCTCTGCCTGTTGCACTGTGTGGTTCCCCAACAAAAAACCAATTCATCTCAGAGGGAGACACAGAAGGCTCCTGCTGGCATTGTTCTGAAGGGAAAGGGTTTTTTTTTCCTTTTGCTTCCATCAGCATTTCCAAACGCTTCTTGATAGTCAGCGAGTTGAGGGAAAAGCTGGTGTTTCTGAGGGTGGGTGTGACTGTGGCTCTGCTGAGCTGTTGTGATGAGGGCACAGGGGCAGGGGCAGTGCAGGGTGGGCAGCAGCAGCAGAGAGGCTCAGCCCATCACTGTGCAGTGTCCAGCAAGGGCTGCAGGGGCTGCCTGAGCAGTTGCTCACAGCCTTTGCATTCTGTGCATTTCAGTCTCCCAATGATTTCCCACAAGTCTCTCTTCTGCCCTGAAAGGTGCATTTTCCCCTGCAGTTCATGGGGAAATGGATCCTGGAGCAGCTCGGGGTGGTGCTGAGGGGAAGCTGTGGGTTGTGCCTCAGGTGAGCACAGAGCTTGGGAAGGAGCAGTAACTCAGTGACCCCCTCCCAATCCCATCCTCTGGTCAGTGCAAAGCTGCTCTGAGCCAGGCACAGCAGCACAGCAAAGTGATGCCTCTGCTGTCTTGTCACTGTGTCCATTCCTGGGAAATAACCCCCAAACCTTGGTGTTTGCTCTCCTTGTGAGCAGAAGTTGGGCTTTCACTCATTAGTAAAGTGTTTGCCTCCAGCACCCGAGGGAAGGAAAGCCAGCAGCCTGTGATACAACAGCTTTAGTTTAATTTCTGCTGCAGTGATCAGACAGAGCTCTTTGGGTTCTTCTTTGCCACTCAGCAGCTCAATTATATCCAGCTAAAGACTGTGCTGGAAGGACAGTTGTGGAAAATCCTGGACAGTAAAGACACAATGGGGTGCATTCAAACACGGGGAGCTTTTGCCATTCTTTGTCATTCCTCTTCAATTCAGCCTCCTTAGTCCTGTCGTGCTGACCAGAAGTTTTAAAACAGACCAAACCAGAAATTGCAAAGGGTGTCCTTAGATATTGAGTGTTCAAAGTCCTTGATAACTTAAAAACTGTTATCAGACACAAATACAAAGGATGTGTCTGTGCTACATTGAGCCTTAATCCCAGAAAACTGGGACTGCAACAAGAAACACCGTGGCTGTGCTCAGCACTACATGCCTGACCAGCTATGCCAGCCTTTGAAGCAGTTTGCAAATAATTTTAACTCACAAAGGATAAAGGACAGCACTTTTAAAATACCGAAGCATTTTACCCTAAGACTGCCAGTCGAAAAACTGACTTCTACTTAAGAAATATATAAAGTTTGAAATGGGGGAAAAAATTAAAATTATACAAGTCTGGCATAATACAAAGGCAAAGTAAAATACTTCATCTGGGCTGGAAGGCTCTTCAGTCAAAAGCTACAGGCTTTTTCTGTGCATCTGAAAAACCTCTTTTATCCCCAAGCAAATCTGTCTATACACCTCTCCATTCTGAAAATTTGTCTCTCCCACTCCCTCATTTCTCATATGTCTGTACAATTTCATTATTGCACTAAAAGAGAAATCTTTTATTTGCTCATCGCTGGGTCCATAGAAGAAGTTCATCAGTTTTCACATCATGCTGAGAGATGGAACTGATCCCATTGCCAGGGCAATGTTGTGAAAAGTTTTGTGGATGATTTGCCAAGTCCCTTCTCTGCCTGGTCCCATGTTCATTTTCAGAAGAACTGTCAAGTCAGGGATATCTAAAAACTATGGCAGCCAAACAACCCCACTTTGCTCTTGTCCTTTGGTTTCTTTCTGATCTTGTGTAGAGAGGCAGAGCTGGCAGGTTCCCTTTCATTTGCTGTTGCCCAATGTGAGGATATTATCACACTTCTGAGCACTGCTGCCTTATGGAAGCTTCAGTGGTGGAATTTCAGAGCTTGTTATTTAGGAAGATCTCAGCAGTCCTGCATTTTTTCACCTTAAAGTGATTTTATTAATCATCCTTGTCCTGGATTGCTGCCATGGTTTGGGTGGACTTGCTTTTCTCCTGTAATTTCTGCACTTATTTGGAGGAGGAAGTGTTGCCAAAGGAGTCAGGCTAACCCTGATTTGAACCCTGAAACATTTATTTCACAGGTTGCTGTGTTTGGAAGGTGCTGTCGTGCTGAATTACAGCAAAGCTTTTGCAGTTCAGGGCAATGTAAGCTGAGTGCCCAGAGTCCCTGTGGCCTTGTCTAGGCTGGCTGAAGGGACAGTGGCTGTGCTGTGCCACTGAAGTGCATTGGCAGGGCCAGAGCAGACTCCAGTGCTTGTGTTCAAATGCCCTTTCCTTTTCCTATGCTAACAACAGCCCAGCTACCACCCCATCAGCCCTGTCTAGACCAGCTAATGGCCACAGATCCGTGTGCCAGAGGCACTGCGGGAGCCTGGAGAGGCTCCTGTATCCAACTCAGCTCTAAAAGGAGATTTGGAGTGTTCTAAGTGAAGGCAAAAGCCCTTGGTAAACTTGACAGCAGCACCCATCAGTGAGAGGAGGAGAGGAGGCTCAGGCTTGGCTTGAACTGATGGCCTCAAGCTCTGATCAGCCTCTGCCTTTTCTCCAACATAAATTGGCCCAGAAATCCAGAAGATCCCTCCTTGCTCTGGTGACAATGCTAAGGAGTTGTCTAGACTACCCTAAAAGATGTATTTAAAGCTCATTAGGTAAAATGACTTAATTACCATATTAAACAGGTGAAGCAGGCAGGGTGATCTGTTTGCTGTGGCTGCAGTGAGTCCTGGCTCTGTGGCCAACAGCTCTGAGCTGAGCCAGAAGGAGCCAAGTATCTGGGCTTCACCCAAATCTTGGAGAAATCAAAGGATCCAGGATCAGTGTGTGCAGCTCTCACTGCAGAGCATCAGTTAAGAACATAAATAGATTTTTCACTCTGTACCCTTGCAGGCTGTTAGGTCAACTGGCATTTTATGGCCCTCATGGCTTGTGAGTTTGCTTAATATGTCAGAATTGGTGGAACAGACTGTGTTTAAAATTCAAATAATCCATTTTCCTATGAAATCTGTGTGAGATTTGAGCAGTGGCCAAATTAATGCATGGCACATTTGAATACTGACTAATTAGACTTAACAAATGACTAAGAATTGAGCACTGCTGAGAACTAAACCTATTAAAGAAACAGAACAGTTTATTAAAAAAGGGAAAAAATGAGAGAAAAAACCCTGACACTTGATGTAGTGTTTTCTATTCACAGGGATTTAAAAATGCTGATTAAAACAATGACCTCTGGGATAAACCTTGGCTGTGATATGCAGAGCAAGGTAAAGTCTGAGGGAGAAAACAACAGGACTGAAGTTCTGAGTGAAACAGCACAAAGCTCAGGTCCACTGTTGCTGAAGGATTTTTTTTTTCCAGACAGTAGCAAGAGAAATGAAGTAATTGCTTAAATGACAGAGGGACTGTGCTATTGATGTTTTAGAGTGGCCCCATCCATCCTTCCAGGGCATGGTGAATATTGGATTCCAAGCAAAGCCAGGCTGTTTTAAACATCTGAAAGATGTGGTCCAAGCAGTTCCTCCTGGGTTTGCTCAGTGGTTTCAGCAGTGCTGAAATGGTTGTCTAATAGGAAACACCTTGGGACCCAGGATAAAATCTCACAGGGAGAGACCAATGGAAAAAGACCTCAATAAACCCTCATTTTCTGTCATTAAAAATATGGGTTTTAGAGACTCTGTCAGAATATGTTTTGTACTCTGGGCAGGAGGTGTCTGAGGCTGATTCACTCAGGGTTTCTTGGCAGCAGCTCTGTAGGAGGGGCTCTTTCTTTGGAACTGGGCTGCTCCAAACTGTGAACAGGAAATTCATTATCTAGGGATCCTCATTTTGTACCACTGCCCTGACTTGCAAAGCCCATGAGCAGCCAAGTTCTCCCTTTCAGCTGCTCCTTATCTGCCATGTGGAGATACTTTGCCATGAGAAGCAGTCCCAGGCAGTTGAGAACATCTGTAATGTGTGTGGAGCTACAATTTGAAGCAATATTTTCATCCTGCAGAAATTAACTCCCATTGTGCTTATTTTTAAGTTTGTCCTTGCCATCTCCCAAGAGTTTCAGAGCAGTAAGTTACCATTAATCTGACAGGCTAAATGTTGTGACACAGAAGCACTTCAGACATTTCCTGACAGCATTTCTGTACTGGGAACCACAAGTGAGGAGCTGTTTATCAGAGCCCTCAGCAAGGCCTTTGCCTTCCTTGTGGTGAGGAACTTCTGTGACTTCCAACAAAGCATCAGAATGGGGTGAGAGTAAAATATCTTGGGGTGAGAGTAAAACATCTGTGCTAGCACAGTCATTGAATCATGCTTTTTGCTTTTTTGTCTGCTTTAAATTTTGGCATCCCTGGAGGATCCCAATTGGCAGAGGCAAGGTTTTGGGTGTATCAGCTATTGGGTGTATCACATTCAAAGTAAAACAATCTCAGTAGAGACATTGGGGGCTCCTGCCAGAGGCTCTCTGGGGTGTCCCTACATCATTTCCATGTGTCAATCTGCAATGTTCACATTCAGCACTGCTCCTGTGGGGTGCAGCCCCGTGTTTGTAACAATATTTGCATCACCACAGCTTGTTCCAGGCTGGCAGGGTCCACCTGGAACCCCACTCTAAGGATGGCTTCTCCAAGAGACTGTCATGGCCTAGTGACAGATGTGGATGTGCTGGAGCCCTCCTGGAGGATAAGAGCTGGGATCCAAACAAGCTCCATCTTTAGGGAACTCTTGGTGTGAATGGACCTGTTCAGCTCTTCTGCCAAAAAATCTAATTTTGCCCCAGTAGAAAGGAAAACTATGGTGGGTTTGTCTGGCCTGGACGCTGTTCTGGTTACTCAGGAGGGATTTACTTTAGCCTGTACAGATCCACTGTTTTTCCTTAATGCCTGTTAAGTCTTTTGCCACCCAGAATTCCCTTGGTGAGTTAGTTGATGTATAGAAGCTTTTTATGCCAGCCCAAAGCAGACTGCTTTTCTGCTTCAGTAAGAAGACACAATTCCATCTAGTTTTCTCTTCTTGATTATTTCCCTGAAGGCTAAACACAAAATATTATCAATCTGAGCTGCAATCATAGTCAGTAATTGCATTTAAGGGGTCAGCACACATAAGCAGCATTTGCAGTGAACATTTTCACAAACACAATCACATTACAAGTCAGGCTTCTTTTCACAACCAGCCTCACTCCCAACACAGAGGAGCTGCTCCTCCATCCAGCTAAGGATGTTCATCCCAGAGGGGCTTTCCTGTGCTCTAAATACAACTGAGCTTATTTCCAGAGGACAATTGGGCAGGGTTTGCTTGCTGCCTTGTACAGAACTTAGAACTGGAGCAGTGAGTGCAGTGAGATTTGGAACATGGACTTGGAAAAGAAATGTCTCCGTTGTATTTAACTTTACCTAGCTGGCACTGCAGATGAGATTCTATATGCTGTGCAGATCAAAAATTTTGATTTTGCCTTGGGTAAATTTGTTTCAATGCACACATCAGCTACAGGTTGGGACCCCAGATGTTTTAGGGCTTTAGTATTAGGCAGGGAAAAATAGTTGGAGGATGAAAAATATACCTGTACAAATTCAAATTATCTAAGAGAAGCAGGACAGATAACAGGCAAGATCATGAAGCTGCAATGGAGGAATTTCATCTATTATGTATGTAAATAGCTTGTTTTTAATGGTTTGTATGCAAATTATATTGTAATAGCCACAGTGAGAACTTGCCCACTTACAGAGCCTGGCTTTAGAAATGCAGAGACCCTGGGGAAAAAAATCTGTGACTTGAAGCAGGTGTGATATCACCTCATCCCTCAGTGGGCATCTCCACAAACTCACTGGGAGCACTGGGCCCTCTCTGGGACCTCTGTGACTGTCACACACAGCTGCTGTGGCCTCAACTTGTGCCACTCCGTGCTTTGAAGCTGCATCTTCCCATGGAGGGAGGCTTCAGCCCTGATGGCAGAACAGAAATGGGATGGGAGAGGCTCTGTGTGTTCCTGCCTGGCTGCCCTGGCCCTGTGCAGGGACTCCTGTCTGCCATGGACACTGCAGGCCTGCCCACTTCCCAGATTTCCTTTATAGAAAGAGACTTTTGGGCCACACTTTGCCTTGTACCAAGAAGCCAAAGGATTATGCCTTTGCACTGAGGCACTTTGGTTGCATTCACCTGGGTTTTGGTCAGGCTGCTTTGCCCTGGAGGGGATTTTTTTCATAGCTGCAGCCCTAAAAACTCAGATGTTATACAGCAGAGAAACTTGTTCCTGGGGGATTCTAGGCAAGCAGAGATCAGTGCTGCTGACTCTGCTGCCAGTGCAGGGTATTACTAGAGCAGAACCAGTTTAGGAATCACCAGGGAGCTCTGGGAAGTCTTTTTTTTTCTTTTTTTTTTTTTCCTTTCCTCTCCCTGCCCGGACTGAGAGCAGCAGCTCCCCCAAGCAGTGTCACTGTCCAGGTGCTCCTGCTGCTTTCTCCCACAGGTGAGATCTTCACCTGAAGGATGCTGCTGGCACCTAAGGAGGGGTAAAGAGCTCTTGGCAGCATTTCACAGTATTTCCTCAGCCGTGTAACCTAATCTTTAGTGCACAGTGCTGTACGTGCTTGATATTGTTCCTTTTTTTTTTTTTTGACTGCTACACTTAAGCTTGTGGGTGTGTCTTTTTAGGTTTTTGTTTGGTTAGTTGTTTTTTTGCCCCCCTCTCTTTTTTCCCTGCTGGTTTTTGCTCCAGAGTTTTGTCACCCAGACCTCTCAATCCACTGAGTTTTCAACACTCATAAGCATTTAACACCACATCCTCATGACACTGCAGGACTGTGATCCACACACATGCTGATATTTCTGTGTGTATTCTAGACTCAGTAGTATTTAACAGCAGTAAAAACTTGCAAACAACAGCACATAAATATTGTGGTATTTCACTTAGAAGGTTGTCATTTTCTATGTTGTACAATATTAGTTGCAAATGCATTTATATTTCTATATTTATAGTGTGATAAAGCCTATTTGCTGTACACCCATAGGACTAGCGTAAAAAAAAATTAGATAAAAGATATAATTCTTAATATTAAATAGGAAAATGAATGAAAAACATGCACACCTTCCTGGAGCCATTCCTGTTTAGTTTCCACTCAGTTTGGGGGTTTTTTGCTTCTTGTTACAAGGAACTTACTCAGGCTACACCTGGGACTATTTAATTTCCCACTCTGTTCAGTTGCACTGTAAATCTGAGCCATTTCCTTGGAGTTGTTGTTCCATGGTAATGTACCTCCTGCTGTACAATGGCTAATAGAGCCTGGATAAAACCCTCTCAGGGGCTGCAGAAATTACCCTCAGAGCTCAGAAGAGGACTCAGCTGGGCAGCTGGTGGTGAGCTTGTTTTTAAATCTCCCCTAAAAGCCAACTTGAGCCAGTACTGATGAACAGGAGGCACCTTTTCCATTCATATAATGCAGCTTGTGGCTCTGGGTTCAGATATTTAGGGACAAAGGTGCAAAGAAATAAAATACTCCTCCAACTGGTCTAAATGGGGTGGGAGGGTGCAACAGCCCAAAACACTTGGCATCAGCACCCACAGAAGCCACAGGTACCATGGATTCCAGGGGCAGCAGGATTTCCTCAGCTGAAGTGAAATTCTTCTGCTCTCCGTGCCTTAGTTGTGCTCAGCAGTGCCCAGCTGGCACCAGTGTGGCCAGTTTGGGGCACAAAGGCTCCAGTTTGGGTCCTACAGGCTGAATGTGCCATTTCTGTCTGCTCCAGCCCTAAAGCTGCAGTGGTGGGTCAGTATCAGTCCTGCTGTTAGCACAGTATTGATTCAGACCCTCATCATGCAGGTTTGTACTGGGCTGGGAGGTGTTTTGGAGGAACTCTGCAGTGCCTTCCACCCCTTCCAGTCCCTCTGGCAGCCCAGCACAGTGAGTTTGGCTGTGGGGTTGGCACAGTCCTAGAAGCTGAGCCAAGGTCTCAGTCTGGGTGGGTGCTTCTACCCTAACTCTGATGAAGCCAGAAGCAATAACAGCAGAGAGGAATTGATTTGGAAGTGAAGTCAGTACAGATTCATCTTCATGCCTTAAAGCATGGTAACCAAGCAGGGCTCTAGAATGTAGTTACAATAATGAAAAGGGTTCAGATCACACCTGTGGAGAAATCAAAGGGAGAGATTCTTCCCTTTGCAATTTATTTAGCAGGAGAGATGGACAAAGTGAGGAGGCATCAGAGTCTAGAAGAAATATTCAGGTATTGCTGGTGCAGCAAGTGCCAGCTGTGCTGTGAAGGGCAGTGATGTGCTTTGGAGAAAGATGTGCTCCATGCAAATGGGATACAGGCCCTGCCTGAGCATACAGAGCCATGCAAAGCTGATTTATTACAAATGGAGTTATTCCACAGCAATCCTGGAGATGGCAAATGTTCTTACAGCTTCCTTTTCTCTCAGGTACTGGGGTGTGAGGATGAAGATGGGGAGAGGGGTTTGTTCTTCACCTGCTCTGGAGCTGGGTAAATTACAAAGTGTCCAACACTGGGCTCTATCACTCCTGGTTTCAGAAATGGTCACTCCAGGAGATTTTGCCTGGCACCCTGTAGGACTTCATCTAATCAGTATGTCAAACTGCATGGGCACCATGCAACAAAATAATTTCCTGACTATTTACCAGCCTTTCCCTCCTTTTTCCAATCCTAAACTTGCAGTTTCTATAGAAGTCAATTTGCAGCTTACCCTGCACCCTTTTTCTGCCTTAGAGAAGTCAGATGACTGCATCAAAGTGAACAAAGCAGCCACTTCTCCTGGTGAATGACATTTCTGCAGATATTTAAGAATTTTGGACAACTGTATTTTCCACAGTAACCAGGTGAAGTTACAGAAAAGTAAGCTACCAGCTTGAGAGTGATGTTCTTTCTACAGCTGTACTATCAGTCCTACAAACACTGACCCATTTCAGTGGGGTTTGTATCTCCACATATTATTGACCCTATGGGCTTTAATCCTTCATACAGTAAAATTGACTCAGTTCATAACTGGGTGTTGCCTTTTTCTCTGCTCCTAGAATTATGAGCCAGCACAGTTAGGGTGATAAAAAGGGGTTACCTTTATAGAAGGATCCTTAGGGGCACAATTTGTCAGGTGGAAAATGCCAAAGCTGCACCCCTGCATAACGTGTATACAATTTTTGTAGATTTTGCAAATTAGCAAGAATCCCCAATTAGAAAAACACTCAGTGAAGTCATACCCCCAGTTCTAGTACCTTCTAAGTCCTCCTCCCTCAGATGAGGACAAAACTATGTTTATAAAAAATGTGTCTTGAAGAGCTGGTCTCAGCCTTGGTTTCTAAGGAGAACCAAGGTAGGATAGGGATCTTGGAAAGTGTTTTGTCTTTCTGCCTAGGAAAATACTGAAGCTAAGCTACAATCATAAACTACAGAGCTACAAATATATGTGTAAAGAATACAGAGAATATATAAAAGAAAAAGGCAACAATCAACTCGGCATCATGAGCTCTGACAGCCATTTCTAGCAAGAAGGAGCTGAGTCATCTTCATCTGAACTCAGCTCCTTTCCCCTCCTCCTGCAAGGACAGGCACTTTGGGATGTGCTTTGCAGGGATGGAGATTATGTGAAAGTGGTCAAAAGCTGCCATTCTGCCCCAATATGTTTATCCAAACAGGCCTAAGCTTCACTCTGTGTGGACAGAAGTCTGTTGGTCCTGAGGGATAGATGGTGGCCAGTGCTAGAACATCATGACAGATCTCTGGACTTGGCTGGAATCTCAAGCGAGCATAGCATCAGGGAAAGAGGACAGTGGGTACTGAGGATGCAACTCAGCCCAGATGTTTCCAGACAGCATAAAAGAAGCTAAACAATAATTGTTTTAGAACCCTAAAATAACCCATGTTTGAAAAATTCTAAAGGATCCTGGTGGAAGTGAACTGTTAACTCACAGTGCCTTCCATCCTGGGGAAAGGGCAAGGAGAGCTCTCTGCAGGAAGAACGTTTTAGCATTTCTATTTCCTGCCTGGCACTGAGAGAGAGCTGCCCCCACACAGAAAGTGCCCTCAGGAGCTCAGAGAAGGGGGAAGGGACTGTATAAGGCTGGACATGTGGCAGCTGTGCCCAGGAGGGACCTGTAAGAGCTGGTTTAGCCTTGCTTTAGCCCCTCTTTTCAAGTGGGGACTGCCAAAAGAACTGATGTGGTGTGTCAGTAGCTGCTGGTCAGACTGCACAGGAGAGGTGAATCCCACCTGTGTGTGGGACTGTGATGGCAAAAGCCTTGGGACAGAGGTAAAGGGAGCAGCTGGACATTTGCACCTGCTGTTATTTAATGTGTATTGATGGTAAGAGATGGAAGGAACCCTGCTGCAGAGCTGTGTTGTGCTGCTTTTGGAAGTCCCACTGCATGGAAACCAGAGAGATTGTTACTGTTAAGAGTCTGCATGTTTGGCTCATAATGGTGAATTTAAAAGCAAAGAGCTGCAAAAAGTGTAAACTCAGAAGCAAAGGTAGGACTTGAAGGGGGACAGATGTACAAAGAAACACCAAAAAGTGATTGATGTCTGACATGTGCCTGGCAGAAGTCAAAGGGCTGAGGACTGCAGTTCAGTGCCATGCAGAACAAACCCCTTGTGAAGCTGTACAGACTGTGGTGCTTTCCTGACAGGGCACAATGAACTGGGACAGAGATGCATTTATACCACTTGATATTTTATTTAGTGCACATACATATTTTAACAGACCCCTGATTAGCTCCCACAGCAGGTCTTCAGTAAATCTTTGCATTGTGCCGGGGTGAGGAACCCCTGCTAGTCCTGTGCTCCTTTCATAGCAAAAGAAATCATTCCTGCCTTAGCCTTCCAAGCAAACCATGCTTTCCCTTTCTGCTTTTTTTCCTAATTCACATCTCCTGTGAAGGGCAGAGTCCTTCTGACCAGGGAACCACACATAACCCCAGCATAGGCTCTAGAGCTGTTTTCTGCCAGGCAGTTCCTCTTCATTGACACTTTTCCATACTGCCCACTCCTCTTCCCATTCGAATAGCAAAAAGACAACAGCTGTCCTCATACTGTTCTTATTCCCTGTCCCAGGCAGGAATTCCCTGTTCTCCCAGTGCAGACAACTACCTCTGCCTTCCCTCTGCCCATTAATTAAATGTCATTTACTAGGCTTGAAGGATTTTCCTAAGAAAGATCAATATTTCTTGCTGTGTAAAATGTGCTTTTCACTTTATAGCAAAACTGCATTGATGTTGGGAGAATCCTGTCGCTGGGATTTGGAAGTCTGGAATGCTGTGACTGTCAAGGGTAAGGTATCCTTGTCACAAATGCAAGGTAGTTGCATCCTCAATGTGACTTCCCAAGAAAGAATTAAGAGCCTTGCAATACTGACTGTGCTTTTTGGAGTTAAATGCATGGGCTTTATGGCTTGTAACTTGCTTTGTTAAATAGCTTCTTATTGTCAACAGAAAAAAAAAATAAATAAAAAACCCCCAAAACAGAAACCCGTGACAAACAGTAAATTTTACTCTTTCTTTCTGCATTGTTGTGTGGAAACTTCTTGAGGATGAGCTGTCAGATCTGTCACTAAGTACACAGAAGATACCAAAACAAAATGCCAGGAGAAATCTGCTGTCACACTAGCAGCTCTCTGCACACTTTCTTTCAGAGTAAAGCTCTGTGATGGCAATGTTTCTGTTTTTCTTTAGTGGAGTGAAAATGTGCTTGTAGACTAGCAGTGAAGAGAAGCTGGAATTGAATTGCTATGTGGGCTGTTTTCACCCAGTAAATGTAAGCAGACTTTTTCCTTTTATTTGTTTCTTTTCATTTTTTTTTCCCTACTAAATGTCAGAGCTCCACTGGCTGTGTGCATGCTGGTTTTGCTGAAAGATGAAGATGTCTGTTGGGGCATCAGCAGCAGCTTCTTTAGAACATAAAACTCCACAGAGATCTCAAGGTCTTGCTGGAGTGCCATCAGATCTAAATCTGAGGGGCATTTCTTGCTCTGGCTTGGAGTGTTCCTTCACTCTGTGGGCAGCTGGAGCAGCTTGGTGCAAACTCACTGGGCCAGCTCTGCTCTGTAACTCCAGCACTGAGGTTACATAGAGGAGGAAGCTTTTCAAGTCTTTCTTTTGTCTTTATTTTTCTAAGTTCATCCCTGGTGCCCCTGACTGGCCCCTGCTTTACTGGGTCCTCCTTCTTCCAGCCAGCACAAGGACATGAACAGCTCTGTGGATTCCTTCCTAAGTGTTCCAACAAAGCTGCCCAACAGCCTGTGGTCACCCTCAGTGGCTGATGTTCCATCTGTGACTGGGATATCCCAGCCTGTTTTCAGCACTTGTGTTGATCCAGTAGCCTTGTTTCACATCACTTTCTTCTTCTTTTTTTCATATTATGTTTTTCTGTTGGCCTAATAATTCTTTGGGTCTTTGTAACCACCCTTCCCTGGTACAGAAAATCGTGCCATGGAATTGTTTCTGTCTCAAAGATATCCTGGCTTGAGTACTGTAAAAAAATTGAACATTTCTTTAGGTCTTCTCTGTGTTGATGATGATGATTCCACTTTATGTATCTCCCTGTAAATGCAAAGAAGCTCCAAAGATTGTGGACTATGACTGTGAGCAACAAAATTGAGGGGCAATCAAAACTTCTTCATGAACAGGAATCATGAACATATTGTTGAAATACAACCACTGTGTTAATAACTGCTGCTAGAGTGTATCAGGATGTGTTGATTTTTGTGATTCCTGTAGGAAAGCTGGAATACTTTGTGCTCCTCCATGCATCCTCTGCCCTCACCTTGGATGATTTATTTATTGCATATGTGATGTCCAAGGCCTGTGTGACACCTGGAGGTTCTGCAGGTGAGTGGCTGATGTGCAGCTCAAAGCAGACTGGATGTCTGCTGCATCAGCTTCCACCCATGTGTCTTTTATTCTGACATCAGAAAATGCATTTTTGTAGTGGAAGATAATTCCTACTTACCTCAAGGAACCCTGTGTGATGCTGGGAACAGGGGGAGTTTGAAAAACTGAGTGCAAAGAAATTCAGGGGAAAATTTTTGTTCTCTTTCCGTTCACAAGCGGATCTCAATCCTGTAAATGGGTTTATTCTTAGCATTACCGACAAGTGCATGCAGGGACTCCTGCTGATATCTCAATGTTTCAGACATCACCTGGAAGGGCTCTGAAGGTAGTCTGGGATCTGCTTTTTTGGCTGAAATTCCAGCCTTGAAGCTGGGAAGGAGAGCAGGTCCTTGAAGTTACAAATACAGGGAAGATCTCCTTTGTCCTTTACTGAGCAATAACACATCTTTTCCAGATTCCTTTTCCCACTCTTCTCTTGCTATTTACTACATCCTCTGTACAAGGACATTATGGGAAATCCATTTCTAAGTCAATAGCAACTTATGAGCCATTGACTACCTGGAATTATTCCTGGTTAGAAAATGCAGAATCAATTTCCTCTGTAATCTTTCCCACACATCGGCGTGTCTGTATTTGTGCCACATAATTTTGATTTCTAAGGCACAATGACCTTGTAGTTGTATTTATGAGCAGTGCATTAATTCAGCAAAGAACCTGGATATTGGGCATGTTCTGGTTCATGTTTTGGTACTTCATAAAATATCCAGACTTCATAAAGTGTCCTACACACCTCTGCAGAAAACAACAGGACTTTGTGTGTCTATCACCTTCCACCCAAAATTAAAGCATGCCATGTTTTCACCCATTTACCTGTGCAAGAATATTTCCTAAGCAACCATGTCTGTGTTACAGGAACATGAATGTTTTAACTGGCGTTGCTGTGCTGGTCTCTGGGAGACTGTCCCACCTTCTGTCCCTGTGTTATCTGGGTTTGTAAGGCACCTTGTCCATTCTTTGCCTCCCATGTTTAGTCTGCAGGAGGAACAGACAAATCCCTTAGAAACCTGCACATGCTTGAGCTTAGGAAGGGCTAAGCCAAGGTTAATATTTCCTCTGAAAAGCCTTCTTTGCTTTCTACAGGAACAGGCTTACAAACAGTAAAAACAAACCAGGCTTGTCTAGTTCAAACTCTGCAAGTTCCAGATGTCATTTGGAGGTGGTTAGGTTTCAGTTCCTGTTTATACATTTATTCTCAGTAGAGAAAGACTGCATTTTACTGGGCCAGAACTAGCAGAGTCACTTGTCACTTCAGCTTAGTGAGTCTTCTCTTTGAACAGAGTCTAAGCCACTAGAGGTCAGGGGAGGGATGGACAGGGAGAGCTTCTGAAAAATGGAGTCAAGGATAGAATTTGCCAGGGAATGTATTTTTACCCATCCCTGTATCACCTAGGTGAATTTTTATAGCCTTGATTTTTAGGTAGTCCCCCGAGGAAAACAGGAGTGTCACTGGTATTTGACATCTTTATTCAGTCCTTGGCTGTGCTACAGACTTACAATGACACCTTTAGGATGTCACCTAATTGCTGAGTGTCCCAGCCCCCATCTGCCATGTGAGGGTTGCTACTGCAGGTTGTGTTTTCTCAGCTCACACAGAGCCACACGTGGCAGTGACAGTTTTTCACTGTGTGTGTGTGAAGAATGGGGCCCCACCATGCAGTAGGGCTGACTGAAATGCAGATAACTCACCACCTCTTTTGTCTCCAAGCATTTCCTTCACCTGGAAGAAATATTTGTAAACAACCTGGCCTGGCTGAACTGCAGGGTGAGGCCATCTGGTTGTGATGAAAGATTTACTACATGCTGTCTTCTATTTTTTTTCCTATTTTTGCTTTTCCTCTGGAGATTGTTGGCTTTATGCAGAGAAGTCATGCTGTGCTTGTCAGATGAACTCCCATGGGATTGGGAAACTTGGTCCTTATGGAATTATATCCATAGGTGAGCTGGAGCTGCAGGTAACCCTCCACCAGGAGAGGGGGCTGCCTGCCCTCAGAAGCAGCAGGCACGGGGCTGTGGTTATAGGGGAATGCAGGACCTGGCCGTGCCCTGTCCCACCGCTCCTGCTCAAGGTCACCTGAGCCTTCAAAGGCTGGAAGGAGACAAAGAGGGAAGGGAAGCAGAGAATATGAACAGGTCTTGCATTGGCCTTTCTCAAGGCCACATAGGTGTTTGTTCCCCCAATTTTCCTTAGAGATAATGAAGCTCGAATGGAAGTGACTGATATTCTCTTTGCCTGCCTGGTTGGGATGGCCACAACAAAATCAGTGGGTCCAGAAAACTGCAAGATATGAGCTTTGGGAACACAGCAAACATGGAAAAGGAATGCCAGCATTCACCAGGATATGCATTTAAACTGCTGTGACTGAGCTGCTGTAATAGGCTTCACTATACAAATACTTCCAAATTTCTTTGTGTGTTTTTCCCCTTGTATTTGTTCTGACAGAAGAAATTTGGGCTGATCCAGGAAAGCCTTACTCGTGTTCCAGGCTGAGCAGAGCCACGAGGGCAGTGCAGGGCTACACCCAGTGGAACATTCCCGGTGAAGGTGTGCTCTGCACCTGCTGCTGCCCTCCCAGGCTGAGCACAGCGCCCCTGGATCGTGTTCAGGCCATGTGCTCTCAGCCTCTGGGAGCTGGGAAACAAAAGGTGAGGAAGCATCGCAGGGGATGTGAGATTTGTGACTTCTAATGCATCTGCTTGCTCACACTGTTCTGCCACAAACAGAGCATTTCCTTTGTCCTACTGTTTGATTACAATACTCAAAGCCTTCTCCCCCCCCTTTCTCTTGCTCCATGCTAATAGGACTGTGACCTGTCCCCTGGGGGTGCAGGAAAATGCTTCACATATTTTTCCTCCTCACTGCTCCTGTGTTGTAACCCTCAGCCCTGGTCTCTTGGAGCTTGTGGCAGCAAGGAGCCCCTTTCAAGTGACCATAGAGCACTTGTGAGCAGTGAGCAGTGATTTCTGGATTGCTGAGCAGGGACTCTGGCTCTTGTAGTAGTGATGGTAAGCACACTTTTCTGTACTGGAAGTAGAGATTGCTGCTCAGAGGACTATTAGGCATGTGTGAATGATTGCACCCACAGCTCAGCGTTAGTGCTGCTCATTCTCCATCTGCTCTGTGGAAAATCTAGGAAAGATGACAGGAAAATATAGTGGTAAATAATGTTTCTATTGCACCTGCTATTGGAAACATGCAAAGTGTTTTGCAAGCTCTGCCAAAGTCCTGCTGCCACCAGGAAATGGGAGCAGGTTCTTGTGCTTTCTTGTAATGTGCTTAATGGGAGGTGTGAGGAGAAGTCTGAACCCAAGGCAGCACAGACCTGGTGGAGTCTAGCTCTGTTTCCAGACTTGCAGTGTGAACTCACTTATGAGAGAGGCATAAAAAATTAGTTGGATGCCTCACGGCAATTTGAAGAATCTGGAAGTGCTAGCAGACTGCTCAGTGAGGTAAAAATGCTGCAATGACAGAAATATTTGTGCTCCTGGGCTTGTTCTGCCTCCAACACCCACGGGGCTGGACCTTGCCCCTTCCTCTGCATGCCAGGATGATGGCACTCCTCCACTGGGATCCTGGAGCAGCTCTCATGCATCATTTCCTGAGGGGATACTGCTTCATCCAAAGCATTGTGTGACTCTCCTGCAATTTCTTTTATGAATCAAATAAAAGATTTTAAAAACTTCAAATGTCCTAACTAAAACTCCTGTCTGCTTCTTTGCTCCTGCATATAAATCTGTAGCTATAAAATGTTTTGTCCTTGCAACAAGCCGCATGGAAGTGGCTTGCTTTGATTTGTGCCCAGTGTTTCGTCTCCTCACAGAGCAAACCATGTCACTGTGTTTGCCTGAGGCCTGACACTTGGTGAATAGATACATTCCCCTTGCAGAACACCTGACCTGAAGCTCCTTGCCAATCTCAAGGACCAGAAGGGTTGCTGCTATGCCCCTTCTGAAGGGATCCTTTCTTTCTGCATCTACAAACCTAGATGATGATTCTGGAAGAAATTATCCTCTAGCCTTGGATTGCCTATGTCAGGAATGAAAATGCCACTGGGATGTCTCCACAGCCATTATGCAGTATGTATGGGAACTCCTGTTGTATCCATTTGTGGCAGGAGCTTTCCACTTGCTTTCCAGCTGCTCAAACTCATTGGAGCCCAGCAGAGTAACCCACTGCCCACCTAGACTCATACTGGGACTGACTGGGTGCTTGAGTACTCCTGTATCACTTTAAAGATGATTCCAGACATTGAGTTCCCTTTGGAAATGCTCATGGATAAGCTGGAGATTGTCAGCATGAGAAAGTTGTACAGGTATAACCTATAGATGTTTGATTGGACCTTGAAAGGGACACTACTAATTCATTTTTAAGTGCCTGTGAACAGGAGAGCCTTTCAGTGGGTTTATCTGTGCAAATTTGGTCTCATTTTTTGACTTGTTTCCACCAAAATGGTCAGTCTGATCTCTCTGAGGCCACCTTGGCTGGGTGCCTATTGAATGGGAGAACAAAGGAAGTGAAGCAGCTCGTTCAGGGACAGGAATGGAATCTGTCAGAACTGCATTTATGTATCTGGTATAATTTTCCCCAGTGCTGTGCCAAAACCACACCTCTCCGGTGAGCAGGTTGGATGGAGCAGAGCATTCCTATGGCCTGGAGTCAGCTCGGGGTTTGCCTCCTATAAAACCCGTTCTTCTCACCCTCTTGCTGATAACTGACAAAAGCAAATCAGCTCCTACCTGTGAGACCCAAACGAGCTGTAAATCAGCTGTACCATGTTTGTGTGGGAGGAGGATGTTCCCAAGTGCTTGGGAGCAAAGCTGCAATTGAAGGCAGTTACTTAGTGACGTGGTTTTCATGGCACACTTCTCCACGGGCTGGATGCAGTGGGCAGAGCGATTCCCGTGGTGCTCAGATGTGAGAAAGTTCATTCCACCACCTGTTCCTCAGGTAGTGCAGTCCACCAAAAATCATGGAAAACCCAAATGCTAAAAACATTTGTAGGGAAGAGAAACCCAAACCACACTCATGTGGTATCAAGGGCCAGCTGCTTTGTGGTGATAAAAGTGCTGTGGCTTGTGTATTGTGAAGGACTGCACAGTTCAACAAATTGTGGCTTCTTCAGAGAGAAAGATGTGGCAGCTTTCTTCATCAGAAATATTTCCAAGGCCTTGGTTTTGCTTTTATAAGCAAAAGCTGGAGATTCAGATTTGAGATATCACTGAGACTATTTTTTCATAATGGTAGAAAATGTTTTGTGAATGAATAATAAAATCAGCTTTCTCAGCTATTCCCTTCTGGCTGGGGCACAGTCCAACACTTGTGCAAACAGAACTAATGGCAGATGCCTTGCTAGTTGTTTGTTCTAGCATAAAAGATTGACTCTGTGGTGAGGTTTCAAACTTCTCAATCTTCCTTGCAACCCGGATTTTGTCTAAATTACTTCTCTGAAAGCCACCTGTATTATCCAGAAAATTCAAAATATGACAACTGGTCTCCTTTCTATCTTTTGCTCAGGACAAGGTAGGTGATAAGGAACCATGAAGGACTGCATGGATAAAGGAAGGAACCATGAAGACTGCATGGATAAAAAGTTCTGTGAGTTGGTGCTAGAAGGCTTCTTTCTCTCTGTTATCAGAATGATATCTGGGTAAAATCTAAAATTGTGGTGTTATTAAAGAGCCACAATTCCTGGGGACTATTGCACAAAGACAAACCTCCCAGGTAATAGACTGGAGAGCAAATGCTCATCAGTGTGAGGTCAGATAGCCCTGGATATAACATCGAATAGCTCTTCATCAAAATATGCCTGAATCAACAAGGGTGCTTGAGTACTTCTGCATCACTTTAAAGATGATTACAGACATTGTATCAGATGTATCAATGATACAACTTCAAATATGATTCTTCTAAGTGTTGATATGATAAAGAGGTTGCTGAAAAACAGCTGGGATGATCATAGATTGATTCTATTTAAATTAACTGTAAGGATAAACAAAAGTAGGTTTGCAATTCAGATTTTCTGTTTCAAAGGGAGAACTGATTAGGGAAACCAACATCCTTGAATATGGATAAAGGTTTGGAATTTCTTTGTCAGCTGTTGTACAATTATTACCAGGATCTTATCCAAATATAGGACTTTTCACCCCAGCATTCCAAAAGAACTAGCAGGGAAAAGAGTTTGAACAGACTTGTCCTCTGAGAATAGAAACATCCAGGTGGACGAGACAAACCAGGCAGCATGGAAACGAGATGAGGGTAGAGAGCAATGATGTTCCTAACAATATGTGTAATGTTATTTAATATTTGTATTGCTTCACTCTCATGGAGAATTTTAAAATGTAATGAAATTGAAATGGATGCAATTCAGCAAGACAAAATGTGATTATGAGTCCACAGATCAAGAGAGATTCCTGCTGTACATGGCATGTAAGTGTGATCAGATGGAGGAGAGGGATGGGAGGACCAGTCAAAGTCTGGATCTGACCTGCCAGGTGGGAAAAATGCAATTGCAGTCCTAGTAATCAGGGAAGGATGAGGGATTATTAATGCATTATACAAAGCAGTAATGAAGTTTTAACTAGCTTTGCAGGTACTTAGCTCTGAAACAAGTGCAGAAAAGGGTTATTAATTTCCCAGTAAGCCTAGAAACCCCCTTGATGAGAGAAGGAAAGAGTCTACCATCTATAAATACACTGCAGGAATGAACAACAGGAAGAGAAACACATTTAAACCAAAGGATAGCATTAGCCAAAGAGCAACAGGGTATGACTGGGCCAGGCATAAACTTGGTCTTGAAGCAAGATAAATACCCCTAACCCTCAATCTGGTGCTGTGGAGAGAAGAAACTTATTCTAGAAAATGGAAATCTGGAAGGCCTTTCCAGCCCCATGTTTTATGGAAAGGATAATGCAGATACAGCTGAACAAGTTGACATTCAAAGCACCAGGTGCCATCAGGAGATAATAATTTTGTTCCAGGTGGCAGGAAACTGAATTATTTTTTCAGAAGTGGTATTCAGGTGGAGTCTGGTTATCTCCACCAGTGTTTGCCAAAGGCTATTCGCCTCTGGTTTTTGGGACAACAGGACAAGTTTCGGGCCAATACACATTTTTCTACAATGCTTTCAGACCTGCCTGGGAACCAATGTTGAACATATGCATTCTTAAAGAACCTGTGCCTGCATCATCATCCAGTTAGAGTAGAGAATATGCTTCCTGATTCTACAAACTGGATTTAATTCCATTAAAGGAACTGCTGATGACAGTTTGTGCAGTTTGTGAATGGTAGGAAAACATGAGCTACAGTTGCATTGAACCAGATCCTCCCCTGCAAGACATGGACCTTGTTTGCAAAGGTTTTATTTTTAATGTTCTTTGCAACTATACTGAAGAATGTGTGGAATTTGTAAAATAAGCCATAGGATACATCTGTGGGAATATTGCTGCCTGAGTCATTTTAGGAAATGATGCAGGTTGGAAAGTTTACAATATTCTTCCTGCTGCAGTGGGTATTTCCCAACATAGAGCCCAGCTCTCTTTACAGTGAAGCTGTCTGCCAGTCTGCCCAGTGGTAAGCTGCAATGTGGCAAGAACTGACCTGTCAGAGGCTGCATGACCTTAACTGTGTCTGGGATCTTGAAGGGAAGGAGAGTTCTTGCAGGTGTTCAGGCAGATGAACAGCAGGAGAGTGACAGTTCCCAGTGCTACACGTGCAGGTGGAGTTTACCCGGCTCCTTTCACCTGCCTTGCATGGTTGTGTGACTGGTCTTGCTGCAGGTTACATTCCAGGATGAGGTCTGAGCTGCTCCAGCAGCTCAGATGAGCACTAGCTACACTGATACACATCTTAGAAGAATTAGCTGCTAAAAAGAGCTAGTTGGAAACAGCAATCCTGAGAGGTTTGTTCTATTCTTCAGAATTAAGCACTTAAGCAATGCCCTCTAGCTTTGTTCTGACTTTGTAATTCTCTGTAATTTAGCAAAGCTTACAAACCTTGCCCTCTTGCCACATATCAATTGTGGTTCATTAGGCTCTGCAGCAATGAGCATAGAAATAGACAAGTGATAAGGAGAGCTGGCATTTATGCTCTTCAGTAGCACCACTTGCCACTGCAGTTAAAGCCATTTTTTCCATCTTTGAACTTGCTTAGAAAGAAAAAAGCATTTGAACAAACAGGAACATTTGCCCTAATTTATTCTGATTTAATACATATATGTGTGTGTGTATGTACATATACATATATATGCATATGCATATATACATTTGAATTTGATTCTATTTAAAAACAGATTATGAGAGCAGGTGAGACCATTTCTGCCTATTTAATCTGATAACCTCTATGTTTTAGCTGTAGATTTCTGTAAATTTTGTTCCTGTTTGAACTACACAGGTTTTCAGAAAAAACCCCCTAATTTTGACTTGAATAATTTTTGGTAAAGTAGAATTGCTACAATTGCAGGTGAATTGCTCCAGCTAATTATCCTTGTTACTAATAAATACGTGCCTTGTTTGCTGTTTGTATCCAGCTGGTCAGGGCTTTTTTACAGTTTTGTCACACAGACAACTGTAACAATTAAATTAGTCTTCCTACATGCACAAACCCTGTGCAAATCAGCCATTGGCCTAAAAATCGAAACCCATGTGTGCTTCTTGAATCTGTTGTTATCAAACATCATTCCCAGCCCCTTCATCTTTCTTGCAGCTGTTTCCTGAGTGCTCTTGTGTTTATCAAGAGCCTTCCTGAGTGGCAGTCAACAAAGCTGCACTTGCCGTGTCTGGGGTAGATGTGACAGCGCAATTGAACAGTGACAGCACTCGCTGCCTCTTCCAGGGCTGAGAGCCCATTTCCCCACAGCTCTGTGCTGGGAACTCCTGAATTTGGGCTTCTTGCTGTCAGCTTAGTCACCTTTCCAAAGGGACTGCTTTCCAAAGCATGATCCTTTGGCTGTAAGACTCAGATCTGTGTTCTTAGACACTAAAACATTCCAGCTTGCCAAGCAACCCACATCATTCCAGCAGTGAGCTCTGCTGTCCTCAGTTGCTAAAAGCTAAAGCATTAGGATGTGGTTGTTGATTGTGCCCTCCCTTGTTGCTAACAACGTATTAAAGAAAACAGAGCTGATATTCCTGAGGAACTCCTTCAGAATTACACTTAGTAAAATATCCCCACTTTTACTGTGTGACTTGTTGTACAGCCAGGTTTAATTCCTTTAATATGTTGTGGTAAGTGTCAGCTGCCACACTTCCCTGATCAGCACGTCACATCATATCATGTGAAGTGTGCAAGAGTGCAGTTCAGTGACACTGATACCTCTCAGCAGGCAAGGAAACTTTTGATCCCTTTAAAATAAAAATCAAACTCATTTGAAAAGTTCTACCTTCTGATAAACACTTGTTTGTTGGTACTAATTATGTGATCCCCCTGTTTTTCATTAATCAAGCCAGCCCTTACTCTATTTTACTCAGGACTGATGTGTGGCTGGCAGGCCAGCATTTCTGTTTAAAATATTTTAATATTAATGTATTAAAATATATTAAAAACTTCCAGAGAACTCCTGGAAGTTCTCTCTGTGAAGTTATCGTGTCAGTAGATCAGAGCACCCTCATCCAGCTTTTTTTACAACCTGTGAAGTTCTGTCTAGGCCCCTTCAGCCTGCAGCCTGCTCTGCTCCTGACAGCCCTGTCCCATGAGTTAATGGGGAGGCACTTTGCTGTCAGCACTGCTCTTTCGTTGAAACAGACTGGAAAACAAAAATATTGCTTACAGAATGATCTGTGTCCTTCTGCTTATCAACGTGTTTTATTTTTATCTTCCAAGTTATCAAAATTTGTCCTTTCTATGGTAATAGTATGTTTTTTGTAACCTCTTTCTCAGTAGGTGGCTTTCTAGACTGTTACCATTCTCTAACCCTTCTCTTGACAAATTGGACTCATGATTGTTTCAGCTTTGTGAAACAGTCCCTATTAAAACACCAAGCACTCAGTGGCTATATTCTGTTTGATCCAAGAAAGATGACCCAAGTAAAAGCACACCTACACGAACCACAACCAACATTTAGTTATGTGGTCAGTTCCCTCCGCTGTCAAAAATAAAGTCTAACTTAAAGCATCTCTTATTAGGATACAGGATTATTTGCACTAAGAAATAGAAACTGCTGATAATGTCCAGAGTTGCAGGTAACTTTGTAATTGGCAGCACACATCCCTTTACTTAGGATCTATCTAAGTTTTTTTTCTTTCCCTTATCTCTCCATTCTATAAGAGGTAAATTCAAGTGTACCTACCCCTTACCCTATGCCACTTTACCTAGGCAGTGGATTGAGAGCCTCATTCTTTCTCTTTCCTTTTAAGGCATGAATGATCTGACAATAATTTGGATGTTCTTTCTCAAATTGCTCTTAAATTCCCTGATCCTGACTATATTCAAACTGTGATCCCTTCAAAGCATCTCACTAGTACCTGCAAGCACTGCTACCTTGGGTAGAAACCTTGCTCAGCTTTCTAAATTTGGAGTAGCACTTTGGTTTTGAAGAAGGACTGCCTTTCTTTTTCTTTCTTTTTTTATTTTAGTGCTCATGGTACATAATTTCCTGTGATACACAAAGAGCTGTTTGACAGATGTTCTTGGTCTCTTTACAAGCTGGGCAGGGCAACCCAATAGTGAAGTAACCCCTGCAATTTCTATTCTGTTTGATCAAGTGAATCAGTCACCAGTGTGGCCTTCAAGCTTGAAACAGTTGAACTAAGTGTTCAACCACTAGGAACAACTTCTGGTTCCTTCCATCCTATCTACCTGGCTGTCAAATCCTGTTCCACAGAATTGTAGGCAACCATTCAGTCCCAGGATGTAACTGCTGGTAGTCTAGAAGGCTGCATTCCCAATAGCCTATTGTAAACCAAATGGTTTCACTGTAAATGCTGAAAAGGCATGGAAATTACTAAGTGTGAAATGAAATAATCCCCTCTTCAGAAAGCCCAGATTGACCCTTTGGGTGATGAGGTTATAGATGTATTTTGTTTAACTGAAAATGCTTCAGTCTGCCTAGAGCCTGATAAATTCAAGTGACCCTGATGATGTAATAATATAAAGCACATAATGTTATGAGACTGGGCTTGCAATTTTCACAACAACATCTGGGGCAATGAGTGCTCAGTCCCAATTAGAGGTGATAGTACCAATCCAGAATTTTCAAAGTTGCTTGAGGAAATTTGGTCTTGAAATGAGTTAAGCCAGCTGGATTGAGTAAACCATACAGTTAGAGCTGTGCAGTTCCTGCCTGTCCCACTCTGTGTGACTGCACCTTTTACCTGCCCTCATGTGAGCAAAGCAAAGCAGTGGAACCATTTCTGTTAATGTTTTTGTAAGAATCCCCTTCTCATGGCATGAGCCGTTTTGTAAGATGCCAAGAAGCTGTTTATGAATTGGTAACTGCTGGGTCTGTCCTTATTGTTTTAGGATTCCTCCGCTCCCACATGGATCTGGCAGTCTCTTCCTAAAATGCTGGGGTAGTGCAAGAATGCTATTTCTGTAGCTATCCATTCCACACTGGGTTCTTAAATGCTAGTTAATCAGACCTCAAGTATTTGGCTCTTCTGAGAAGCGGGACTAAAGGCAAAGATGCCTCTTATCATCTGCAGAATCCGACTCCTCCGGTGGGCGGAGGCAGAAGTTCAGAGCCTACATCCTTCACTCAAACGGAACAAAACTTGCCAAAAATGTGGCATACTAGTAATTGTAGTCCCTGCTGGGACTTGAGGTGACACCACAAACTCCATTTATTTGGAGCATTAAGATTCCTCTGAGTATAATGAAGACCAGAACTTCTAGAAATGGGTCATGGCATCCAACAAACCTGAACATCAAAGGCCATTTGCTAAGAAATCACAAAGGACAATAGCAGTGTTCTCCTGTACCAATGGCCTCTGGGAGTGGAGAGAACAAGGTTGTTCGGAGTGCTTGGGGTTTTTTTGGTGTGGGGACTTTTTGGGTCTTTTCCCTTTAATTTGGTTTTGGCTGGCATGAGCTATTCTAAGCAAGGCAGCCTGGAACACTATACAAATATTGTAACTGAAAAATCCACAAACAAATACTCCAGCATTTATGTAGGATTGTAGTGGAGGGTGAGAGCAGCTGTTTGTATTGTTGCAAAAGCTAAATGTTTTCATGGAAATACAGCTTCTTCTGCATCCAATTTATCTTTTCAAGCACAACAGTGTGAGGATCAGAAAAGAACTGGGTCTGCGGATGCCAGCTTCTGTTCATGGATTTTTCTTTTGATTCACTGTCTTTGCCTCCATCATGTTCTGTTGAATTCAAGGAATTAAAACACTGCTACACTTTCAATATTGAGTCTTATTTGGCTTCTGAGAGATTTTAAAACTTCTGTGCATCTTGGGGAAATGTTTGTATCTTCTTTGCTTAATGAAGTTGTTCTGGAGGTGCCATGGTCAGCATCCAGAGCTCTCCTCAGTGAGATGTGTCATATGTGGATGTGGAGGGAAATGGATGATGACCAGAAGGTTATTCACATCAGTGAGGGAAATGGATGATGACCAGAAGATTATTCACATCAATGAGCATTGAATGCATCAAACAGCAAGATCCAGAGGGTGGTCTCCAGAGGCAGTTTAGAGTAGAGAGCCTGTCTAAGAGAGTGACTGCTGGAAAACATGGAGATATGTGCTAATGCATATCCCCCTTCACTGCTGTGGGAGAGCTGCTTGATCCTTGTCTCCCTGGTACAGCATCTCTCACAAGAAACCTCTGAGCTGGATGAGCTTGTAAATGCTACTGTGTAATATCAAGTGTCAGTAACACGGGTTAATTCAGCTGAGAAATTTGTGAAGAAAACAGCAGGCATGAGATAATCATGGGCATAATGGGAATGTAGGTGTGTAATTGCAGGGTTGTGATTCTTGTGCTGCAATCTGTTTGAAGACCAAGAATGCACAGTGCTAGAGACAGTTGTGTCATTTCCCTGTGTTTTGCCCTCACAGCCTGGATGGCCACCTGATGATATGACTTTTCATGGAATTTGGTCAGGTTAAGGCTTATATCTGGATAACCCAAAATCTGGGGTTTGTGATCCTGTAGTGCAGTATTCTGTATAGCTCTGTTTTTCTTAAGGGAGAAGCTGTGTGTCTCTGTATGTTTGTGTTTGAGTCCTGATTTTGTATCAGATAAAGCAAAACAGAGGAAAAGGACAATAATAGCATTGAGTCATAACTATTTACAGTTGAACATGTTAGACTGTTGTATGCAGTTACTGCTCCTGATAATGGTAGTGGCTACACTGGTGTACATTTTGGCAAAGCACTACTTCAGGGAGACTCCAGCCCTTTGACAGTTCTGGTTTAGAGAGTGTTGTGACTTTCTGAAGGCAAAAAAGTGGGGTTTTTTTTCCCCAAGATTTTTATTAACTGAAGAAGAAAACTGAATTTGAAACAAGCTGGGCTAATTTCCATTATTTTCAAAAGGGCAGTGTGATGTTCTCTTGATGGTGCAGTTCCTTGGGCTGTGTAAGGTCCAGCCTGCTTATCAACAGAGATCACATCTGGGTTTTGCCTTCCACAGGTAGTCCAGCTCCCCATTCTTCTCTGCAAACAGCCAGGTTCGCTTGGGAGAGAAGGTGGGAGTCTGGTCATAAGCTCCCTGCAGGACAGGCACAGCCCCTGGATCAGCTACTGGACTCTGTCACTGAAGCTAACATTGGTGCACTGGCAAATGTGGGTTTGTTTCCTCAAAGATAAGTTCTGTTGTCAAACAGAAGCACTGCTGCTCAAACTGACCCTCTCTAGAACTCTGGAGATGAGGAAAAATCAATAAGTGCAGACTGGGATAAACTAAAATAAACATTTTCAAGCTTTTAAGATACTAACAAAATACTGAAAGGAAGAAAATAATCCCTGAAGGGATACTCTCAGTTGACTGCCCTGGGAGAGAGCAGGGCTACTAACAAATGAGTCTGTTCTTTCCTCACTGAATCTGCAGCCAGGTGCCTGCAAGTTCTCTCAGCACAGGGCTGGTGCCTGGTGTGCTTTGGTCTCACACAGTGCTGTGTTTGTGGCCACTTGGACCAGACAGTGATGGGGTATGGGCTGAGGGGCTTCCACAGACCAGGAAGGCTGCAAATTCTCTCAGTCCTACAAATGCCTGTTAGCTTGATTCTGCAGGAACTGGCCAGAGCTCAGTCTGGAGCAGAGATGACCTGCATAATGTGGAAGAAGCAGGAAGATGAGCTAGCTGAATTCAGACTTGCTTTTCAATGTATCCACATAGCTTGGCAGTGATCCCAGTATGAAGGAGATTCCTAGCTTTTAGACAAAACACTATCTCCAGTACCCAGGAGGAGGCTGTCCATCTTTACCAGCTGGGCTATGTGGACACTCTTGTTTTGCAGTCACCATTTCAATTCTAGGTTGTTGTCACGTGCTTTCCTAGGGGCTGTTCTCAGATCAGTCTAATGACTGAGGCAGGTGCAGAAAATGTAGGCTTGGAAAGCAGAGTAAGAACTGGTATCTTCAGGGCTAGGACTTCAACCTACCTAGCCTGACCCCCTGTTTCATCAAATGACAGCCCATTCTCTCTGCAGGGAGTGCAACAGCTCATTTGAATTCAATAATGCACTTTCTAGAAAGGCAATCAAACCTGGATTGGAGGACATAAAGGAATAGAGAATGCACTCCTTCTTTAGTATTTTGTTCCAGAGGATAATCACTCTGTAATAAATGTGAACCAGATGATTCATTAGAATTTTTCTAACTCCAGCTCTCAGCATTGTTCTGGTTCTTGCTATGCCTTTCCCCCCTTGATTACAGCTCTTAAAACTGGCATTTTTCTCCCCATGTTAGAACTTGCACAGTGTAATCAACCTGCCTCTCAATACCCTGTAACAGCCAAGCCCAGCAATGTCTCTGAGCTAGAATCTCTGCTGTTCCTCTTAGAAACAGTTCAGTTATACGATTCATTCTGCCAGTACAGATCATTCTATTACACTTTTCCCAGTTCCCTCTGCTTTCCCTTTACATAAATCTCATGACATGGATGCACTGGCGTTTCTGTTTATCTGTGAGTTTTCCATGTACAGCTGAAGGTGTTAGGGTTGGCTGCCAGATCCTGTGTATCCATGTAACTCACTGCCCAACCAATGCCTGTGTGCTGTATCTGTGGTTCTCTCTGAGCTGAAATTTCTCTCTGCATCAGAAATAAAAGGATGCTCTTGCATGCTCCTTCAGCTTGGTCCTGCATTGCTCCATGTTCAATGGCCATCAGAAGTCTGCCTGAACTTTGGAACATATATGTTGACCTTTAATAGTAAGGTGGTGTTTGGGATGATTTTTTCTTTTCTTGGGGGTATACTGGATTGAGGAGATTTGGAGAAGTCACTCCCTAGTCTTTTTAGGCAGTTATTCTAATGTGCATTAAGCCACCATGGCTCCAGTGTTAGCTGTGTTTGTGTGCTTGATACTGGTTAAATTAAAAGAAAAAATTAAATTAAACACCTGTTCCTTAAGAAAACTGTGCTTTCTTAGCTGCTTTCAGGAGGATCATCTGACTCAAAAAACTAAGGTCTTTAATTTCACCATACCTTTTAATCTCATTGCCATCTTCTGAACATTACTTTCTGTGTGCAGAGCCTGGGGTAGACCAAGCAGTGGGAAAACAGTGAGAGTCTAATAGCAGAGAGTAATAAACTGGGGACCATTTGTACCTGAGGGCTCCTGGATAATTTGGCTGCTCTCTGTTGACCTCCTTGAACCTGCAGTTCAGCTGTGTTTAGTGCCTGATAAGTTAAAAAACCCATGAGTTTGGCTGGGCAAGCCGAATGGTCCTCGCAAAGCCATTTAATTTATTTTTTCCGTTTTCTTATTTTCTTCCCTTTTTCCTTCCTTTCCTTCTTTTCAGTTCTACCATTTTCTGTTGGCTTTGGTTGGTTTGGGTTTTGTTTGTTTGGCTTGTTTTTTGCATTTCCTTTTGGGCTATAAAACATGAGCACTGTCACTTAACCAAATTAAGTACACCACTAGAATTCTGAAATTACTGGGGACATGAATAAGCACTTTTGTCAGTATAAATGTTCCCATGTAGTCACATCTGAACTGCAGATGCTGCTATGGAGCAAAAAAAATTATCCCCTAGACTTCAATAAGTCAGCCTGAACATTATCATTAAACCAGATATGTTGTTTCTGTTGCTGAAATGAACTCTGGAACATCTGTGCAGAGCCAATGTTAAAATGTCATCTCTCAGTATTTGGGAGTGCCAGGTATCACCGGAAACGGTGTTTGCTCCTCTCCTCAGAGGTGTTGCACAAACAGCCCTGGATTGCAGCTGACTCACCAAAAAGTGCCCTTTTCTCTGGTACCATCCTGAGGGTTACATTGGTGGTATCTCACCAGATTTCTGGCATAGTCTGAGTCTGGTGTCATTGGTGGGCAGGGTGTGACACAGCCAGATATGCTGAGAACATACACAGGGTGTGCTGCAAGCAGCTCTGCGTTCCTCAGAGAAAGGCAGTGAGGATTTGTTTAAATACCTGAGAGACAAAGGCTTTAATCACAACACATTTTCTCAGGTAAGATCAACAAACTGAGAGAAATCTGAAATTGTAACATGCTGTTCTTGGACTTGCATTGGCTCTCCAGCAGTCTTTTTATTTGGTTTTAGCTACCTTTTGTAGTTTTATGACAGGTATGACAGGCTGGAGCCACTTTGGTTGTGAACACTTCTCTTTGAAGATTCTCCTTTTGAAATGAAATGTTTCTTGGCCGTTCTTAGCTCAAAGGTGGAACTTTATAGGGAGCGGGATGGAACTGCTTGCAGTGGGGGGAACTCCAGAGCAATTTTACTTCCTTTGAAGATGTGTGTTGCTCCTGAAGCTACTCCTGTGCAGTAGGAAAATGATCTGGAGCCAAGCAGGAAGCTGTGAGGTCGGTGGTGTATCCCAGCGAGCCCTTGCCCTGCACCACACTGCCCCTTCCCTGCCAGCCCGTGTGACAAGAGACAGCTCTGAGCACTCAGGATAGGAGAATTTTGTACAGATTTATTCTTAAAACCCACATCTGAGGGTGGGCCTGCACAGCCTACGTGGATTTCATTGTTGGGTACAAGGTGGTTGTGTTGGAGTCATTGGTTTTGTTTGGTGGGTTCGGTTTTGGTTTTTTTTCCAGCTACCTCCACACGTCCGCCCACTCATGTGTTTGAAGCTTGTCGTGCAGTGTTGAAGAATAATAAAGGCAGATAAAGGAAATTCATTACATGACCCACTGCGCTGATGCTGCTGGGTAGGTGAGACCCGGCCCCTCCGGGCTGAGGGGCGCGGCTGAGCTGAGCTGGGAGAGAACCTTCTCATGGCGGGGCTGAGGTGAGCCGAGGGGGAATCCCCTCACAGCCGGGCTGAGGGGACCGCCTGAGGGCCGAGCTGAGGCGGGCAGAGGGAAAACCTCCTCACGCCCGGGCTGGGCTGGGCTGAGGGGCGATCCCCTCAGGGCCGAGCTGAGGTTTCTGAGGAAGCGCCTGTCGTGGCCGGGCTGAGGCGGGCTGAGGGAAGACCCGG
Source organism: Pycnonotus jocosus (assembly GCA_013400435.1). Taxonomy (NCBI): domain Eukaryota; kingdom Metazoa; phylum Chordata; class Aves; order Passeriformes; family Pycnonotidae; genus Pycnonotus; species Pycnonotus jocosus. The sequence continues at coordinate 333,476 of VWYP01029214.1, read as the reverse complement.
TCCTGGCTGCTCTGAGCGATTCCCTCAGGGCACCTGGGGGTGCTGAAGGGACACCCTCAGGGCCACTCTCAAAACAGATGCGGTGCCGACCTGAAGGCGGCTTGCGGACCTCGGGGCCGGGATGAGAAGGCGCCCTGAGGCGGGCTGAGGGGATACCCTTGCGGGGTGGTCCGTGGACGGCTGAAGGGCCGGTGAAGAGCACGGCTGAGGGATGACCTGTGAGTGCCATTTCAAAGGCTGAGGACCCGCCCCGCAGAGCCGCCCCGGACCGGGCTCACGGACCCTCGGGGCAGCCGGGGCGGGGCGCGCACGGCCGCCGGGGCGNGAGCTGGCGACGAGGAGGAGGAGGAGGACGGCGAGCGGGGCTGCTGCGGCCGGGGCGCCGAGGGCGAGGTGCAGACCCTGTCGGGCAGGATGAACCCCCCGGTGGCCGGCAAGCACCCCGACCGCCCCGCCGCCCTCCGCAAGGCGCCGACCCTCGGCCGGGCCCGGGTAGCGGCCGCCGGCATCCTCAGTGTGGGCAACGTGCTCAACTACCTGGACCGGTACACAGTGGCAGGTGAGCGCACCCCGCGGCTGTGAGGGCATCCCCCGCTGCCCGGGGACAGCCCTTCCCGGGCACGGTGCAGCCGCCGCCGTCCCCAGGGCTGTCCCGGGCTGCGGTCAGCGCGACTCGCCCGCCGTGCCGGGGCTGGAGAGGGAGGGATGGCGTGAGGGATGCGGCGCGGCCGGTGCCCATTGTGAGGCCCCTCCGGTATTGTTCTCTAGTTTGTCTGAATTTCATCGAAAATAAGAGGAGCGCCCTTTGTTTGTCTGGGTTCGATGGCGGAATCGGTGCTCGATGGGGTTCGGGAGGGAGCGGTGGCCGCAGCGCGGTCAGAGCGGAGGGTGCTCGGCGAGGCTCGGGGTGGTGGCAGACGCGTTATCGATCCCGGCACAGGGTGAGCGCTGCGGGCGACAGGTGCAGCTGCGGCCGGAGAGACACAGCCTGCTGCCGAACGGGGGGAGACGGCATGCGAGACCAGAGCGGTGTGTCTGTCCTTGGGTGAAAATCGCAGCGAAGCAAATCCCCTTTGCTTTGTTCCTGCGGAGTGCGTCCAGCCTGGAACACCCGGCTGCCCTTCAGCCCTGTGCCAAGGAGGGTCCCTTCCCTTCCCTGCAGAACTCCCGAGCAGGTGACAGCAGAGCTGGCAGGAGCGGGCGCAGGAGGAGCAGCTAGGCAGCTGCAGTGCACTTTGCAAAGCTCTGTTTTCCTGAGGTAAACACTTAAAATCATGCGCTGGTGGGTGTGTGACCAGCCGTACTGTGTGAACCACTACGTTCCTCAGTACTTACTACTACTGGGAAGCGCAGCGCCAAAGCAAATGTCTGTTTGGATGTTTACTGTGCCATCCCTAGAGAGGACTCCTTGTTTATTCTTGTCAGGCAATAACAGCAGGGAAGAAGATCATCACTGAACTTTTTCTAATTAGAAATGAAGTAGGCTTGTTGGTAATCAACTGTCTCATGTCATTAGAATATAATACATATTCTCTGTTTGGCAATACTGATAATTTTATCTTCAGAGCTTATAAAGGGGTTTGTGCATGTATAAATTTCTCTCTATGCATATATATGTTTTAATCACTAGGACTCAATGTGGTGTTAAGCAAATTTGATATTTGTTTATACTACATTAAAATAATATATGTTTGTAGGGCAATGATAGAGAGCAAGGGACATAAATCTAAGTCTCTGTTGTCAGAATAAGTTGGCCAGGTTGTATTTATTTTGTCTGGAGTAGGGAGATGGGGAGGATTAGAAGGAAAATTTTGCTGGCACTGTTGTGGCTTTTTTGTTTTTCTTTTTAGATGTGGTTTGTTCCTTCAGGAAATGTAAAGGCCAGTATTGGGAGATATTGAGTACTCGGCTGGTAGTCTGTCTGTTACAGAAGGAAGCTTGAAGATACAAGGTTAATCTGTTATTATTGAAGAAAATTCTAGTGTGCTCCCTTGCCCTCAAATAGAGACCTCTCTAGAGTTTTACTACAAAGCACCTTTAATGCACGGGAAGTTTCCTTTTTAGGAAGCTATTCCTCCCCTCATGCACTCTTAAAAAACCCCACAAAACAACAAAACACATCTAGTTCACCTGTTTGCTCTAGCACTTCCACCAAAACCTTTGCAATCTGAATTTTCTGCCTGCAAGAACTGAAAGCAGCTTCTTTTCTGGAAAGGCTGGAAGGTGCCTGTCCAAGCAGAAGATAAAAGTGCCTGCCTCCTGTAATGTGGCATTGCCAAACCCAGTGCTGTGATTGCTGGTATTTCTAGGACAAGCTCTGGTATTACTGTGCTCGATAACTGCCCTGTGGAATTTATCTGTTAACATTCAGCTTGATATCAAAGGTTTAAGATCTCAGACATCAGACTTGCCTTTGGGGACAGAATCAAACTTTGCATGGGCTTTTTGTCTTCTGTCAATTGGTGTTTACTTTTCAAACTGGTGCTATACAAAGTGCTAATCTAAAACATGAAATAATTCAAATCCAGTGTAATGGAAGAGTTGTGGTAATAAAAATTATATGTTTTGAGCTCAAAACTGACTTGATTATAAAGTCTTCTCTAAAAGTAATCTTTACTTTTGTATTTTGAGTCTTAGTACATACCACATGCTTATGTGATGTGCACTTGCAGATGAATCAAGCTAGCACTTTGAATATTCAGCTCATGTCTCAAGACAGGTAATAATTAGTAAATACAACTCTCCAGACCTTCAAAGTACATTTCAAATATGAATTGTTGCAGCAACGTAATAAGGGATTTTAACACCAGCCACATTATGGCAGGGGAAGTAGCATCAAAAATTATGATTTACCTAAGGCCAGTGGACTGTTGTGAGAACTGGAATTAATTTCTGGTTCCAGCTCTGTTTGAAACAAGTGTTAGTGGAGCAGCAGTACCAATGGAAACTGGTTCCTGAGGATTTGTCTCTAGGGTGATCCCTGCTGTGGATTCTCTGATGTCAAATAATAGTTGACCTTTGTCATTAGCCTTTCTCGTCTTGTCTTATGAGAGTCCTGCATCTACCCAACCTTTTTTTTTAAATGAAAGTGTTGGAAGCTTTGGGACTTCTTCCTGCTGTCAAATTTAGTTAAAGGCAGGTCAGTGGCCTCAAAAGCAATTAGCAGGCAGCTGACAGACAGACATAAGCAAACAGAGTATCCAGCTGCATGGGCATGATACCCCAAGTACATCTTCTGTTCTACTTGACAACTTGGTTGCAATCATTTTGGTCTTCCAGAAAGTATAAGACAATGCAAGTATATATTTAGTGTGTTTATATATATATATATATAGTGATACATATAGTTATATATATATAGTGAGATATATAGAGAGTGATATATAAATATAGTGATATATATATATATAGTGAGAGATATATATATATATGTTTAACAAGTATATGCTATATGTTTAACAAGTATATGCAAGTATGTATTTATTTACTGGGGGGAAAAAAATCATACACAGGGTTATTTCCAGACATAATTTCCTGAATATCTTCCACTATTTTCTAACAAATCCTCACAAGAGCTGGATAGCATATATCCAGTCAATGCAAGAGCACCTTATGTAATAGAAAGAACTAGGCTGGCCTGTCCTATAGCACATCTTGCCCTTAAAAGTAAAAGCTTTTGCATTGCTACAAAGCAAACAGCAAATGTTTTACTTCTCTGTGTTTACACTCTGGACACATAAACATTGTGTATAATGAGTTGGTTTTGGATAATCTTTTTTTTTTTTTCAAGTGCAACACACAAGGAAGTAGCTGCCTGTTGCCTTGGTTTTGGTTTAATGACTTGCCAGTGAGGACTAAATGAGTTTACGACGGGCTCTGCCTTTTTGGTATCTGGGACAGAGCTTGAGTGCAGTTTCCAAGATACGGGGCACACACAGCTTCACACCTGACACCAAATTTGCAGCTTTTCTGGGAATACATGATGAAAATGGGCCTCCACTGAGGACTGGCCTGCTTCTTAAGGTTTAAGAATAAGTTTCTTCCAGTACTTAAAAATAAAGAGCCTGCACAGCAGTAGTGGGCATTTCAATAAGGTCCTTATGTTTACGAGTTGGAAATTTCCAGTGCAAGTGGAGTATGTTGGAATATATTAATATCTGGGAGAAGCTGTCCCAGACAAAAAGTACAAGTGCTTCTACTGTGGCTTTTGTAAAGAAAAGATTGAAAACTCAATCAGTGCTGAGCATTACCAACTTGAAGGGAAATGATTCCCTGCAATTTTCTTAATAGGTCTTTGATCATACTGAAAACAGTTGCCCGTGGAAAGAGCATTCTTTCAAAAGCTGTGGTATTGCACTGCTGTTAGGAGAGCAAACAAGTAAGGACAATGAGAAAACAAAAGTAATGAAACCATTGTAGATTTCCTGTGAAACTGCAGGATTGCAGCCATCCCGTGATGCTGGGACATATCTTCTTCCTTAATGAAGTTTTGGGAAAAGTCATCTTGCCTTCAGAAGCTTGGAATGTGGTTTCACAATTATCCCATGGGTGACCTTTTACTGTGCCTGCTGTTGACGATGAAAATAGTCTTGCTTCATTAGGGTGTCACCTCCACCTTCTAATTCAGATGCTACTTCCTGGCATTTCTGTAGTGCTTTAATTTAAAGGTAACGATTTAATTAAGCTGGAGAACTACCCAGCAAAGTAAATGAGTCTCGCTATCCCACTACAGAAGGGGGAACCAAGCTGCAGAGTGCTGGTGATTTGCCTGTGGTAATGGAGTGAGTGGCAGAGCCTTGGCTGGTATCAGTTCATCCTTGAGTTCATCCTCATCAGCTCATCATCCTTGAGGATCTCCATCCCTGTCACACAGTACGTCACAGACTTTGGTCTGCTGGTTTTGCCCTTTAAATGTCTGCAACTTGCTAATAACTGTATTTGTGTTAATTAGCCTCTCATTACAACACATAGTTGCAAATCAAATGCCATTCTTTGAAGATACATACATGCAAATGATCACTGAAAGTTGAAAGTCGAGTTTACGACTGCGTAGTCCAGACTCCAGCTGAAGGGTTAGGAAAGGTTCAGCACTAACTCTCAAGTGCAAAGACATTCAAGAGGCTGTGAGCCAAAACTGCTTCTTTTTACTTGTGAGCTCACATTTCTAATAGGAACATAGTGCCCCATTGAGTGTTTTTTAGTGAATGTATCAGAGAATTCACATGGAATGGGATAAAAAGAGCCCCTTCTCCCCTTGTAACAAGGCTATGCTCAGTGCTTATAGCTTCAGGGAGGGAAGTGTTAAGAGGCAGTGCAAGCACCCAGGACAGAGCTCTGGAAGGAATGTAATGCTGGAAAATATTAGAAAATAATATAGACAGAATGCACTTGAGCCAGCTCACACACATGAGAGTTTGTGAAAGGGTGACAGTGTTTTACTTGGGCAGCAGGGACCTTCTACTGACTCAAAATTCAACAAGTCCTGCTTTGGGAGCAGAAGTTAGACTTCAGTCTGTGCACTTTAAAAGCAGGAGACAGAAAGTGCTCAGCAGCACAGTGACAGGGACTGTGCTGTAGCATCTTGTTCCCCAGTGTTCTGGTTTCCCTGTGTGTTGGGCTTTATTGCAAAGGCTGCTGCTTCCTGTTTGCTGCTTCTTATGCAAGTTGGCAGGATTTGTTCCAGAGTATTTTACATTTCAAGTGAAGTCTTATTATGTTTAATCATAGTATTTTTTTCTTCCTTATGCTGTAGGTTTGCCAGATACTAACTATCTTTGTTATTATGTGCAGATTTTCCTGTTTGACTCCGAGATGCTCTTTCATGCATGTTGATTAATTTTATCCCCAAAGCATCCAAGTCATCACAGCCAGAGAATGTGGCCTTTATTACATGGAGTTCATATACTCATAAATATTGAGTGTGTTGTTAAGAAAAATGTAATGATCTTATTATTCCCTTGATCTCTGTGACTGTCAATACCAGAAGCTTTGTGATAAAGCTTCTCTGGTCAAAAGTGTGAGAAACCTGTAATCATTCCTTCAGACTTTTCAAATACCATCCCAAGCTGCAATAGGGTTAAATTCTATCACTCAACTTGTATAATAAATGGGAATAAGTGAGAACACTTACTCTTCATTTTTTTCTGGTACACTGTGCATGAGAAGCCAATAAGCTGCTGATGACTTAGCATGGTGGGTTATAAATTTGAACAGATATTGTTGAAAACTGGTGACTTCCTGTAATACAAAATCTCATAGCTCTTGCTTGGTATTTCAATTGCTGAGGAACTTGTGGTTGAAAGGTGTTATAATGTATCACCTACATCAGCAAGGTTCGTAAAGGTCTTGAGGTTCTTTGTAACTATCAAGAAAAGCTCCTGGTACCTCTTCAGGAGATTCAATGGGAAGCCATGATTTTATTTGACAGATAAAAATTAGGAACTCCAGAGGTTTTTTTAATCAGGAAAAAAACCCTCCATTTTTGTCTGATAAAAATCAAAACTCTTCTGAGTTGCTTGTTTGCTTCATCATTGCTTGATGTGTATTACAGACCAGGACATTGTTGTGGAGCTTCTATGGAATAAGGTGCTGTATTTATAAGTATTTATAATCCATGCCTATCTCCATATCTCCAAGATGTATCAGGGAGCTGCAGGCCAAGGATAGAGAGTCAGAGGGACACAAGAGACAGCACTGGTCAGTGGGAGAGGCCCTGGAAGATGAGTAGATGGGTTTTTTTGGTAGGGGGTACAGCCAAGGGGTGAGGAGGGATATGAGGGAAGAAAAGGGCAGCTTTCAACAAGAGTTTACAAACAGCATCTTCCAAACATGATGAGTCTCACAGGAGAAAGAATGAAGGTGTCTGTTGGAAATGGATAAAGGAGGATGATGCCCTTCTTGCTGAGAGAATTTTGTGGAAATAGGCACTATGGATGTAGGATGATGAATGTTGTAGAAAAAAAATAATGTGTGTGCAGAATGAGTTCTGCAAAGAACCTGTGAGGTGCCTAAGGGGCCATGGAAGTTAATGGGAATTGAGCAAAATGGGCTTGGGCTCAGAGCCCAGAGAGGTGTAAGTGAGGTGAACAACACCTCATGATTTCCAGAGAAGTTTGAGTACAGATCTTGGCATTGACCTCTCCTGTAAATTGCATTTTTGGTGAACTGGTCTGAAATTCTTGGTCTGAAAATCAAGAGGCCAATCTGAGACAGGTAGGGGCAAAACAAGAGAAAGAAACCCCCAAACAATAACCCCCCAGTTATTACTACTGAGTTCTTAACTACTGGATGCACCCTCTGACTTGGGTGCTGTAAAACATCTCACAAGTGCCCTACCTAGAACTGCTGAACTGCTGAGCACAGCAGGCAGTTTTGGTTTTTCTTTTCTTGACACATCTGTTCTCATTGTTATTTTGTGTGTGTTTTTGTCTGATGTAACCCTGCTATTTCTGTAGGGTTGAAGGGAAAGGAAGTGAAAGGGAGGGAGCACTAATATCCGTGCTCCTGGTTTTATAAAAAAATCAGGAGGATGAGAATGTAAGGGATCCTGACTGACTGAAGGGATGTAGAATCCTCACTTGTGGTCATTACTTTGGACCTGTCACCAGTCAGGAGTGGCTGAAGGTTTCTTTTGGAATGAGCTGTTTGGGATGCTCTGGTGGCTCTTTGCACTCTTCATGGTGCTGTGTGCTTCATGGAAGCCTCTGCACAAGGCATGGCTGGAACCACCACGTTCTCTCTCACTATATCAAATGGCAGAGTAAGGAATGGAATTCTTCTGTCAGGCTGAAACTTCTGGCCAGCAGTGGAGCATGAATGTAGCTGCTCCCACTTATTCTGTACTTCTGGTTTTGAGAGGATAAGCAGCAAATCCTCCTTCTCCAGAACTGATCTCCTGCCACAACTGAAATCATAGAGCAATTTTAGCTTTAGAGAAGGGAGAGAAACACAGAAGAAAAACCAGGCTTTATGCCTTGCCTATCCTAAGTTCAGGTTTGAGCAATATGAACATACCAGGATTATGTTGTTGATGAGCAATACTATCTCCTATGGAGACTTTTGTTTGTTTCTTTGTTTTGGGTTTTTTTAGAATAAATTTCTTATGCTTCTGCTGGTGGTCAGCAACTGCAGTAGCTGAACAGAAGAGCAGGGGGAAAAGATCAGTGTTTATCTGGAGAATAGCTGCAGTAACAGCTTGGAGCTTGGCTGGCAGAGTGAGAGAACCCCATGCTGGAATGAAAATCCTTTCAGCCTTGGCATGTGATGATTTTTTTGTTTAATTTTTTTTGTTTGTTTTAAGGCTGCATTGAACCAAAACTGCAGTAATCCATCTTACTCCTTGTTTAGGCTTCTGCCAATAATTACGTTAATAACAGATCACAGTTAATTATTTGTTTCATAGCTTCCTATTTTCTCTATTTGTATTAGTAACATGTCATTATTGTCTTAGAATACAGCTCTGTGTTCTTGGCAATATGGAAAGCAACAAAAATGAGTGAACTGACAGTGGCAACAGGACTCGTGTCTGTGTGAAGTCTGCAGGGCTTGAATTAAACCTGCCTGAAGGTGGACTCTGATTCCCATGGCTGTGCTGGGATTTGCTGATCTGTGCTCTCTGCATATTCTCATTTCAGAGAAGTGATCCTTCAGGAGGGTTTGCCAACAAAGCAGTATGGATCTGAAAGGGGGGGCAATGTGGGGGTCTTGCCCTGTTGTTGATTTGCAATTTTCACTTCTCTCTGCCTGTCACGTTTGCATTTCATGATTTGTGCCTGTGTGGTGGTGATGACCTTGGGAGTTTTGCTTTTAATCCTTGCTTAGGCAGCTGCTTTAGTACAGCTTTCCTACCAGGTGGGCACTTTGGGAAGTTCACAAATCACTGTGTGCTCTTGCTCTGTTCCTCCCCAGTGAGACTTTTCATTTGAAAATGGGAGACTGTGACAGGACTTCTTTTCTAATAATTTTACATAAGATACTGTATTCTCATTTTCACATTGCCTTTAGTGTTGGATGGTTTTTTTTTTCCATCAGACTGGTGCCTGTAAACTTTGCCCCAGCCAGACCCACTGGGGCTTGGCTGTCCCAAGCTGTAGGATGTAAATAATTTGATGTGACATCAGCTGACCGAGTGCCTCTGCTGCCCAGGCTTTAGTCCCTGAGCAGGTTGGTGGATGAAATGTTGCTTATGGGATGCTGAATCAGAGCTGCTCAAGCACTTTGGGCCAGGCACTAATTTTGTGCAGTTTCAGGTGTGTTCTCAGTGCTAAATAATAATTAATATGGAATTGCAACACTATTAATAAATACCAACTGTGCAAACTATGCAATAAGGAGCAGTTACTCCTATTGCACCAGTGTGGCTCATGAAGAGGGGTCATTGCCTGTGTTGGTGTGCTGAGCTATTAGAACTCAAATGCTGCTGCACTTACACCAGTGTTAAAACATTTCTAATAGTCTTGTTATTTCCGTCTAGCAGCCAGAAATGCTGACTAACTTTCAGGATAGCAATCTTTTATATATTCAGGAAACAAAATACCCAAGGGCCACTGGTGACTGACAGCTACAGTGTTCTGCTTAAAACTGACAGTTCCTGATCAGCTCCGTCTTGGATGTGTTAGTTCCTTTTCTCATGGGGAGGAGAAGACAGAGGATAAAAAAAATTATTCGATGTAATAGTATTAGGATATGAGACTTTTTTTCTTTTCTTTGCAATTTTTTCAGGAATTTGTAACTCAGAAGTACCAAACAAAGTACCTGAGTAATAGTGGAAGGGCAAACATTAATCTCTCCATGATGACTTTCCTATTACAAGGTACAGAAAATGCCAAGTGTTGGCTTCTAGTCATTGATTTTTGACTGTAAGAACGCTGTGCTGAGGTTCCTGGGCTTCTGATGATCAGTTAATATGTGGTGTTTGCGTGTTTTATTCCCAACTGGTATTAAGACAAGGAAGATTTATTTTTTTCCCCTCTAAATGAGAGGAATCGTGGTGCTTTTGTTCATCTGCACTTATAGACTGCACAAGCAATTACTCAATCCCTAATGAAAACCCTTGAGTGACTGCTCAGAACATGAAGCTGTTGGGAGCCACTGGGCACTCAGCTACTGCTGCCCCACATGGTGAGTGCATCTCCTGCTCTCCTCCCTTGCCCCTCTCTGCAGCAGCATTTCTTAGTCATTGAGGCAATAACCAACTTTATTTCCTTTACCTCTGTGTTTATTTAATCTCCTTTTTACACATATAGAGATGCTGGATGCTCAGGAGCAGTTAGCAACACCTGCCTAGCATATGTTTCTGTGTGCTTTTTGGCTCTGGGGTGTACCTTGAACTGTACAGAAGCTGCAAAAGCAATAAAATTAGGGAATTCTCTTCATTACTTCATATTATAGCAGGATCTTGGCAGATCTGCTAAAGTTTATGGTCACTTGCTATTTCCTTCATGAAACATATATTTTTAAGTCATCAAAATTTTCACCTCTTACGTGTTGGCATTTCCAGCTGGGCATAAATGGATGTTGCTGAGTTACTTTGTAAGCTGGGGCCAGTTTTGGAAGGTCCTGCACTGTTTCATATGTGCTTTAACACCCATGAATGCAGATCTTCCATGACTTAAGTTTTAGGTTGTGTTCTTAAGCTGCTGGAGTTGGGGGCACTGGAGAAGTGACACTCTTGGAAGCTAAAACACTTTTTCAAGTCAAGTTAAAATTGCATTTGTTCTTAAAGGTGTGTTGAGATGCACGTGGTATTAAGGCACATTTTTGTCAGCTATTTAAGATGCAGTGGGAGTACTTTACATTACTACAAAGCTACCAGAATTTCTAAGTTTTTGGACAGAACATTGCAACAGTTGCTGGAGAAAAGAGAGGTAAATCACTTTTTGGTCTGCATTTCATTGTGCTTTTTAAACTTCTGTCTGGAAGTGGCCAAAATTAGTAATGCTTCTGCAGTCATCGTATGTTCAAAGATATGTAATGGTTTAAATGTCAAACTGCACCTTATTGCAAGCTTACATTTGCCTCTCAAGTGCGCATTTAAATCACTTGCATTGCTGAAAGCCACTTAACAAGAATAAATTAGAAGTGGAGCTGATGTTTGAATAAAACCAGAAGTTATGTGAGTGGCTGGGGAAAAGTCTCTGTCTGTAAGCAGGTGCAATAAAACCTGAATCAGGATTTAACATTTTTGGTTTCAATATTTAGTCAAGCTCTATTACACCATCCCTTCTCATCTTCTTCGTGAATGGGAAATACGTTCATCACCATTTGGAAATTACTGGGCTTTGTAACCTGATGATGTTTGGTTTTATTCACTCAGCCTTGTGCAATTGAAGCACAAACCACTTCAGTCCTGAGTGGGAGAGATTTCCTGGGCCATTGTTACCTGCAGAAGAGGTTTGTGTGTACAGCATGAGCCCAGAGCTCAGATTGTCCAGGCAGTCATAGATGTTCTGCCTGTGCTCTCTGCACAGAGACTGCCAGAAAACAACAGGCAGGCTCAGCCATGGTGTGGTCACCACTAGTCAGTAGATTTGTATCACTGATCTGATAATTAAGATGTTTGTAAATTCCATTAATCACCCTTTTGGCTCGCAAGTCCTCTATTTTTCCAATGCTCCGGTTCTCTTTGTAGATTAAAACAAACACATAAAAGTTTTTTCTTTAATGAAAAAAGCTGCTAAGAAGAAAATTTATTATTATTCATTGTTTTATTTTATTTTTTTTTTATTGTTTTCAGGTGTTTCTTTTATTCTGCAGGAACAAGGTTTTGGTGGGTTTTTTTATCGATGCCTATGACATAGTATAGAAGATCCCTCTTTGCAGCTTCCATTCAAACATGTGGGCTCCAGTTGCCTCTGTTGGTATTGAGTCATCAAGACAGGAGAACTAAAATACAGATCTTGCAGTCATGCAGGAAGTTTCTATTTAAAAAAATAGGTTTATAAGTATGGTGTTTCTAAAATATATTGGCTCCTTTGTAATTACCCACTTTAGATATTAATACGTATAATTACAAAAGTATAATTAGACTCTGGTAGGTAGTGTCATAACAATTTTAAGGTAGATTTTAAAATATCTTGTATCTAAATATCTCAACAAGAGCAATTTTTCTTTTTTTAGTGATATTCTTGGGCTTAGTCTGGAGGACCTAATCCTAAACTCTGAGTTTTTTGCTTTGGGTTTTTTTTTTTTTTTTTTCGTTTTAACCCAGAATTCAATAGAGACTGAATTGTTCTGTCTTTAAAAGGAACAGTCCCAGGGTTCTTCTGTAAGATTTCAGGGTTAGAGGGAAGCAAGAACACACTTTGGATAATTTTAGGTTAGAGATTATTGTTACGAAAGAGTCTCTTGGCAGTTCTTAAAAAGCCGGGTAGTAAAAGGCGTGGTTGGTGAAAAGCTAAAAGAATGTCGCACCTACGAGTGTTAGGGACAAAGTGTCACCGTGTGCGTGAGGGATGTTCCAGACCCTCCTGCCCTGGGACCCGTTCCTTTTAACAGATTGGTTTCCCTTTAAATCCAGAATAGCGTCTTTCCAGTCCAAATTGCTGTGCGGTGTGTGGTTTGCCGAGGGGAAGGCAAGGCATTTTTTGTCTCGCAGAGGCTCGTGCCGTGTCAGCTCTCTGGTGCTGCTGTAATTTCGCGGAGATCCCGCTCCGAGCCCTGCGCTGAGACCGCAGCTGCGGGCGCCCAGGACCTTCCGCATGGGTGCCCAGAGGGTCCTCGCTGCTCTTTGCTTTCCTGCCCTCCCTTTCCCCTTCCCTCCCCCCGGCTCTCACTTGTGTGTAATCAAATTAAGCAGCGGCAGCAGCCGCCGCAGAGAAGAGCAGCTCTGTTTGAAGCTGTCCCTCCAGAATGCGCACACAGATTTCATGGCCTGCACCTGCCGTGTCTGGCTGCTGCTGTCACCTCGTGTGCCAGCAGCCTGGACTGATAAGCGTTCCCTGTTCCTTCCATCCCAATTAATAGTTTTAAGGACACTCAATTCCTTGCCAGCCTTGTAAAGCTTGTCTTTGTCCATAAACACTCTGCATTATTTTTGTAAAGGTCCAGTAGAAGAGTGCTTTCAGAGCATATAATGAAAGCTAGAGCAGGCAGTGTTAGGAGGTTTCTGTTAAACACATAAAGGCAGCCCTTGCTGGGCACTGATAACTGTGTGAGGATGCTGTGTCATTCGAGCTGGAGCAGTCACTCGTGCAACACTGCAGACTTCTCTTTGAAAGCCTTTGTAGGTCGGTAAAGCCTTTCTTGCTGTTTCTATTGGGATCCTTGGGCACTGTACCTTCCCTGGAATACAAGGCTGCTGCCCTTTCCCTGTGCAGGACCCGGTGCCAGCCCCAGCAGCTGCTGTCTGGGCAGGGTGGAGATGCAGCAGCCCAGGAGTGTGGAACAGGCACCAGGCTGTGAGACTTGCCAGGGCTGTGCAAGTCCTTCCTCTGTGCTCTTCAGAGCCTGATGAACTCCTTGGAGTCAAACCAGTCTAAAACCATTGTCTCCATCACTACCTACAGGGTATTTTCTTATGTCAGGGAGCTGTCTCATTGAAATATTTTATGTCTCAAAGTACTGACTCGTTTCAATCCAGAATTCTTGGGTTTCATACAGATGTGTATCCACTCCCTTTCTACCACTGAAGATCAGTGAGACAGGATGAACTCAGGGGATCTTTATAAGAGCCCTGCTTAGACTGAGCACTAAAACCAGAGGTGTTTGGCTTCCTCTGGAGTTCATTGCTGCAGCTCTCCCACTGAGGAAAACTTTTCATGTGATGGATAATTTTCATTTGTGCAGCAGATGATGCAGAGAGTGAGTGTTACAGGTGGCAGTACCCATGGAAGGGTGGCTCTCTACTGGAACTGGAGAACATCAGTGGAACTGAACAGGGTGCAGCCTCCCTCATTGATTCTGCTGTTGCATTGTTTAAAACGTGATAATCTTTTTAGCTGCTCAGTCTCTCCCATTGGTAATTGCTTATGTACAAGCAAGCTCAAACAATGGAAAATATATGAAATATGAACCCTTTCTTTGTGCTGGGGTGGGAACATTTAACTTGCTGTGGTGAGGAATGTTCACCTCACATTTCCTAACATTGTGTTCAGCAGATGAGCTGTTTCCTCCTTCTCCTTCAGGTTTTGGTCTCTCCATTCGGGACAGGGCTGAGACCATGCCTAGATGGGCTGTTAGAGTAATTATCCAAATGAACAGGCATGGCTTTAAAGATGCTGTTGTGTAATTTTATTGTTATTGAGTGGAGCTGGTGGAAATTGGCTTGGTTCTTGTTTTGTTTTTCCATAGTTCACTCTATTGACATGTAGATGAGTGAGAGTCACTTTGGGAAAGAGCTGCCTTTTGACTCTAGTCCCCAGTTGGGAGAAGACTGAAAGAATGCAAGGGAACCTAAAAAAAGAAATCCCAGAGCTAACAGCCTCCAGTCAAGCAGCATGCTTGCAAAGATGATGGAAATTTTCATGTGGCTACTGGATTTTATCTCTGCTGGGTGACTCTGTCACTGTTAAGTGGCAGAGAGAAACCTCCTTGTACAGGCAGGGGCATAATTTTACACATCCTAAGGTAAAGAGAGTAAATGATAGAGAAACATTCTTCTTAAACAGTCTCAGCCCAATTTCATGGAAACTTGAACAACAAAATATATACAAACCCTCTTTTTCCTTTTTTTTTTTTTTTAAGCTCTTAAAATAGAGATGAGGTTAAAAGGAGACTGTGTCTAATTTTGTTTGTCGCTTCTGGTGGCTTGAATTCCTCACAAATTGCTGGTTTGCCTGCAGATCTGTAATTCCCGCATGCTGTAATTTTGCCTTTAGAAATGTTGGCCATGGGCAGCTCTCTCTTTCTGCGCTGGAATTCTGAACACTTTTTGAACACTTCTGAACACTCTTCAGCATGGTTTTTGTCTGTTTGGTGGAGGCTCCTGCCTCGCAGGGAGGATGAGCAGCTCTGGGTTTGCTGGGACAGAAAGCCCTGGGAAGGCAGTGAGGATGAGCAGGGCTGCAGGAGGTGCCTGCTGTGAGTGCTGAGGCAGCCCCTGGGTTGTGTTTTAGCTGTAAAGTTTGTACCCTTTGGAAAGCAGTGGAACCATCCAGCAGAAGGCTGTGCTGGACAAACAGGCTGTCCTCTTCTGCAATACTTCAATATGTGAGGTCAAGATACTATGGGAACAAATCTGAGGCATTTATTATGGAAAATCCAGGAATTTTCCAAACAATGTGCCCTGCTCTTTATTCCTATCAGCTGCTGGAATGATCAACTATTGCTATGAACCTTTGGCTGGTTTGAAATCATTAGGTACGTGCTTTGAGGTTCAGCTAGCACCCAGTCTCTTCATTTGTTGCCATATATTTAACTGTTATGTCATAAACTGAAAGAATACATAATTTTTTATCAAATCTCAGAACTTGAAATGCTGAGATGAAAGGAGAGATGGGTATGAGTTGCACTTTGATCTGGTTTCTATCATTTCAGTTGGGTTTCAGCTTGGTTTTATTGGGTTTGGGGTTTTTTAAGGAGTCCAAAGAAATTTAACCTTACTCTTTGTTGTTTGCTTTTTACATCACTTTTATCCTCTTGGCATCTCCTGTTGTTATGACTGTTAATACTCTCATAGCCTTAGTATGGATCTCTCAAGTAAGAAGACATGACATGTAAATGCAATTAACCAACTATTCAGCTCTCCAGGGGATTATGAGGTAACTGAAGCTGTGGATGGAGGTCAGTCTCAAAGATACTTCCAACTCTTGGTGTTTTTACTTTTCTGCTCAGCTCTAAAATTTACTGAAGTCTTGATGCTTACCAAAGTATCCACGGATGCGTCCTGAATCTGAAATGGCTGGGGAAGGCTCTTTGGTTATACAGGAATTATGAACTGTTTCCATTTACACTTAGGAATTGCAGTTAATGTCAGGAGACTGGAGCTCTGCTTAGCACACAGATCACCTGTGCCACAGCTGTAGGCTTGGATTCCTTCACTGGAATTTGCTTACCTCAGTCTCTCAGCCCTTGGCAGCCCTCAGTGATAAGGCTGACCATCTTTATCTGCTTATTAACAAACTAATGGAGTTTAATGTTGATTAATATGAAGCAGAATATGGGCCTGCAGTGTTCTCTTGTGCAGGCCCAGGGATGGAGAGAAGGCAAAACCACAAGCTGGAGTTTCATGAAAGAAGAGTGTGTAATTTAAGCAAAATGCTTTACTTGATAGGCTGCAAGCATCTATTTTTCAAATGTGCTGTGAAATGTTAGTAGTGGGTTTCTAGAAAGGCATTTAATTCTGAAAGAGGAATGTTTATTTTGGGTCAAAAAGTTTCAGAAAGGAAAAGGATATGCATATCTTGATCAAAGTTGAGTAATGTCAAGTTTGGAAGGAAAATAGCTGAGCTCAAATCTCTTCACGTTAGTGTGAATACAGAGCAGCTGCAGAATGTTTATAATGTACAACAGAGATCTAGATTTTACTACTTTATTTTCCTGTGCTAGGATAAATGGATGAAGGGACAGAGGGCTCAAGCCTGGTTTTGGGCATTGCCATGAAGAGTTGCTGTTGTGTTACCACAGAGCCCACAGGTCCACAGAGGCAGATCACGTTCAGAAATGTCTGTGCTCTCCAGCTGCTGCATCCTGGCAGTGGTGATGGCAGCAGGACAGCAAGGACAAAAAGGAGAGAGGGGAGGCTCAGTCACATCAGGATCCTGCAGCAGGCACACATGGAATTCACAGGTGGCTCTTCTTCCAAGGAGACCATTCTCCAGACCTGCTGGGTGCCCTGGGTAAGCTTCTGTGGCTTTGCTTTTCCTCCTGGCACATTAAGGGTCTCNCTCCAGACCTGCTGGGTGCCCTGGATAACTAAGCACAGCCTCTGTGGCACATAAAACCTCCTCCCAGATAATCAGTACTCACAGTGGCCCTGTGAGTTGGTTGTTTATCATTGATATTTTACTGTTGGTGGTGATGCTGATGTCTGCCTTGTGCTTGGAAAACTGGGAACAGCAACCAGGAGGAGTCGATGCTGAAATGGCCCCTCAGAGAAATGGAGGTATCTGTCATCTACCTGCTCCAGTTGTTTCCAGGCTGCCAGAAAAGCACTGCTGCTCAGCTCCTGTTGTTTGGCAGGGCCTTCCAGTGCTCCTGCAAATGAATAGGCAGTTAATTTGTGCATGAGCTGACTTGCATGCCTAATTTCCTTTCACACCTCTTGTTTGTGACTGATGGAAGTGTGCATTAAAACAGGGAGCTTTCCCTGCTTATTCTGCCAGAGAGTGTGTGTGAAAGGGAGAAAGAGGGAAAGGGCTGTAAGTAAAAATATGTTGATGAAGGGCCTTAAATATCTGCACTGTGACAGAAATTGATGTGTTTCGGAACATATCAGTTGGTATAAAGGGCATGAAGAGAAAATTGATGCAACTCAGAGCACTTTAAGAGTCTCTGGAACCAGCCTGTATCCATCTGGAGCAGTGGAGGTGAGGATTAGGACATGCTTCAGCTGGAATAATGTGTTTGCTCATTTCTGAAGGCTTTGTGGAATATTTGTAGGCAGGAGTATGGTTAATTTTGTTTTATAAGGCAAATTCACAGAATTCACAGAATCACTAGGTTGGAACAGACCTTCAAGATCATCAAGTCCAACCCATGCCCTAACACCTCAACTAAGCCATGGCTCTGAGTGCCAAAATCAGTCATTGTTTACTGCAGGGAGGGGAAAGTAATGCAATCACATTCATCCCCCTTTCTCCCTTCCAGGTGATTCTGCTCCCTCTCTGCTCTGGGCATGGCCACACAAGTAGTTGCTTTGGCAGGTGACTCGGGGAGCAGCAGTAAGAGGATCAGGGCAGGGCAGGTTTCTGGGAATAAGCAGCTGATAAGCAAAGTACTGAGGCGCTGTGCTGATTGGATAAAAAAGATTAGGCAATTACATTTTTATGGGGGCAAAACCCTGGACAACATCCTTAAGGCATGGCACTATTTTGTTAACAAAGCAAAGGGCAGGGGATTGTATTTACTTGTAGCTCTATGGATGCAGAGTTTGTTTTGCAGCAGTTATGTTTAAAAAAGAGTCTTGAGTTGATCAGCACAGAACCATAGATTCATTTAGGTCAGGAAAGATCTCCAAGACTGAGTCCAACCAGTCCCCCAGCACTGCCAAGGCCACCCCTAACCCATGTCCCCAAGTGCCACATCCCCACACTTGTTAAATCCTTCCAGGGATGGGGACTCCACCACTGCCCTGGGCAGCTGTGCCAGGCCTGGACAACTCTTTCAGTGCAGACATTTTTCCTAATATCCAACCTAAACCTCTGGATACATGTCAGAGAGACAGAAATTATGCATTGTTTTCCTGTATTCTCCTTTCATTTGTGTCTCTTAATCTGTGGCCTTGTTGTCTGAGCAAGATTTTTGTGTCAGGAATCATCATTTTTCTGTTTGCAAAAAAGAAAAGATACGGTGCTGATGTCTGATGGAAATTTACACTCTACAGATAATAATTGCCACAACCGTGGCCACAATAATGAGTAGACCTTTCAATTTTGCCATGACAAATAGGATAAATAGGTGTTGGATGTGACAGAGTTGTATTCTGGATTTGGAGCCTGTTTTTTTCCTGTTTGGGGGATTTTTTGTACAACCATGTGGGTTTGTAGAGCTTAGCCTTAAAGCATTCAGTAACAGCTGTTTCAAGGAGGATGCCAAATCTCACAGGAGATGGCATTTCTTAAATCCTACTTCTCTAAAACTTGGGGCTGATTCTGTAAGAGTTTCCTTGGAAAGCCGTGGCATGAGGCAGAGCGTGTGCTGCTGTCAGATGGAAACTAAAACACGACAAACGTTTGCTGGTGACTCAGGAAAGATTTGCCCTATGTGGAACTTCTGTGAAGCTTCTGCTTCCCTTGCTGAAGTGGGGAGGTTTTTCAGGGAATCACAGAATTGTTTAGACTGAAAAAGACCTTTCAGGTCATCAAGTCTGTGTATTCTCAGCACTGCCAAGGTCACCATGTCCCCAAGTCCCACATCTACAGATTACTCCATCTACCTTTATTAACCTCCTTCCTCCAGATCCACTTTCAAACTCATCTTACACTGAGTTGGCCCATTTTCCTAAAATTTGTTGCAAAAATAAGTACTTTAAAAATTATATAAGCATGAAGTTTACTAGAAAATATGTAGCAGGGAATCAAGAAATCCTTTGCATATATTTAAATAGTGCTTACAGTGTGAGTGCCATTAGGCTTAGACTATTTTGTTGATGCTACTGCTCCACCACGGCAGAAATCTCATTCCAGCTGCGTCTGTGAAGGGTGTAAATATCAGAACTAGCAATTTTCCTCAAGCATTTTCTTTGCATTTGAATGGAGCATGGGAAAAAAGCATCCGATCTGACAAGCAAACCTGATGATAGCTCCAGGAAAGCAGTTTTTTGGTTTTGTTTTCAAAGCAATTTCTGTAGTTTTTCTCCACTTCTCTATTGCAGCATTTAGCTGAATGGTGATACATTCTGCCTCCAGCACACAGCAGGAACCTTATGTCTATAGATGTTTTATGCAGTCTTTTCTTTTGGCAGTATCCTAGGGTGCTGTGCCCGAGGTGAACATTTTTTCCTCCTCTCTCCCCGAAAATTGCATTAATAACAAAATAAAAAGGAGGAAATTATACAAAAAAGGAGGTAGGAGTAGGATGGAGTGTGTCTTCATGTGATAAATGTCTTTCTCATTTCTAACACTTGAATTTTTAAGATCTAATGTTTATTGTCCCTCAATATCCTTCTCTAGGCCTTTAGTGTATCAGAAGAGAGGGAAGAGCAGTTTGTGACCCCACATGTGAGGAGATGAATTAATGGTGTTCTCTGAAATTTTATGCCATATAGAATACATTCATTGCAAGAGATTTCTCAGTTTCTGCCATTGAAGATATCAAGCTGTATTTTCTTACCTGTAGCAGACACTGATAGGGACACAGCTAAGTCAAGAAAGAAACTGAAAGTCAGTTCTGGGTTGGAAAAGGTTATGTGTGTGTGTTTTTAAATAATGGCCATAGAAAAGTCAAATTTCTGATCATCTTTCTGAACATTGAAGGAAAACCTACTCTGTTTGGTTTCAGAGGAGCAGCTCTGATTCCTCACNGAACATAGAAGGAAAACCTACTCTGTTTGGTTTCAGTTTCAGTGTGCAAGGAGCAGCTCTGATTCCTCAGTGTCAGTTCCATCACAAAGTGGGAGCAAAATGAGCAGGAGACAACCAGAAATGAAATCCATTGCATGGGAATTTGAGTTGACATGAAAGGCAAGTTTCTTCATTTTGGGAGGAGCAGCCCAGATTTCTAGTAGCAGAGAAAGAAAAAAGTTCAACTGATTTATTTCTGAATATATAATATATATCCTGCAGTCCTAGTAAATACAGGATTTTAGGAATTGATTACACTTACATGTAGAAAATTCTCGTGGTTGAAATAGTGTCTGGAAGAAAGCTGGATGGTAACTCTTCCCCAGCCCAACTGTACTGAATAAATGGGTGACTGTGATCCTTCTGGCTACTAGCATTTATAAATATATATTAGAAGGCTGATAATTTCCCATGTGTTTGCTACATCTTGGATTTCATGCAACAAGTGCAGCACCGTGATAAGTATTTCAAAGCAGTAGATACATGTCAGGCTCTTCTCCAACCATTTTTGTTCTCTGTCCAACTTTTCCAGATCAACCAGCCATATGACAGGTCCTCAAAATTGCATCCATTTCCTTGAGGATCACCAGGTGCCCTCCAAGCATGCCATGGGTATTTCAAGCAAGGTGTTAATTAGACTCATTTCCTAGGCAGATTGTTGCTCCAGGTTTATATGTGCATTAGCACAAATTATTTTCCCCTTGGTAACTTCTAGTTTTCTCTACATATTTTTTGATCCTTATTAATTCTAAGTCCGTGGTTGGGGACTGCAGGAGTCTGAAGAAGTATGAACAAGACTTTCAAGGTGATCTACTTGTGAGTTTGTGTTCCTTATTACCATTGCTGTAATGAATGAACAGGTGCCTCATAGAACGAGAAGTAGCACAAAGAGCAGTTTTTCATTTTTCTAAGATTGCATGGCAGATAGAGAAAGCCTATTGGTTTGTTTCCCAAACCCCTTGCATTTGGTCCTTCCTCACTTCCACTTTCTCTTCCCTGCCAAACCAGGTGGAGCACAGGGAATGTGCAGCTTCTCAGCCGTGCACAAAGCACTTCTAGGCTTGCCAGAGAGAGGAAGAAATTGGATGACATAGATGGAATTCTCTTTTGTTTGATTTCCTTCCTCTCATTGCTGCTGTCATGAACATGTGAAAATTACCTCTAGCAAAACGCTTAAGCTGAGATATAATCTGCCAAGGGAATTTGGGCATACAGTACCTGCTTAAAATAACAATAAATTAGACAGCTGGATGCTTTATCCTCAGTGCAGCTTTGAAAGTCTCTGGCTTTAAGTATAATTACAAACAAGATTTAAACGATGCCATTATTTATACAAGCTCGCTATGAGTCATGAATTGCATCTTTCTAAATTAATAAAAAAGATTAATTTTCTCTTGTTTTCATTTCCATCATCTCCAATACCTTGCAGGGGAATAAACTCCTTCTGGGGCCCTGGCTGCAAACCCGTGCAGTGCGGGGGCAGGTGAGGAATGCTGCAGCTCCCTTGGTGGAGTGCATCCCTCCTGGAGGCACCTGGGAGCCTGCTCAGACCTGCACAGGGATCTGCTGGCGTTGGGTGGCACTCACAGCAGGGTGTTGGACTGACTTGAAAGCCTCCCTAGCTTGGCCTTGGCCTGTTTGGGAACAGCTCTCTGTGCTGGGGCTGCTCACCTGTCTATCTTGTCAGTCCTCGTGGCTGTACCTGCCTCTCATATGTGCTCAAACACGTTCAGTGGGACCTGTGCTGGGTTCTGTGCTTCTCTCCAGAGCAAACTCCTCATTCACCACACAGGGACTGAGGTGAGGAGGGGTCAGCAGGTGTCGCACAGCACAGCAAACCCCTCATGCACCACCAGGGTGCTTTGGAGCCAGGCATGACTCCAGCCAGTGTCAGGAGCAGGAGAAAGTCTGTGGGACACACCACATCTAGGCAGGATCTTAAGTGTGGCAGGATCCTGCTCTCCACCCCCAACATGCATGCCCCACAGCAGAATGCCTGACACAGAGTTTCTTATATCCAATATCAGGTTATATATCTGATGGTATCAATTTCGGTGCCCAGAGTTTGCAGTACTTCCTGAATCCTCATTTACTGTAAACTTACTGACCACACACAAGCATTTTGCAATACTGTGCACTGAAGCTGGTTTTCCCTTTTGCTTCAGACTGGCATTGTTTTTATTTCCTCCTCTCTATATTATGCAGCATGCTAATGCAGCATTCTACAGCTCAGGTGCTTTATTTTCTGCTTCATGTCTAACTCAAGAATAAATGAACAAAAGGATTGACGTGTTTCCTGAAAGAAGTGCCTTTGATACCTACCAGTGGCTGAAGTGCAGGACCAGTGTGTGGATTACTGACTGTCCAGATTTAGGGCTGAGTTGCCTTTTACTTTTGAAATTGATCTTTTCTTTTTCTTCTCTCAGTGAGAAAGGAAGTTCACAGGACACCAACAGGCTTCTTCATCAAAACTCTGCCTTTTGTGTTCCATTTATTAGCTAAGCATGTTCTTCCTGACCCCATCTCTTCAGCTGTTTAGGTATTTCTGTACAAAATAAGGGTGTGGGTAGGCAGGGAAAGATTCTGTTTGCTTTATTTCACTGTTAGTCCCTTGTGTGCAGCACCTGTGACTGATCTTGATTATCTGTGAAGATTTAACAGCTTTCCACTTCTTACATAACATCCTGAGACAAGGAGTGGGAGTTAGGGACTACCCCAAAAGCCAACCACCACCAAAATTATGTGCTGTTTATCTTACTAAAGGACTGAGAGTGTTGATTTACAGAAGAGAGAGTTGTAAGAGACAAGGGATAACATTTCCAAGTTTATAGATGCAGTGGAATAATACTGCTGGTTTGCTTCTGTATGGACAGGAGGAGCTGCTGTGGCTGACTCTGGACCTGCAGATGGCTGTTCTGAAACAGAAAAGTTACTATGGCACAGAATGTGTAATAAAAAAATAAAAGAATTTCAGCAATTCCAGTAAATGGAGACATGAATTGCAATGGAAGCAGTTTCTTTTAAACAGAGAGTGTTCTGTAAGTTGGTCTCTCTCTGGGTTATTCATTATTCTCTTTCTCCCTAACTGTTTTAATCCATTGGCAATTTCAGCCACACTTGAAGGAAGACTTCTTCAGGATAAAATACTGCTGGAGGTTTCACAGACATTTGGAGCCAGGGAAAGAAGGGAGTCCCTGTAACATGAGCTTAATGTTTATGAGATGTGAAAGAAACCACAAAGGCAAAAGATTTTGAATATCCACCCCCTCTGAAAAAGCTTGGAGATTGCTGTCTCAAGCATAAAGCCATAGAAGAACAGGCATCATTATTTCTACTTTTAGGAAACAAACTTTTGCTATAAACTTGCTGTGATCTGGCTTGTGGGACCTTGCCAAGGCTTTCTTTGAAAAAGATGTGGGCTTCTCTGAGCCCTGTACTGTGGTTAACTCCTGATCTAGTGATTAGCTGTCCTGATTCCAAGGTGCACCTGTCATTAAGGAATTAATTCTGCTCATTTCATGAGCAGAAGCTGAACAAATTAGAGCCTTTTGCTGTTTATAGTTAAGGGGTGAAACTCCTTCTTTAGCTGTATTGCAGTGTCTCCTGAAACGAGTGGAGGCTGTGTCCTTTATTTCTTCTCCTGCATTGTTAATTATCACAAATTAAGGTGTAGGTGACTCACTGACAGCAATTTCCAAAAATCTGACTCTTGAGAAGTGAAGGGTTCAATACCACCCTATTTTTTTTGAAACCTGAAAATTTTCTATGCAAGGTGAAAGCAAGGAGTTTGTGTGTCCTGGAAAGAACACACAATTATTAATTTTTTTTTCCCAGGTTCCTGTACTCATCTATTTTTTAAGCAATTCATTACTGAATACCCCAAGGGATATTTCATGAAATTTGGTATCACAATGAAGTTAGAGTTGGAACTGTATTTGTCACTGGATGATATTGAATTTAAGTTTGGCATTCACTGAGGGGCTGCAGCCTGTCCAGAGAAGGGCAGCAGAGATGGGGATGGGTCTGGAGAGTGATTCCTATGAGGAATGGCTGAGGGAGATGGGAAAGGAGCTCAGCCTGGAGAAGAGGGGGCACAGGGGGAACCTTCTGGGTCTGCACAACTCCCTGACAGGAGGGGACAGCCAGGGGGCTCAGGCTCTGCTCCCAGGGAACAGGGACAGGAAGAGAGGGAATGGCCTCAGGCTGGGCCAGGGGAGGCTCAGCTTGGACAGCAGCAGGAATTTCCCCATGGAAAGGGTGCTCAGGCATTGGAAGGAGCTGCTTAGGAAGGTTTGGAGTCCCCATCCCTGAAGGTGTCCAGGGAATGACTAGAGGTGGCACTCAGTGCTCTGGGCTGGGTGACAAGGTGGGAATCAAGCACAGGTTGGATTCCATGGTCTGGGACATCTTTTCCATCCTCAGTGATTCTGGGATCTCTGGGACACTTTTAGCTTGCTGCAGGAGAAGCAAGGGCTGATCCCTGGCAGAGGAGGATGGAGCTCCAGGGAGAGCAGCCCAGGCTGAAGTTTGGGGAAATGCTCAGGTCTCTTTCTGGGCTGTGCTGCTCATTAGATGTGAGCTCAATGTGCCTTTCCCTGTATCCCTTTCCCCACGTTGAAACAGGCAAAGACACAAACCTAATTGAGAAATACTTGGTACTTCCTGAGACAAAATCACTGTAGAAAAGATGTTTCGATTTGCACAAGTTTTTGTTAAATACCCAAGTGCTTGTTAATATAATTTCGATGTAATGTTTCCCACTATGGCTCACTATGGTGTGTTTAGCCACAGGAAATGTTTCCTTTTCTTCAGTCCTGGTCTTTCCTTCAGAGTGGCAGTAAACTTTTGGTTCCTTGTTTTGCCTCACAACAGTAAAAACACAAGGGAGGCCTGTCATCACAGACAGTGGTTACTGTGAAATCAGACCTTCAGTCAAAGGCCTTTATGTCTGCAGTGTGAGAAGCTCAGCAGCCTTTATCACCTACCCACCATCTACAAATAAAATTTGAACATGGAAGGTGGTTAAAATGGGTCTGCTTTACCAACAGAGAAATAAAAGCTAGCCTAAATCAGACAGACTCTCCACTAATAACAGCAACAACAATGTTCCTGTCTGGTTTTTATTTGGGATGCACATCTTATAATTAATGTTTCTTCTCCTAATTTCCCTTTCATCTGGGGCTCTTCCAAACACTTCATGAGAACATAATAACTAAGCCCAACTGTATCTGTGACACACATGATTATTGTTATTATCTTCATTAGGCTAATGCAGACTCTGAAATTCTGCATGATCAAGTACCCAAGGTTAAATAGTGATGTAGTGTCAGGATTGAGAACAGATCAGCTCTGTCTCCTAATTCAGGGTTGAATTCAGGTTTTGCTCTGTCATCTAGGAGTGTGTCCTGTTAGCACAGCCCTTCTCATGAAGGTCCTGTGGCAGTGCAGCTTGGCAAATCAAAAACCTTGCTGTGAAGGGTGTTTTAGCTCCAGAAACTGCTGCAACTTGCACTGAATAAAACACTCTATTAAAAAAACAGGACAAGCCCTTTTTGTGCTGTGAGGACTTCTGGTCTCACTGTAGCCACATGCCCACACCACTGACTCCTTGCAGTCCTGGAGGAGCCCTCACTGTCATGTTTATTTTGGTGTCCTCTATTCTCATCTGAGTACACACTCTCATGCAGGTATAAGGTTTTATCCATGGATTTTTGCTATATCAGCTATGGATCTATTGTAGAACATGGTGAATTCTTTACTAGATCATTTTAAGGAGCTAGACAGATGCATTTAAATATCTCCTGTGATAACTCCAAAGCTGGTTTCTTTTCTCTAATAGTGCTATGGATAAGCTGTGGGTTCCTTAACAAGCTTAACAGATCTTTAAATGCCTGTGTGCTCTTACTAATTACCTGTACAAAGCCACTTGCTTTGTCAGTGAGATAAATTTAAAGACACTTTGCTTAGAATAACTAATGGACAGTTGGGCACCATACTCAGTTGTGAACTGGCACAGCTTGACCAGGACCCAGAATGAAATAAAAACACTCAGTGTGTTTCTGTGGGAGATAAATACATGTGAGGAGTGTCACATTGCTTTGTGATCAGGGAAAGGTGTTTTACTCTGTGGGAGATGTTGGAGTGGGCAGTGACAGGAGGGCATTTCCACTCATACATAAATTAAAAGATTACCATAGTTAGAGCTCTGCAGTGGCTGCTTTAAACGTTTGTGGCAGAAAGCTCAAGGTGGTTCCAGGAACCAGGATGGGAAGTGTGCAG
Source organism: Pycnonotus jocosus (assembly GCA_013400435.1). Classification (NCBI taxonomy): domain Eukaryota; kingdom Metazoa; phylum Chordata; class Aves; order Passeriformes; family Pycnonotidae; genus Pycnonotus; species Pycnonotus jocosus. Next base: position 307,038 of record VWYP01029214.1, on the reverse strand, counting down.
GAATGTACCCCCATCCAGCCTCATCTGTGGGAAAAACTTCTCCCTCAGAGCATGTGAGGATAAAATAGCACCTTTTGATTTATTTACATCATGCAGATAGTGGGATTCTGCAGATCAGTGCACTTGTGGTGGGAGAGTTCCCCGGCTGAATGCCAGGATGGAGAGAAGGAACAGGAGGAAGGGAATGCTGGATGTGAGAAGCTGCTGTAGGGATCATAATGTCCTCTGGATCAGGATGGGTGAGGGGACCCTGAAAGTCCTAATTATGGCGCTCTGGAGAGAACAGGGCAAAGAGGTGGGTGAAAGGAAGCATTGTGGCCTTGGAGCAGCTTTATCCTTCCTTCTTATCCTCCCTCTTATGAGCACAGGGTGAGAGAGTTGGGTTTGTTCAGCCTGAAGAAGATCAGACTCAGAGGAGACCTCAGAGCCCCTTCCAGTGCCTAAAGGGGCTTCAAGAGAGCTGAAGAGGGACTTTGGACAAGGGCTTGGAGTGCCAGGACAAGAGGGAATGGCTTCACACTGCCAGAGAACAGGGATTGACGGGATATTGGGAAGGAATTCTCAGCTGGGAGGGTGGTGGGGCCCTGGCACAGGCTGCCCAGAGAAGCTGTGGCTGCCCCATCCCTGGAAGTGTCCAATGCCAGGTTGGATGGGCCTTGGAGCAACCTGGGATAGTGGAAGGTGTCCCTGGCCTATAGCAGGGGTTTGGAACAAGATGAACTTTAACATCCATTCCAACCTAAACCATTCCATGATTCTTTGTGCAAGATGACAGATTCCTGAACCTACCTGCCATGTTCAGCAGCAGAGTCTCAGGGGTGTTTAAAGCAGTGTCTAAGAGTAAAGGCTATTCTGGGATTACTAAAGTTAGGGTAAGTATTTTTATCCAAAAAGCTGAGTCCAAAAGCTTCTTCATCTGGAATTTTAAGCAAGGTTTATGTAGCTACCTGAAATAGTAGGGCTTTTATGTAGCTACTTGAAATAGTAAGGTTTTGGGTTCTTTTACAGATTTCCTGTTGTCTTAAAAGTGGGTGGCAGCACCAAGTTTGTATCACAGTTTTATCCAGGTTTTAATCCATGGAGAAGATGCTATAGACAATTCCAGCTTTTCCTGCATGGACACTTCAAGCCTCATGAGCCAGTCCAGATCTAGGTCACAGAGGGAGATTTGTGTAGTGGACATTAACACTGCACAGCCACTTGTGAAAATCAGTGTGCAGGAGCACTGAAGGTGTGCTCTTACACCCCTGCACTGGCATGGAGCTGATGACAAGAGCTCTTTGTCAGCCCAGGACCATGACAGTGGATGTTTCATTGTTTGCAATCTGACAGTTGTGTGCACTGCAGAAACCTGCCTGGAATGTGCCTGACATTCCCTGATGGGCTGCTCTGCTCCTGCCTGCTGCTCCTCTGCAGATCTCTCTGCATCTGGCATCTCCCTTGCATTTTGTAAAACATTCTTTGTGGTAAAAAAAAAAATAATAGGAAGCCCCTTACAATTACATACAATATACCAATGTGCCCTGGACAGCTTGTGATGTTCCAAAATAGCTCCGAGGCATTGCCAGGCAGAAGCAAAATGCAAATGAGAGATGAGATGCAGTCACTTGGAAGTATGTCCAATCTGAGTGCACATTTCTACAGATTTGATAGAAATCTTCTTAACTGGAGAAATTAGCTGTCATCTGCTGTAAATCATCAGTCACTAATTACCCCAGTTGTTCATTCAGTCTCCTATGTCACAGAAATGTGCATGGCTGTAGGAGAAAAGGAAGTGGGTAAAAACCCCTCACTTGCTAGAGTCTGGAACTAGAGAACATTGAGGCTTTCCTCCTTTCACCTTCACAGCCTTGAAATTTGCTTTTTCTTTTTTGTCTCTCTGATTTATTTTTTTTTTTAGTTTAAGAGTTAGCATTTAATTTTATTATTGTGAAATAATTATCCATTATATCCATGATATCTATAATAGTAATCCACGAGCTCCAGAGACACAGCTGCTTATACAAGAAGTGCACATAATAGCCCAGGCTTTTTGATGGGATTTGTGTTCCCAACCTGCCTGAAAAGCTCAAATCCAACAGGAGGTGTGTCAGAAGGTGTAACAGAGCAAGTTCTCATGGTCTGTGTGAGTGAGGTGGCAGCAAAGTGGTTGTGCTTGCATAGACTTGGGTTTAGAACTGTTACCCTCATGCACTCTATTAGTTCTCAATTTAGTGCTGTTAAAATATTTGCATGTGCTTTGACTGGTTCCAAGTGATTAATACCCACCTATTTACTTGATAAGGTAGTATCAGGCATTCAGTAGGATATGGTAATATGCTTTGAATGTATTTGGTTAAAATATATACTTTTATAAAAGTAAAAGCATCAAACTGGTTCTGAGAACAAGAGCCCAATCATTTATGTATTGTCTCTAGAACTCATAAATGCCTCTTTCTTGATTTTTATCTAGTCAGAAAACCATGAGGTTAAAACTGTAAAGTTCATAACCACATCCATACAAAGCCAGCAAAAATCTCAAAAATCTCTCCAAAAAAGAGATTTTGTAGATACTTATTTTAATTTCCTTGCAATTTGTGGTTCATGCCAGTTTCCTGACTCATTGTCACCCCGGTATGGTGATAAGCCAAGTTTTCCAATAAGGAAAACAAGGGAGCAGTGAGTCACTGACTGAATTCATATGCACTTGATTTGCTCTATCATTATCCATACTGGTTTTATTTATTTTAATTAGTTCATATACAAAGTCTCTGAGATATGTTTCACTGCATGAATTAGCTCAACTTGTTAGTCTTGTCTAAAGATTAGAAAGGCAGAAGACAAGTAGAGCTTTTGGTGGCAGACCCAATTTTTTTCTGCTACAGAGTCCACGAGGAGAATGTGAATTGGAGGAATATCGGAATTTTCTGAGATTTGAGTAATTGAAATAACAACATTATTTTTTAAGGCTCTCGTCTTTGAAGTGAAAATCTGGTGAGGCTGCTGCTTAGATCTAAAATGTCCCAAGAGTAGTTTTTTTTCCTCTGGTAAAGATTGTGTTTCATTCTGTGTTTGCATGAGATAAAAAACCCAGAAATTGGGTCTAAACTGAGTCCTGAGCTAGAGATGCTGGATGTGGGAGAAAGGTTTCTCTGAAAGCTGTTAATGATTCCTGTCCTTTCAGATGACTAATATAAACCTCAGCTACTACTTCAGTTTCTGTTGGTTTTTCAGATTTGTAGGAGCTTCTGATTTTTCCCATTCCACATAAAGGAACTGTTCCAAATCTCAATGAATAAGTTTGGGTTTAAGTTCAGGTCCAGGTGCCAATTCATTTTAGTCTGTCCTTTGAGCCAAATCCTGTTACTTATCTGTAATTGAAGTCTTCCCTTGGCTTGTGGGAGCTGCCAGGCTGATTAAGATAGGCTAAGCAGGAGCCTGCAAGTGAGATGAGGCACGGGTGAAATTCAGGGTCTCCTTGTGTCCCAGCTGGAGAAGAGAGTGAAGTGACACTGTCAGCTTCTCCTCAGATTTGGCCCACGTCATTTTTAAGTCTTACTGCTGAGAGATGTTGTTGCAATGGGTCATAAATGGAAAATCTTCCATGTTTTGGAATTTATTTAAGCTCTTTGTTACAAGCTGGCCGAGTATCCCACATTCCCTATTTGACAAGGACAACGTTCCCAGCCACAGTCCTGGGAACAGACATACACTGTAATTAAGGAGATGAAGGATTTGATTAGGGTGTGGGTTTACCAATGAGGCACCCAGCATTTGGCAGCCATGGTTGCATTCAGACTCCTATTTGTTTTGTTTTGTTTTTTGTTTTTTGTAAATCCCCACAGGACTGGCTGTCCTGTGCTGCCTTCCCCAGACGCCCTGACCCTGTGTTAATGATGCCTTGTGCTAATCGATTCTACACCTGATGAACTTTTTTTATCTCCTCCCAGTCTTGCAGGCAATTTTGTGCTCAGACTTTGCATACCACATTACAGTGGAGTTTGAGCTGTGTTAGAGAAACCATCATTTATTACTGCCAGAGTAAGAAGTTGTTTTTTTAATATACTTCTCAAGGTTCTTGATTAATCGCATTCCTTTTTTTTTTTTTTTTTTTTCCTGATGCTTAATTACTTGTTATAGGCTATGCAGGTAAGGCAGTAGTAGCCTTTGGGAATGAAGGAATAAATGAATAGCTCAGGTACTTCCCTACTGATATTATAATAATGACAAAAACATTGAATGGAAAAAGTGGGTGTGACAGGTGGTGTGAGTCTCTGAGGATAACATCGGGTTTGATTCAGAATAGCAATGTCACCTCAGACAGGCATTTCTGTTTCATTTCCCAAGCAGTTGTGTGTGCTTTGCAGAGCTCACAGCACCTCTCCTTCCAAAAACCCACTGCAAATGCTGCTTGGAGGGAACAGCAATTCCTCTGCTGTGTCCTGGCAGTCCAACACCATTGTCTGAGACAAGCCTCCTCCTGATCACCTTCTGCACGTGGTGGGAGGCTCCCGGTGCCTGTGAAGGCTCTGAACCCTCACACTTCCCTGGGATTTTGTTAAGAAATGGCTGGGGCTTTGTCAGGGGAGGTTTATGCTGGGCATCAGGAGAACCTTCTTTCCCCAAAGGGTGCCCAGGCTCCCCTGGGAATGGGCACAGCCCCAAGGCTGCCAGAGCTCCAGGAGTGTTTGGACAATGCTCTCAGGCACAGGGTGGGATTGTTGTAGGGTCTGTGCAGGGCCAGGAGCTGAACTTGCTGATCCCTATGGGTTCCTTCCAGCTCAGGATATTCCGTGATTCTATTCTGTGATTTTTAAGCAACTCTCTCACGTCCTGTGAATGACATCAGGACCCTGGCTCACTCTGATCTTCAGCTCAAGCTGCTATAATTGTCTCTTCCCAGCACTCCAGTTTATTACACAGGGAAACCCCTTCCTTAGGACGCTGCTGTGGGTGTTGGCAGTTGCTTTTCAGTGCTTTCTAGGTCACAAGTTTCATGCATTCCAGTGTGAGCAGATCTTAGGAAACCCTTGTTTTGATTTGTCTAATTGCTGGGTTTGTTTTGTTTGTTTCTTTTTAATCCTGCAGCATTATTTCGAAACCAAAGATTGTTTCACCAGTGTGTATTGTCATGTCATGCAACAGTGGAAACTAGTTTTGCAGAAGGAAAGTCGGTGTTTATGTCCTAAGGAAGCTCCTGTCAATGTTTTCAAGCCAGATGTCACCAGGCATTTATCAGTACTTGAAGAGCAGGCAGGGAGTGCTTTCATGGCAATCCAAAGAAGGCAGTACTGCATTTATATTCTAGACTTGCTAGTTCTGGCAGCAGTGGGAATTTATCTCAAGGTACAAATATCAGTCGGGCTACCGTGGTGGTTTTTCTGCAGCTGAATATTTAAATGAGGCTCAAATTGTGACGCTGGTGTTTAATAGCTGGTGGGTGGCTGAGCTGAAGCAGCTCGTTTGAAGCTCAGGGATCGCTGTGTGAACTGCTGCTACACCTTGGGGTTGCACTGAAGATGTAATCACAGAGACTTCAGAATAAACTTCTCTCCACCTAATCTTTTCACATGTCTCTGAAGAGACAGGTGTGTTGCACCACTCCTCTGCCTCCTTAATGCTTTATTTGAAGGAGGTTGAATATGGCTGCAGGCATGAGGAAGAGCCTGATGTGAGGAAGGTGGTTCGTGTCTTTAATGGATAGAAGGCCAGGGCTTGGCTATCCCTGCTTAGCTACCTCCTCCTGAGGAAGCTGGTCATGGAAGTATCAGGGACCACAGTCTGGGAAGAAAATGCCTTTATAAGGAAGAGAGGTAGGTAGCAAGAGGGGGTAGAAGAAACAATATTGTCAGTACAGTGTCTGCTCTGGCTCTCAGGGAGTGAATCTCAGTGAATCTGGGTTCCCTGAAGTGAGGTGCAGAGCTGCAGTGGGGCAGCAGGGAGGGTGCTAGGGGTGCACATCCTGTATCCTGTGGAAAACCGTGTGCTGCTTCCTTTCAAGCACCATCACCTTTCCCCATTAAAAAATGCCTTTAAAAACGAACATGCTTTCTTAAGTAAGTAGTTACATTGGCCATTGGTGCTGCAGCACACACACATAACATTTAAAGAATATGAGCTGCAAACCTGTGCCTTTACTTCTGTAGCTCTGCACAAGCCAAACTGCCTTGGAAGAAGTTGGAAAGCAAATCATGATGTTTAGTTTTGGAAACTGAAAAATGGGGCTGTCCCAGGGAAGTTCTAATGTATTTTTGCTTTGAAATTGTCATTTCACTGTGGTTTAGCTTATGGATACTGCTTCTTAATGTGGCAATGTATACAGGCAGCAGTATTTGGTGAAGAGCCCAGTAGAATCCTGCAGCTTTTGATTTATTGTAGTTCAGATCAGGGACACAAAACTTATCTAGGCAAGCAGCTTGCCTCATCTGTACCTCCTACCTCCCTGTTTGAAGTGTGAACTGCACACTTCCAGGAAAATCTGGCTCTCCCAAAGTATTTCCCCTAAAACAGAGATAACCTGGGCAATTAAAAGGGGATTTGCATTCCAAAAGCCTCAGAATCAGGTCTTTTGCAATCAGTGTTTGTGAAATGGTCATTAAAAATATCAGCAGTACCCTGGAAACCCTCTGACCCTGTGAGTGGATGAGGTCAGGCATGTTCCTCTGTATCTGTAGCACTCCATCACCTTTAATCCTCCAAATTGCTCCTAAAAGTCCTCTTCATGCCCAGTGCCCACAAAAGTCTCATAACTGCCTTGGTGTCTGTCAGTACTTAGATATTAGGCCTGGTAAAAGTCCCCTAGAGATGGCTGCAGTAGCCAGTCTTTGCTCTTCTGTCTGGGTTCCCAGTAAGTCCTGTCCCTGTGCCCATCTTGATCAGCACTCCTGGCTGGGTGCTGCCTGTGTTTCATCTCACCGAGTTCCAAATCTACATCAGCATTAACAGCATCTGGTTCAGCTGCTCAGATGCTTTGGCACCATGTTTCCTGTACATTTGCTCGGTCCTGAAAACACAGAATGTGCTTAAGAAATCATAGGGAGAGCACACCAGGTGCCATGTAATCATACAGACATCCCAAATGGCCAGCAGCTCTCCAGAGAGGCTCTCAGGAAGCCTGGTGCCTGCTGGCTGCTCTTGGCTATTTTGAGATCCTCCTGGGCCATAGGTATGAGCTTTAACCCAAGAAAGACCTTGCCAACCACCTGTGGTGGCTTCACCTCTCGCATTGCATCAGGCTCTGTGAGACACAGCACTGCAAGCAATGTGGTCATTGTCTGGAGCCTGGCTCCAGCTCTCTCCCATCCCATCACCTAGAAGCAGAAGGGAAAGTCAAAAGCTCTATCATTTTCCTGTATTCTCCCCTGGTCTATGATTGCTTAATTGTATCCCTAAATCTTATTAAATTCTGGGGTGAGTCATTGCCACAGTGAGGTGGAAACAGAGTAGAGTGAATTCAAGACAGGAGTGTCTTCCCAGGTGAGTGGCTGAGCAGGAAAGCTCCCACAGCAGAGAACTACTATCACTTCATAGATGTGTTGCATCATCTGCTTGCTGTTGCCTCTAATTTAATGCTCTAAACCCAAATCAAAACACCTGTAGTCCAAAGAGAATATAAAACAACTTGGAGTAGGAAATCCATGCCCAATTAGACATGCAGATCTCTCCTAATCATCTGAGATCTTCCAAGGTCACACAAGATTTATAGTTGTGGTTCTGCATTGTCCTGTTGCATTGGCTCTCCACAGAACCCACTTTCCTCTCCACCACCAGGATAAAATTGTAGGATCAATCCAAGTGTCTGCAGGCCTGTGTCCTAAATGTATTTCATTTGTGGCTACAGGAATTTGAGCTTGTAAAACTCATTATGGTCTGTAGGACTGCAAAACCACTGTCACTGGACAAATAACTTGTCACAAACTGGAAATTCTCCTCTGCTTTTTCTGTAGGCACCATTATATTCCCCTCTGCTCTCTGTTCTGGTTTCTGATGCAAATCCATAAGAGTCTGTTTTCCATCACATCCCAGGCTCCTGCTTCTCCTAACTTTCAGAAGTTTGATGTGCCTCTTTGGCATTCTGTCATGGCTGGGAATATGTTGCTGAAGGCAGGGGAGCCACCTTTCAGGGTCCTGGATGGAGCTCTCACCGTGTTTGTATTCTCTCATGGAATATATTCCATCTAGTCCAACCCCCTGATCAGCTGCAAGCAATGAGTAGGATATTTCATTTCTGTGCAGCACAACTGAGTGATGATAGGACAGCACGAGGAAAATATTGTACTCAGTATTTCCTCCCTTCTTCCACATTGCTTTTGAGGATGTTATGAGTTTATTGTCCCTAAAATTGGGATTGTAGTGCCCAGGAGTTGTTTTGACTTGTTGAGCTTTGCCTTGGTCTGGGACCAAGCATTACTGGAGCACAGAGTGCTCAGAGCTGGTTAAGCTCAGTGAGGTTTCTAAGTTGGGTTGCATGAGAAAGTTTGGGGTTTGTTGGTTTTTTTTTTTTGTGGAAAGGTGGAACACCGAGGGGAGCAGGTAAGTCAGCTACGCCATGGAGGGGTTTGCTAGGCAAATGCAAATTTATTTTTGTTCTTCAGTTGCTGCCTGGGTAATGGAATCTCAGTTGTTAATGGAGCAAACCAGGGAAGCACAGTCAAGAAATGCCAGGGCACTTTGTAAGTGGAGTTAAATCTGCCATCCAGGAGGAAGCAAAGACATTCCTGTTGAAATTATAGTAGATAGCAATGTTCCAAAGGAAAAGAATGGCCAGGGGAACACTGGGTCAGGATGGATGTAATCAGGCACTTAGTACTTCAGAAAATTATAGAATCACAGGATAATTGAGATCAGAAGTGACCTCTGGAGATCATCTAATCCAAGCCCCCTGCTAAAAACAGGGTCAGCTAGAGCAGCTTGCACAGGACTGTGTCCTGTTGGATTTTGAGTATCTCCAGGGATGTGGAACCCACAACCTCTCTGAATACCCATGCTTGACCTCCCCCACAGTAAAAATTAATTTTCTTATGTTTACTTGGAATTTCCTGGATTTCAGTTGTTGCCCTTTGCCTCTTTAATTGGGCACCAGTGTGAAGAGCCTGGCTCTGCATCTACCCCTTTTTTATCAGTAATGACATACATTAATTATCTTCACACCCTTCCCCACCCTCAGCCTTCTTGTTTGGGGCTAAACTGTCTGATGAGAGAGTAGGGGAGTGGGAGTTGTTGCAGGAGGTTGAACCAATGTTTCTGGGCAGATATTGAGGCCTAAAGCCCACCTGAATTCTGTCCCGAGTAAATGGTGATGTACAAGTAGTACAGAATAGCTCAAATGAGCTTTCTTGCTTTTTCTTTCCTTCTCTCCATCTTCTTTTCCTTTAGTATCTTTAATTTATGACTGTTCCCTTGGCATTGTCCCAGATGTCTTCTGGGAATACTTATCTCTGGGTCTTTTATCTCTCTGTCATTTAGTGTGATCTTGGCAGTCCCAAAAGCTAGGACATTTATGGTGAGTGATTCAGGTTGGTGCTAAGTTGATTTCTGTAACCTGCAGAGATGAGAAGAATGACTTTGGATAAAGCCTTGGATCAGAATTTGAGCTGGAGGTGAACTTCTGTGGATGTTCAGTGTAGTTAGAGAATGGTCTTCTTGTTTTTAAAAAAGAAACTTGCATATCCTCAGGTTTGGGGAAGACAGTAACCTAAATAAGGAAGTCTCAGATCTAAAGAGAGAGACAGCCTCTATCCCAGACCTAGGAAGTCAGATGTTGATTATTTAGATCACTGACAGATATTCAGACCTGTGGATCTGCAGCTGAGACCACTGGACCATGTACAGCTTGGCAAACCTGTGTGCTCCCAAATGAGTTATTAAAGCTCTGCTGTGGGTTTCTCTATTGGTTTGTTGGTTATAAAAACAATCTACCCCTATATACCTGATGTTTCATGTGTCAAAATGTTTGGTGCAAAAATGTTAAATCTAGTTGAATGTGTAAATACTTCAAAACCTGTTAATTTTGCTTGTGCCAATTAATATCTTGAGGTTTAAGGAAGATTTGGGTTGGTTCTGCTTGTAGTTGCTTTAAATCTGAGCATCTGGTCACTTACCCACCTTTACTAAGGTATTTTAAATATATTTGTTATATTTACTTTGAAAGTAAAAACTGCCCAGAATTAGTTAAATATGAAACCTTTCATCATTGCTATCAATCTGTCATATCTCCTCCCAGCAGAGAGTTGTTAAAACTTGTCTTGGATTCAATCTGTCTTGTTGAACCATTTAAGCACCTGAGGTGCAGAATCAGTTTCCCTGTATTCCTGTGAAATAACAGAATTAAGAGGTCTGGAATATGCAGAAAACAAAAAGAAAAGCCTGATCTTATTTAAGTAGAAAGGAAAGGCCAGTTTCCATTCATGAGGATTTAATTCCTAGGCTCATTGCATGATGTTACATCTGCCCACCTCTGATTTTATTGTAGTAGCCAAAATTACTGAGTGTGCATATATAGGGGGGGAAGAAAAGTGCAGCCNCATGATGTTACATCTGCCCACCTCTGATTTTATTGTAGTAGCCCAAAATTACTGAATATGCATATATAGGGGGCAGGGGGGGAAAGGTGCAGCTTTTAGAAGTAATGTGTTTAAACTGGAATTTGAAGCTTTGCTGATCACAAAAGGTTTGAGTTCAATGCTTTTCAAAGGCTGAAGGCACTGAGCATGTTCTCTGTTTTCCTTGTAGGTGTGTTACTGGACATCCAGCAGCACTTTGGAGTCAAAGACAGTGGGGCTGGCTTGTTACAGACAGGTAAGAAAGAGTTTCTTCTCTTGCTGCTCTTTGTAACATTCCATTTGTCCAATGGGTGCCTACAGATTTCTTCATTTTCGTGCATGGGCATACTGGTTGTGAAATCTACTCCTAGAAAGGTGAATAAATGCACTCCTACTGGGAAGCTAAATGAACATGAGGGGGTTTTTGGCCTTGATTCTCTGTTGGGCAGCAGATTGGGTCTCAGAATTACTTGAATAGATCAAAAGCAAAATAACCTAATGATTTTATTTACAATAACTAAATTCAAACAGGAGATGTTACTTCCCCTAGATCAGAAAACTCATGATAAACCAACAGCAGGATCCTGTTCACTTCTTCAGGTTGGTCATAAGTGTGATGTATTTTGCCCTTCAAGTGCTTGACAGAGAATCTGCTGACTGGACAGTCCCTGGGAGCATGGTGTGGCATGAAAATGTAAAACTCACTGGGGCAAGAACATGAGGGTGAAAGCTGAGGGCAAGGCTAACAATCCATGAGAACTCATGGATTAACAATAGCCCTGGAATTCTGGTGCTGTTAGCTTCCAGCATTTCTCATGTTGTGTGAGGAAGGATTATTGCAATTCTGATGTCCTTTTAATGGAGCAGGCATTTTCAGGTCTCAGACATCTTTAGGCAGAGCTGAACAACCCCAGGAGAACCCAAACTTCTCTGGGCTCGAGTCCTGGGGTGGTTTAGAGCAGGGTTTGTATCCCTGGGCTGCACAGGGTGACATTGGGTACCAGCCTCATGTACCCATGACAGCACATTTGATCCTCATGGAGAGTGGAAAGGAGTAGCAGTATTTTTAGTGGTACAGTATTTTTAAGAAATGCAGTATTTTAAGAAAACAGCCTGGTTTGAAAACCTCCTACGGAACTATTAATTAAAGTCACGGATTTGTGGTGCTGAGGCTGTCTTGTCACTGTCATCTGTCTGAGGGAACCACACTGGAACAATTAAATCTCTGAAAAAGTGAGAATTCAGTTAGGTTTTGAAATAGTGTGCCAGCAAGGCATGTTTTCCCATGCTATCACAGTGGATGCCAAACACCTGTCAGGAGCTTGTCTGAGAAATTGTGGCCAACACTGAATTGTATAAAATCATTCATTCTTTATGATCACACTGAAGGTGAGATTATTCTGAAGCTCTGACAATTGGTCTGTGATTTCAAACTATGTGAACCACTGCAATATCCCCTCCTATTTTATTTCCTGCAGCCCATGGCACAGCAGGGTCCTCATCTGTGGTTGCAGCTTCTTGGTAATGTTGTAATACCAACAATTAATAACAATTTGTATTAAATGTTTAAAAAATGCTGCCCTTGTGGGACAGCAGAGCTCAGCTCAGCTGATGTGAACAGCATTTGTCCAGAAAAGAAGGTTTCAGCTTTACAAGTGTCATTGATTATAAGTAGCATCAATCAGTTATGCCTAAAATGGCACTGGTTGTCTGTCAGATTCTTTTCTGCAGCAATTATTTGTATTTATTTATTGTGCTCAGAGGAACAGGTCCTCAATGTATCATTAGACTCTAAGTGCTTTCAAGAAAATATTCTGGTGGAAAAGGACACTTGCCAAAGCATGTATTTAATCTTCATTCCCCTCAGTGGATGAAATCCTGCTGAATATTATTTATTGACAGCAAGTAAAAGCTAACTTCAACAGGATATTCATTTGTTAATTGCAGGATATGTGATTTATTTCTCTAGCAAACACACAGGGCATTCCACAGCATCACTGAGGTATTGCAGGATTGCTCTTGAGTGTGTTGAGTTTTCTAACAGGTAATTGGTGCTTTAAGAAGAGCAGCTTTTTCTCTTTTTCTTTTCCTTTTTTTTTCTGATCTTAAAACTGAGGGCTTGACTTTGCTTCTGCAGTATAGATAATACTGTACTAATCATAGTGCTATCAGAGGAAAAGAGTGTTCAGAAAATAAAACACCATTTCATGTAAATAAAGGTTAGAGACATGTAACTGAAAGCTTATTAATTCTGTTACTCCAGTTTACCAAGTTTCTGTGTTGGCAGGTGGCCCATGGCCCAAGTATCCTTAATCCTGGTAAAATAAAAAGTGCTGCCCTAAACCACCACAAACATTGCTTCTGATCTTTTGTCTTTTCTCTAAATCTGACTTCTCAATGTTAAAATCAGGGGAAATGGTGCAGAGTGTAAAAGCACTTGCCCAGGGTTGCAGAATGAGCCTGGAGCAAAGCTGGGGCCAGGCCAGGTGTCTCCCACTCTTCTGCTTTAACCCTGAACAGTTCCTTTGCCAGTGGAGACACAAATATTGTTTGCTTCCCATGAGATGGTCCTGCTAACTAATTGAGTGATGTGAGACGAAAGAGTGTTCATCCTGATTGTGTCCTCTGAATAAAGAGTGGATTAGTCCTCAGGTTGTCAATCCTACATCTAAATCAGTCCTAAATTAATTTACAATGTTAATGAGGGGGGTGAAATGTAGTATTTGCTGGCAGTTCATATCTTTTGTCAAAAAGGCAATAAAATAAAAAAAACTTTTTAAAAAATTAAAAAGCCTTTTAACTGTGAAAGAAGGTTGCACAAATTTTTGGGAGGAAAGGGTTCTGAAAATCCAAACAGAAAATGGAGAAAATAAATCCACATGGGGTAATGTTTGACCCTGTGCTCATCCCACAGCCCACTCTGATCTCTCTCTCTCTGGTCTCTCTCCCTCTGATCCTTTGCAAGCCAATCCATACTCTCAGCTTCTGATGCTATCTGGAAAACAAAGCTGACTTGCTCCTTAGGAACTGCAGACACAAATAGAAATTTTTGTCCTCTTTTATATTAATGCTGACATACAAGCTGTTCTTTAACCAAGGCATAATGTAAACTGGTTAGAGGGACACTGTAACTCTCTGTACAGGAAAATCACAGCACAATCCAGCCTCATCCATAATGGAAAGAAGCAGACCATGGTAGTCGCCACAGCAAGGATCCTGTGACAGCAGAGGACACGCTGACAGATGGAGCACAACTGCTGCTTGCTCAGTAGCACTCTAGAGTAGCACACATAAAACTGTGGTGACTTGAGCTTCCCTTATCTCCAGATGATGCTGTAATTGTGTGCTGATGTTCCTTTTTAAAGCACTGCATATGCAGTTGTGTAAATGTTGGTTTAGTTCACCATCCCACAGGTCTGCATCCAAGCTTTCCTGTGCTTTTCAGTTCTTACTGGCTGCTCTTCCTAGCTAGAGCAAGGATAAGCCTGGCTGAACTCAGAAGGTGGTAGAGCATCTCTGTGCCTGCTTGAGCTGCACAGCTGTACTCAGTCAATACATTTATAAACCAAACCATACAAAAAAATCTTATCTATGTGTGGAGTTAGGTAGGAGCAGCTACAGAACTACAGGCCACTAGGAACACAAAGACTAAGAAGGTGGACAACTGGATTTGTAGAACTGCTTCAAAATAGTGTTATCCTTCCATAAACACTATACCATTGGAGTCATGCCCCAGTGCTGTACTCTGCTTTTGACTAGATTTTTTTCCCCTTCTTGCTTCAATTTTTGTGCTTTATTGCTCTGTCTGCTCTCTGTGCCTTTGAATTTATTTTGCTTTTGTGTCTCTTGCCTGTGTCTCTGTAGCAGACAAGAGCTCTAATAATAGCAGTGGCTGGCTCATGATACAGTTTGTTGTCTAAAGATCTCAGGATATTTTATATCAGGAGGGCTCATGTGGCTGGCCCTTACAGATGGGGAAACCAAGAAAGCCAAATGGGAAAAATTATCTGCCCAAAGGGGCACAGCAGGTCTGAGGCAGAGCCAGGAGGAGAACTGCAGTTCCTGAACACGCAGCCTTAGTGTTACAAATTAATTCATTAACGAGCTTAATGCTTAGACCCAGAGATTTGGTCCTTGTTACTGGGCACCTGAATCCTCCAACCCAGACAGCTCCAGTTCAGGGGCTTCTGCAGGTGGAAACTGAGAGGTATCAAATGGAGGTTATTGTAAGGATTCCATGGAAATGCAGAGAGGCAAAGTGTCTGTCCTCAGGAGGAGCACAGAGATGTCATCAGAGGAAACCCTGGTAGGCAAAAGTGTGTAGTGTAAGGTCAGGAAATGTAAGGAGGTGAGAGATCTGCAAGGACTCATTAAAGATGAATAATCATAGATAACTGGGGCTCTGGAGAAGCTTATCTTTCCTTGTGTACAGAGATGGGCATTCCCCCAGATGCCTTTCAGCTCCTGGTTTCCCAGAAAGCCAAGCAGTGCCAGGTACTTTTTTGTAAGTCTTGTGAGCTCACTTTTACTGTAAGGGTCAATTCCAGCTACAATCTCTGTTCATTTGAAAAGTGGAACTTTTATCTACCTGCCCTGCCCTACCTCTTGAGCTGATGTAGTGTAACCTTGCAGTGGGTTACAACCTTGCAAACACACAATCAGCTCTGGTGTGCTGTTATTGTTCCCACCAAGCTATAAACACAAGCACTGACAAGGGGTCCAGACATAGTGGATGCAGCACAATGGTGGGATAAATCAGACTTGATTAATTCAGTTCCCTTTGACTCCCATCTTCTTGTCATTGGCTTATGGTGGCAGCTCTAACATTTTTATTTACTCCATGCAGAGACCACATCCTCCAGGTGCTACCCCTGAATCTGTGTTTATTACATGAGTTACAGGTGCTGCTTGTTTCTTTTCTACCATCTGCTTCTCCCTAAATTTCTTTCTCCTCAGCTGTGCTCTGTAGAACTGAGCTACATCTTCACGTTTTGCTTCCTACTGCACCTACTTAACTGTTCTTGCTAGAACAGAGAAAATCATAATCTAAACACTTTCTGTTTTCTATTTCAAGTTCATGGGCTTTCCTTTTGGGTGAATGGCTTCCTGCACCCAAGCACTTCTTCCCAAGGAGGTGGTTCCTCAGGTGTCCAAGCAGGAGGTGAGATAGGAAGCTTATAGAATGCTTTGTGCTTGCTCTTCTTTTGACTGCAAATGGTTTGGTCCACCATGTCCTACCCATTGCCTTCTTCCCTGCTTCCAACAACACCAAGCATTCTTAAATCCAGGTTACTTCTCTGGCAGTCTGGTGCTCAAAATGGCAGGACAAGGTGGAGCTCTCTTTCTGCCAGGAGATCCTTTAAGTCCTTTCAGAAATGAGCAAAACTTCTCTCCCCATTTCCCCCTCCATACCTGACTTTGTGTCCTTTTCTCTGACATTTTTCCACCTTCTGTAGGATGCTGCTGATGTAGGGATTAAGCAAGGTCAGTTTAAGCAATGAAGAGGAGAAAGCAGGGCACTTTCAATATGCCTCAATTAATGTTGTGACAAGGGTTGATCTTCTTTTACTGCAGTGAGTTGACATAGTCCAAAGCTTGATTATTTCCCACCTAAACCCTTTATAAGTTCAGACAATCCTTTTTTCCTGTGTGCTAGAATGCTGTCTGATATCCTGAGAAGTCATGGCAGTCTGAGGGTCTGATTCAAGAAAGCAATTAAACCTATTTGGAAATGCCTCTGCAATCAAGAATGAAAGTGTTGTCTTGAATCAGTGAGCAGGTTAAAGGAAAACATGTTTGTGCCCTGGTCCAGTCATAAAAATGCCATTTACAGCCTGTGTTCTCACTGGACAGCCCTGGATTGCAAAGTAAATATTCTTTGGGGTTGATAAAATGGTCAGGGTGGGAAGGGAAGGTGTCCTTGCTTCCTGCTGAGAGGAGGGAAGTGCTTCAGCTGGTGCCGTATTTTGTCTTTCTGTTGTTTGTGTCAGCAAGTGAGTGCAGGCTGCTAGAACAGGGAAACTCTCCAGACTGCCTTGTCTTCATTAATATCTTCACTTTATGATACTGCATGGCCAATAGCACAACTTAACAATCCATGTCCCCATTCTCTCTTTCTGCTTTCCACAAGGAAAGTTTGTCCTCACTATTGGCCTTTCAGGTACTTGGGCTGGGTGTTGCAAGGGAAACTTGTGCTGCCTGTGGCACATCTGTTCTATCAGTAGAAATTGGCCTATTTTCCCTCAGGCTGCAGTTCAGGCACCTCTTGCCAAGGTTGTCTTCACTTCTGCAATTTATTATAATAATGAGGGGAAGGATTTCCCACAGATTTTAGAGAAGTAGTTATTATTCCACCCAAAGTCCCCACATCTTTTAGCACAGCCTGTCCATCCCCCCCATATGTTCCTCAGAGCTCAGAATTTGATTCAAGAACTGTATAAAGGAAGACAGCATTTTTGTTGCTTTCAAACAACATTTTCCCCTTAGTACCAGCAGTGCAGTCTCATGTAACTGGTGTATGTTGTGCACAAATAGTTCAGAAGAGCTGGTCTGGCTCCCTTGACTTTTTTCATTACCACTGTAGCTGTAATTATGGAAGAGGGAGATGAATATTTACATTATCAGTTATTATGTATTTAATGGCTACCAGTTGCTGGAAGGTAAGTATGAACTTACATTCAAAAACCTTATAAGTAGGTTACTTTTTCTCCTCCCCTTCTTCAGTGGCACTGAAAGCTTTTGGTAGTAAGTGGAAAACCTGCTTATCTTTAACTCTTGCTTTCATTGTGCCTATAAGTTTAATTTTCAACTGTGGTGACCAGGGGAGTGTTTGTGTATGGTCTCAGTATGGTATCAGTTGCTGTTGATACATTTTGGGCCCAATGTAAAGGGAAGTGTAAGCTCAGAAGGAAAGGAGTTTTTTGTCTTGACCTTAAGTGAATTTGGAGCAGAGTTTTCTATGGGGTGAGAAAATAGACCTAATTTTTATAGTGCATTTTATACATTTATAGTACATTTTATATATTTAACATGCTTCATGCTCCCAGGGGCGCCTCAAGTGCTCTCTCTGAAAAGATTTTAAGGTTGTTTTGTCTCCCACACCTGGAGAACTCTCATTTTTAAGAGCACTGACCCGCAGTTCTGCAGGGCAGTGTGTGGTGTAATGAGAATGTGAACAGCAGGGTGAGATCAGGTGATGAAGAGATCAGGCTTGGTCTGTGTGCACTGGGAGATCCCCAAGGTGATACAGAACTGTTGGAAGCATTGCTGCTGGAGGTGCTGCTGGATTTGAGGGAGAGAGCACGTGGATAACCCAAATAGTCTTGACAGAGTGTGAAGGACTCTGGAGCACTGAAGGTGCTGTTTGGGAATGAAGAGCACTGAGGTTGGTACTGTAACACAGCAGGCACCCAGAAGATTCTGGAAGTTCAGGTTGTGTTTGCAGTAGTGGGAATGTTGGGGGTCCTGGATCAGTCCATGCAATTGTTTTGCTTCTCTGATGTCCTATCTGGAGTTCCAGGTGACTTTTCCTCCAAACCAGAGCTTCTCAAACCTTTTGGGCTGTGTACCAGACCACTGTGCATCCTTCCAATCAAATTTTATAGTGATTTATTACCACTATAAAAGTAGCATTGCTACATGTCTGGCTGGAAAGAACATGCTGTTATGTTGTGTGGGCCACAGTTTTGGGAACTGTAGCCATGGCAGGAGCCAGAACAGGTCAGCAGGGCTGCAGTGATTCCCATATAAAGCCCCACATGCACCTGAGGTGGAGTGACTCATCCATAGACACTTGTACCTGGCTTTGAAAATGAATTCCAGGGCATCACTTACGTAAAAAGGGAACATTCTTCATGGTATTGGGCAGTGTTAGCAGCCTGCAGAACTAGATTCCAATTAACACAAGTAAGCCTGACTTGCATGAATGGTGTATTGTTGTATCAATCTCCCAATGCTATCCCCTTGCCCCCACTACATGCACATATTTGGGGATGTTTCCTGTATGCTGATGTAAGATTATAGAGCAAAGAACCATTTTCTGCTTAGTTTTGGAGAGAAAATATTACTGATCATAATCCATTACTTACCCTAATTCACTGTACATTTAAAGTTATGTAAATGTATATAAACATTTTCTGCTAAAATTCTCTTCAGTTGTTTTCAAGGTAGTCAAATGACTGTGGAAGGAAGGCTCATGTTTTTAAATCACAGGTGAAAAACAAACAGTTCTTTGATGGGATGAGTGGTAGGAGGAGGGGTTCACACATTCTTGTGCTCTTTGCTGCTGCAAGCAGGGAAGTGCTTTGGTTTCCAGTGAAAAGGATATTTCTAGGGAAAGTTCAGGTCTGATGTCTTTTATTCCCCCACTCAGTTATACATTAGATTATTAGTAATTAAACATTTGAACAGTTTTAACCAAACTTTTCATCCACTAATGTTTACAGAAGACTTACTTTACATATTCTCCTACTGCTTCATTCTCCTTGCTCTTCGTAGGTGATAAATGGAGATGAGGCATCTCTAATTTATTTCCTTGTGGGACAGTGGTGTTGAAATGAGAACATTAATAGCAATACACCTTTCCTGCAAAGAGTTGCCCTAAAAACCTAAGGAGTTAACTGGAGCTGCACTAACTTTAAATGGGCATGGTTCTTTAAAGGGCATGGTGAGGGGCTTGGAGCACAAACCCTGTGAGGATCAACTGAGGGAGCTGGGGTTGTTTAGCCTGGAGAAAAAGAGACTCAGGAATGCCCTTATCACACTCTACAACTCTCTGAAAGGTGGCTGTGGGCAGGTGGGGTTGGTCTCTTTTTCCAGGCAGCACTGACACAGTTTCAAGCTGCACCAAGGGAAATAATAGGTTGGATATCAGGATAAAGTTTTTACAGAAAGGGTGATAAAGTATTGGAATGATCTCCCTGGGGAGGTGGTGGATTCACCATCCCTGGATGTGTTTAAGAACAGCCTGGATGTGGCACTGGGTGCCATGGTTTAATTGAGGTTAGGGTTAGGTTGAATTAATGATCCTGGAGGTCTCTTCCAACCTAATGACTCTGTGATTCTGTGATATTTCATTAGATAATTCCACCTCCTTTATCTTCTTGAAAGTAAAATTACAGAACAGGAGCTTGGGAATGTCTCATCATTTTTTTGCTGGTTTAGTTGTCACCATCCCCTGCTTTATTTTGGAATTGGCATCTCCCACCCTCACATTGCTGCCCACGGTGTCACTGGGCAGGGTGCACAGGAGCACCACTGAGGTCCCCCTGTTGTGACAGCTCAGGGAGCTGAAACTGCCCCAGCTCTGTCATGTGGGCCTGGAAAGAGGGTCTGTCTCTGAGGGTTATTCCTTAGAAAATTCCTACATTCTTATGAAAGTGTAGGTGGATTCATTCCTGCTTTACCCACCCAGTTACTTCCAGCTTTTGGCTGATGTAGCAGTCCTGCTGCCTGCCAACTGCTTTGAAACTCATGGATGTGATAATGGGGAAAATTATTAGTGAGTGTGACAGTAAATATGTCATACTGGGGCGGGGAGAGTGGCAAAACAATGAGAAAACATTAAAAGAAAATATCTCCGGGAAAAAAATATGTGAAGAGAGCAAACATTTTCCTGAAAAGCAAATTGTCCAAAGTTGTCCTTGTTCTCATAAAGGATGTTTTATGGCAGAAGAGATATAATACAGGATATTATTCAATGGATATTGAATTTTCACTAAGAGCTCCCCAGTAAGATGTTCCTACCAGCTGGTAATTTTACACCTTCCAGAGATGTGGGCAGTATATGACACACTGAGAAAATATTTGCATTGTATATAAAAGATGTGTTAATTTTCCTTATTTGTTCTTACTGAACCTATTCTTTCTGGATTCATAATCCAGAATCTGGTTTCTTGTCTAGTCACCAGACAAATAAACTTCTGGCAGCATCATGCCAGGTTTTCCAGCTGAAAAGGACTCTGAGAGCAGAGCTCAGCTGGCACCTCAGGGCTTTTCTGGTCTCCTGGGAGGGGGGTGGAACAGGCACTGAACACAAACCAGCACCAGATGGGCCCCTGGTCACTCGTCAGGCTCACCTTCTACATTTTTAGACCTAATTGAAATGGGCTTCTTTAATACCTTGACAATCCCTGGATTTACCAAATATTGCCTTTCCTTTTTTTCCATTAATGTAATTGATGATGCATGAAGGAATTGCATTTGCAAACCTTGCGCATTGCAGTATTTGTTTCAGGATGGGGGTTTTTTTCCCAGTGGCACTTGTTTTCCCAGAAAGATACTGGTCCAAAGAAATTTAAACTGAGGGATTATTTAAAACAGGGTCCAGTCACACTCCATGGCTATTGAAACTCTGAGTAACCCTGGAGTCTTCTGCAGATGTCATGTTCTTTTATCCATAGGAGCAAGTTCACTTGCAAAGCTCACTCCTGGAACTGCAGCTCAGCTTGGCATTAGAGTATTTTTGCAAGTCAGGAATGACACATTCATAGTGATAATCTTAGCAATAACATCTTGTAAAACAGAGATTCTGTAAAACACACAGAGATTCATTCTCCAGTGCATTGTAGCTGTGATCCTTTTCCAAACCATGGCAAGTTAAACACTGGGCTATACCAGTATTTCAACAATTCCCTTAAACTAATTTGTCCCTTTTTGAAGGCCCCCCAGCCACTGTGAAACACTTGTTCTTTGTCTAAATTGCCATTTATAACACCAAGAGGTGAGAGCTTTTCTAAATACTGCAAGCAAAATTGAATTGGCAAAAAATTCTGTCAAATAGCACTTAAAATGGCCAGAGAGGCTTCTCTACATCCTGTGATGTCTCTTCACTGTGGGATGAAGGCTGCTCTTCACTCTGAGTGTTTATTTGTAGCCTGCTGGTTGTTCAGCTCTTGTCCTAGTCCTCAATATACAGGTGCAAATCACAGTCAATGATGGTGTTTCTTTGCATTTACTTTGTGATGCAAAAGCCTTTTGAAATGTCACTGGCATCTGGAAAAATAGATGGATCAGCCCATGGCTCTGCACCCTGGCAGAGAGTTCTTCAAGTGCTGATGAGCATTGTGTGGCATGGGATAGGAAGGAGAAAGTATTTATGGTCTGAGCCCCATTCTCACTGGGGCTTGAATGATGGTGAGACTCTCTCTAAAGCTTGCTGGACATACAAAACTGGGAGATAAGAGTATTCTGGATGTCCTAAAGTCATCTTCAAAATGCCTCTGGCTCACTTGTGGCTCTTGTTACCTGGGGTCTTGTGGTTGTCTGGGAAGCCTGTTGTATTTTAAAATAAATAAATGTCTCTATTTATCTATCTATATCTAGAGAGATAAATCAATAGATAGTTTTTTATATCTGTATCTGTGTTGTAGTTTATGTGCCAGACCCTCAGAGGAGAATGGGTTGAGTTACCTGGTGTGCTTTAACACAGGAGAAAGCAGCTTGACAACTGCTGAGGGGCTGGAGCCTCGTTTTCTGCTAAAGGTAGATTTTTCTGTCTGGTGGCTCAGACTGCTCCCTGACCCTCACAGGGCTGTTAATCAAACTAGGAAGTGGCTCAGCATTTTATTCCTGTCTCTTGCAGCTGGTGGTGATTGTGTCCGAGCACACGCTTTCTGTGGCTGTGTGAGTTTAATGATAGGCAATAAACGAGAATCAGCTCAGGGTTCAGGGTGACAGCAAATGGTTCCTTCATTGCCTTGTAGAGGATTTGTGATTCATAATGAAACCAGACAGTGAGTGCATTTACACACAAACCACGCTTTGGGCCGACATGTCTGGTCCAGACCAGCGAGCCCCAGCCCCTGCTGCACTCACATCGTCTCACATACAATCCTCCACTTCCTTCTCACAGGACAAGTTCCAAAAATTATTACTTTTAATTTGCTTGTCCTCAAAAATAAGAGGGGAGTAATGTAAAATCACATAACATAATGAATGTCCTGAAACGAGTGTGGGGTGTATGTTTTTCTGATTTTTTTTTTCCTCACAATGCAGAAACAATCAGTAGGGGTCAGTTTGCTGGAAAGCATTCCAAAAACTTATCAGGGAAGGGTGGAAAGCTTGTGGAAGTGAATGTCACGAGGAATATTGTCAGGACCTGAGCTTAAGAGATCTTTATTTGGATAACACATTATAATTCTTGGTAGGGCTGAAGCCATCCTCTGAGTACTTCAGCTGTCTGTGTAGGAATTCTGTGTGCTTTCCTCGGAAGGATCTGATTGCTGTCCCTGTCACAGACAGGATGCCGGGCTACACGGTTTTCTGATCTGTTGTCATTGTTCTTGTGTTCTTAGGAAGTGGTCCCCTGAGGTTACATGAAAGATGTTTTACTGGGGGACTTATTTATTCACTGGCAATGCCTTAGGCAAAAAGAAGGATATGGCTGTTAGTGAGAAACTGTGAGATGCCACAGCCAGATGATTTTTTTTTTCTCTTTCCGTATTGGTGCTTTGAATTGAAACCCAGTCAGCACTACAGAAATTTCCCTTGTAAAGTTAGTGTGGTTTTGGGCCAGTTCCTAATGGCTGGTAGCTTATATAGGGACCTGTCATTGCACAAGACACATTGCATTTTACAGGCAACTCAGAAAAAAAGTAGGTAATTGAGCAGGACAAAGTACTGAAATTTCCTCTGTGGGCAGCAAACAGCTCCTTAGAAGTAAGGATTGGCTGGGCAGTGTTATGAAATGTGTGTGTTTCCTCTGCAAATAAAGGTGAAGCTATCAATAGCACTAACAGCCCTGGGAGGAGGGAAATCTTTGAGGAAAATAAGACAATTCTGGGTTGTTGGATTAGCATCAAACCAAAG
This sequence comes from Pycnonotus jocosus, assembly GCA_013400435.1. Taxonomy (NCBI): domain Eukaryota; kingdom Metazoa; phylum Chordata; class Aves; order Passeriformes; family Pycnonotidae; genus Pycnonotus; species Pycnonotus jocosus. The sequence continues at coordinate 283,711 of VWYP01029214.1, read as the reverse complement.
CAATTACCCACAATGGCTTTTACATCCATATCTTCTGTGAATTTTAGCATATTCTCATTCCACAGTGATTTCTATTCCTAAAAAAAAAAAGTGAATTAGCATAAGGCTGCAGATGGCAGGATTTTAAGAGCAGTACCCCTTGCTGGCATTGCCTGCATCTTAGAGCAAGTGAATAAAAATCAGATCTTTTAGATGTCCTCTTGAAGTTTTTGTGATGAGAAATAATATATTTTCATCCCTTAGAATTCAGTTTAATTTGATAAATGTTTGCCTTCCTCCTGATATCTAGAGGCAGGCAGTGTGAGAGCAGGGTGAAGTCAGTGTGTTTAGAATTTCAGAAATATGAGAAGTGACCCCTCTGAAGGGAGTCAGCTCTAATACAGAGATGAATCTGTATTTTTTCCCTCGATAATTTCCTTACTTACTGAGTTTTATTGATTTTCAAAGATGGCATTTTGCTCATCTGCTAAAAACACTCTTGAAGACGTATGGCTTGAGCTGGAAAGGGAACAGTTTTATGAAAAATGGTGTGGAAGGAGTTTGCCACCAAACTCTGACACACTTTTATCTGCACAAGCACAAACACACAAGGAATGTGATTCTCTCCTGTGCCTTGGTGATAACACTGAAACAAGAGCTGGGGTGTCCTGGATGTCTTTCATTCACTCCAGAGCATTTCCTGCCCATTTGCCTGTGCTTACGTGCTTTCCTGAGCAATTTTGGGAGTGCAAAATCTGCAGAAATGTTTTCAGTTTTAACTCTAGGACAACTTTGGTGGGTGCCAATGATAGACATGAAAATTGAGAGCAGAGTCTCATTTCATCCCTGTGTCCTACCAGATCAGATGCTGTCCTGAGGCTGTCAGTGCTGTGGTAGTTGACAGCCAATTCCATCATTAAAATGCAACTATGGCCATTTTCCCTTCCAAAGAGGGAGCATTGTGTTTTGCTAAGTCCACTATACATAGTACAACAGCCCCCTAAAGAACTATAAAAAATAATTTAAAAGAAATCAATCAGTCCCACTGCCAGCCTGGGGAGAATGACAGCAAAGAGCTCTGCCCCCCTCCCCATTCCCAAAGCAGAGCTGTGTGGATTTCAAGGCTTTGATTTCATTTGCTTGGCTCCCAGCAGTGTAGCCATCAGGACTGGTAGCTCCAAAATCCCCCTGGGCTTGTGGCCCTGGTGGAAGGCAATGGCTGAGGGTCTTTTTCTGGCCAAGACTGCTGGCAAAACCAGCTCCAGCCTTCCCCAGATCCCTCGCTCCGTCATGCACCAGGTCCTGTGCCCTGGCTGTGTGTGGTGAGTTTGGGAAGAGAATGTTTGGTTTCTGCAGAGTTTCCAACTCTCTAAATGCAACTAGCAGATACTGCTAGAGGTCAGCAAGGCATTCCCACCATGGAATAGTTATTTATTTAGGATTTTCATGTTAAAAACATACACAAATAAACCTTAAGTCTGAAAGCTGTGGGATGAGAACATATCAGATGATCTCCTTCAATAAGTCATTAAAAATGCATGAGGAGCTCTTGATTCCACTCTGAAGAGAAGGGGAAGCACTTCCTATTGCCTTGTTTTTCTTTTCTTTTTTCTTAGGAAACTGCTGTTGTTGGTAAATTACATGTAACAAGGAACTTATTAGTAATTCTCAGTACAAGTGTCTCCTCTCTATCCTGTTCTCTATTGCTGCAGGAAGTAGGTTTTGAGATGAGACAGAATAATTCCTATTGCATCCTAGTTAATTATTTGAAATGAAAATGTTAGTTGAGGAAGGATGCAGGATTAGTAGTGCTGTTGTAAAGAAGGATGGAAAAGCTCATTTTTGGATGAAAACAGTCTTTCTTCTCGATTTCAAATTAGGAACCAGGAACATTATTTCTCTTTCTACCAGATACAAATGAAGCATCATTCCATTATGAGAATAACAGATTTAAAGCATTTTATTGCTAGTTAAATCTAATTCATGGTACTCAATGCAGATTTCAAGGATCAAGAGATTTAGATTATCCTGCATTACCAGCTTTAGGCTGTCATTTCTTGGTGTGTTTAAGTGCCTGCTGTGCTTGAAAAGGCTTTGAGGACAAAGGTGCACATCCCTGTCCCTGCCCCAAGGGACCCGGTGTAGTTGTAGCCACCAGCTCATTCTGCCTCTCTTGGATCAGGATCTTGCCAGAAAAGAGACAAGATTGGTTTTCAGCCCTCAGCAGGCCCCAGACTTTGCTCTCCAGATGGTCACACAAGCTCTGTACTGGCACAAGGGAAAGTCTGACCAGTTCCTTGAGGAGATCTCATCTTTGCTTCCGAAGGCGGATGTGGCTCTGTGTGTGAGCCTGGAGTCATAATTGCAATGGCAAAAGAAAGAGCTCTTCAAGTAGAGGAAGGGAACAGAACAAAATAAAGCTCCTTTGGAGTTAGTGGTTATTTAAATGCTTTTTTAAGACAGCTTTCTGTGGCTGTGAGCCCTGGGTATAGGTGTTTCATCCTCCTGGCAAATAGGAGCAGCCTCTTCCCAGCTGGAGGGTTATTTGTGACTATGGCTCTCAGAGGGATGGCAAGGGGGCAGAACATCCTGGGAAACTGCATGGAAAGGGAGAAGCAAAACTGTTATTTGTTCAGATGCAGACTTGCATGGGTGCTAGGAGTGATTGCTGCCTGTGTCTGTAACAGCAGCCAAGACTGCTTTAGGTATATTTTAGTCATGCCACAGCTGTGTCACTAACATGCTGCAGTGCTGCACAGCTATTGACCAGTCTCTGCACCTCTGGGATCTCATGTCTAATTCAGGATTGACCAGAATGGATACAGATCCATCCTAATTGGCTAACTAAGTTAATGAACTTTCCCTGCAACTGATTGCACAATGTTGAACCGACCCTGTCACGCACTGTGTGAGCACCGCAGGCGGGCAGGGCTGACACGTCCTGCTGCACTGTGTCACCAGAACTTCTCAAACTCTTAGAGCTGCTTAAGGCAAATGGAGGAGAAACTGCAAGGGGACAAAGCTGGGAACTTCATAACTGCACCTTTTGTGTATGTACAGGGTCACAATAAGTGGTGGTTTTTTTTAGAAATGCAACTGGGAACCACATTCCAGCTTTTAGAAATAATTTAGGTGCAGCTCAGGGATATGTTAGTAAGTTATTACCTGATCAGGCTGGTGGAAATGATGCAGATGCAGTTTTGTCTTTGTTTTGTCTTTGTTTTGTTTTGTTTTGTTTTTCAGGGTACCGTGGGAATACTTGTAATTTCCAGACCATAGGTCCTTTTGGTGTACTAGCCTGTCTTCAGTTATGATCACATACATGGGGAAGAAAAAGATGAACAGGACAAGATTGTGGTGGTAGTTCCTGGGTATACCAAATCAACTGGCTAGCTGAGGACATCCTGAACAACAGGAGCTACCTTTAGCAGCCTTTCAGTTTGTATTCCTGCAGGGTTTTGTCCAATCCTGTTTTGTGAAAACATAAACTCAGCTCCTGGGGCATTCTGTGATAAAATTCTCGTGTTTAGTTAAATTTTGTGAATGAAAGGTCTCCTTTGATTTGCATTTTTCACCTGCCAGTCTTATTTGATGCCACCTGGCTGGTCAGTCTTCTAAGAGAGGAGGTGATTCAGTTTTCCCCTTTTCCTTGCTCCTCATGGTGTTAGGTCTCCTCCATATCCCACACTGGTTGTTCCTTTTCCAAATGTTTCATGTTTTACTGTAAAAAGACTCGTTTTGTCCTTTTGGCAATCCTTTTTGATGCCTGCTGTGCCTTTCCCAGTAATAACCTTTAACATTACAGGGATGCAGTAAACTTACTAGTATGGAAGTGTTTTTTATTGGCAAAGAGGTTCTGATCTCTGCTGCCATCAGAAGTCATAAGCAGCTCTTCTAAACAAAATTCTCAGCTGTAATGCCCACTGAATCAAGGAGTCCTTCCATCAGCTTTGGTCAGGGCTGTAAATGAAACCACACTGAAAGCATTTTGCAGGAAAACAACTCGAAGTGGAAGTGGCTGTAAAACACAATTGGCCTTGGGTTATTTAATCCATCACTTCTGAAGAGTAAGAAATGCAAAAGCAGAATTTAAACACTGCCAGAAGAGAGCGTTTTCTGGGCTCTGCTGACAAGTGCCAGCAATGCAATGCCGTCTTAGGCAATAATCATTATTGCATGGCTTTGTATGGCACTGCCATGGAAACCCAACAGTGCCACAGCCTCCTCTTGCCTCCTCATGGAATGAACCAGATTGTGGAGCTGACCCCAATGTGAATATTATATTTTTAATTGATGAGGGGAGGTGGTGTCTGCTCCTCCTCAAGTGTTCTCATAGCCACAGAGGACATTCTGCAACAAATACACTGTTATTTCCTTGGAAAAGCTGCTCCTTGGGGCTGGATGGCTGCTGCTCTCCCAGAGCCAGCTCACTGCAGGGTCAGGTACAGGAAAAGTGATGGACTGGGAGCTGGACACTGGAACTGTTCCTTGGGGTTGCTGCACTGTCTTACAGAGCACATCTCTAGGAACACAGCAATGGTTTTATTGGTGTTCAGGTTGCCCAAATCCCTTTAAAACAGTGCTAATGTCATCACTGTAATTCCCACAATAAAATGTGGAAGTAGGGGATTTCCTCCTTTCTATTTAAATGATATTGTCTGTGTACAACTGTTCAAAATTTAGTCTTGCAGCAAGTTAGCTCCTGCTCCATGTAAATTTGCCGGACATCCAGAGGGATAAAACAGTACAGTAGAATTCTGACTTTTCCACTGTACACTTAGGTAAAAAAATTTGAAGTACAGCAGGATAGAATTGAACCTCAGATGTACAAAAGGGTTGTGAATTGGTAACTGTGAGTAACTATGTCCTTATGACTGCAGCAGTAAAGAAGATATGAATGGCTGAATCTTTAAGCTGTCTGCAGCTTCCATGGACATAATATAGGAAATTAATTTTAAAAAAGCAGTTAAAAATTTGAGTGCTGGGTTCCTGCATATTCTTATCTCATTTTCTGTTTCCAAGTAGTGGATTTCCCAGCAATTCCCACTGAAGCAATTATTCTTGTTAGTTAAGGTGAACAAAGCAAGCTTCAGGATATCCTTTGCTGGGAATATAGGGGCTAACCCTTGGAAGAGTCTGTTTTTTGCAGTGATGAAAAGGGGAGGAATTATCAGTACTGAGCTCTTCCAAGCACTGCAACTTGTGTATTATTGAGTGAATTGTGAAGTTGCCAGGCAAGCTGTGTTCAGGCCTTGTCTGGCTTCATAAGTGGTGTTTTTGTAAGCAGGTTCTGACCCTGTCTCAGCAAATGGAACTGAGTGGTATTGTACAACAGCCTCCTTCTCTGTGTAAATATGTGTGTTAGCTCAGTGTGCACATTCTCATCCTAAACATGTTGTTTACATTTTGTATCAGTTTGTGCTAAGGAGAAAACTGGCACCTCATGGTGCAATGTACTCCCTATGGAGACAACAAGATTGGAACTTGCATACTGATGAGTGGCATCTGCAGTGAGGGAAACACGATCTAGAGTGTCCTGTGAAACAGAAACACACCCTGGAAAACACAGACTGGGTGAGGAGTTAGGGCCACACCTTTAAAACACTTTTCTCATCTCTTTCCAACTTTTGGCCCATTCCCACCTTGTCACCCAGCCCAGAGCACTGAGTGCCATATCCAGTCGACCCTTGAACATCTACTGGGATGGGGACTCCTCCACCTCCCTGAGAAGCCCATTCCAATGCCTGACCACCTTTTCAGTGAAGAAATTCCTCCTGAACTCCAGCCTGAGTCTTCCCTGGCACAGCTCGGGGCTGTTTCTTCATGTCCTGTCCATGTTCCCTGGGAGCAGAGTCTGACCCCCCTGGCTGTCCCCTCCTGTCAGGGAGTTGTGGAGAACCAGAAGACCCCCCCCCCGAGCCTCCTTTTCTCCAGGCTGAGCCCCCCCAGCTCCCTCAGCTGCTTCCTACCATCCATGTGCTCCAGACCCTTCCCCAGCTCTGCTGCCCTTCCCTGGCCTTGCTCCAGCCCCTCAATGTTGTTCTTGCCGGGAGGGGCCAGAACTGGATGCAGCCCTCGAGGTGTGGCCTCATCCATGCCCAGTACAGGGGGACAATGTCCCTGGTCCTGCTGGCCACATTTCTGACAGGATACCTTGGCCTCTTGGCCACCTGGGCACACCTGGGATCGTGTTCAGCCCTGTTGACCAGCACACCCAGATCCTTTCCCACTGGGAAGCTTTCGAGCCACTCTGTCCCCAGCCTGTGGCACTGCTTTGCATTGTGGCTGAAGTGCAGCACTTTTCACTTTGCCTTACTGGACCTCAGCTTGCTGAGGACACAAGCACAAGGACAAAATGAGGCATTTATAAATTCTCTATTTTGTCCTGTGATCTGTTGACAGCCAGTTCTGGGAGAAATTCTGGGAGAATGCTTCAGACCACATCCAACCCAAACCTTCATATACCTTACTCCAATTGATTTGGTGCATTCTCAAGCTTTTTTTTTTTTTTTTTTTTTGATGCTCCTGTGTTCGACATTGTCAGTGTGTGACAGCTTTGCATGACATATGGAACTGATGGTGTTTCAAAGCTCCTCAAACTTGTCAGAAACTCCTCGTCTGCATGAGAGTCTGGAACCCGGTGATCTGGTGTTTGCACCCAGCAAAGTGCAGTAACAGGATCCATCTGTTGGCTGTTGAATTAGCAATGAAGGAAAACAAAGCAGAGTGTGCAGGGTGATGTAACAGAGTACTTACAGCAAAGTTTGTGACAGGGATGGTTTTCAGGGGGATATTTTCTAAGATCAGTTGTATTGCATTCATTCATCCTCCTTCAAAGGATGAATGTTTTAAATGACATTGCTGAGGTTCCCAGGGCCTCGCGCTGCCCCACCACTGGCTATCAATTGTACCTTGGTCATATCATGCAATCAGTAACGTTAAAGATCTCAAAGATCATCAGGTCCAGACATCAATCCAGCACTGCCAACTCCACCACTAATCCATGCCCCTCAATGCCACAACTGCACAGTTTTTGAACACTCCCAAGGATGATGATTCCACTGCTGCCCTGTGCAACTTGTTCCAATGCTTGACCATCACCACACTGTGCCTGAACTGTGGCACAGTTCAGGTTCAATGGTCAAGCAGCATGAAAGGATCTTTGTTCTTTCTTGGCTTGAATGGTGCAGTAAGAAAAAAATCACTTTAAATTGTGGTTGTGGGCCTTCAGAAATCCCTCCAGCATAGAGATGATCCTATAAACAGGACACTGCCGAAATTGGAAGACCTCTGTGGGTTCCAGATGTCTGTAGTTCATCATGGGCAGGTCACCTTCCTGTGTTGTAATTTCCTTAGCCCTAAAGCAGAAATTAATGTTCAACTTTCTTTCCAAATTGTGCCATGCCTCACCATGATTAAATGTGCTGTGTTGTATGTGCTGAGTGGTGTTATTATAGCATGAAACTATACAGAAAATTAAAATTAAAAGAGGGAAGCATTGCAAAAACATGTCTTTGGAATAGAGGAGCTTGTTGAGCTGTTGGAGAGTCTTTATTCACCATTGCAGGTAGATGGTAACTGATGTCACAAGCAGCTAGAGAAACACGTGCACTCATGACTGAAAGTCCCTGGGGTAGAAGTGGATCGACCAAATCCCAGGGCTGTACTTGTACACACCCATAAATTATCCCACCCAGGGCAAGCTGCCTGTTTAGGTGTTCTCATTGTTTGGAAATTTGTTGTTGAGAAGATGTTATCAACCTCTCAGCACACAGTTCTCAGCAGTGTCTCAGTGGATGCCAGTCCCTTGAGGCAGAGGCTGTCTGGGTTTGCCTTCCACAGAGCCAAGCTCACTGTCAGCACTCAATTAGATGTGTACACATGATTTGTGCTGACTCAAAGCTCAGATATCCACTAGAAGTTTTTTTGTTGAGCATCCCTGTGTAGAGAAGGCTATTTTCACCTGACCCTGAACCCTTCTAACATTATTCCTGATAGGAAAAAACAAGCCCTGTGTGCTTAAAGTCAAAACCAAAAGAAGGGACCTTTTTTCAGAGGTGCCTGTGATCTGCTCAACCTTCCAGGAACTGAGGAATGGCAGCCTCTGTGTGTGCCTCTGTCACTGCCTCTCTTCCTTCTTGATCCCATTCTGTGGGTGACCTGCTGGCAGGAGAAGCCCCTCTCTGAGGTTGTCTCTGGGTTGATGAGTCCACTAAACAAAAGTCCACTAAAGAAAAGAGCAAGTGAGATGGAGGCAAGTGTCTTTGGAATCACAGGGTGGAGAGCTGTCAGGTCAGAGCCTTTTCAGGGAACAGCTGTAGAGTCAAGCTGGTAAATTTTTGTTAGGAGAGAAAGAAGAGAAAAATAAGGATGATGGTGTCTAGTTCCAGGAGGCAGGAGCTTTTTGTGACTGTTAAATATAAAGTCTGCAGTTCCTTCCTCTTCTCTCATCTCCTTTGCTTCCATTATTGGGGAATTTACTTTTCCCCTGCATACACAGGCAGCTCTTGAGAGGGGACAGTGTGTTCTGAATAGCAGCTCCCTGGCCATAATCCTGAAACAGAACTGAAGCTGCAGCAGCAATAGAGGCTTGGGAGGATGATTTCCACATCTGGGGGGTGTTTGGGTGGGACGTGTAAGACTTTTTATGCTGCACATTGTTATAATTTCAGCTATGCACAGAAAAAGCTGGGCAGTGCTGACTGAGAAAGTGCTCATGCACCTGTACAGGGTGGGACAGGCATCCAGAGGCAGAAATAGACACCAAGCCATCCTGTTTGGGCAATTACACTCTTCCTGCCTGCTCACCACAGTCGGCATTTCAGTGGCTTACCCACAAAGGGAGGAATAAAGACAAATGGGTTCTCCTTTTGAAAATACCTGTACTTAAGAGAACCTCCCTCCTTGATGCCATTCACTATGGGTCTCTTTATTCATCCTTTGCTCACATGATAATTTACTCCTGCAGAAATGTATCTCAGCTCCACCCTGTGCTGGGACTGAGCCACTTTTGCTGGCACTGCTGGAGATCATTTACCAGGAGAAATTAGCTGAACACATCCATAATGGGACTGCCAGAGCTGTACCTGCCCACAGCTGCTCCTGATGCCATCACTGCCTTCACAGTAGCTCATCTTAAATCCCACTGGGCTTCTAACTCTGCCCTGACTTGCACTCTACATCTCCTTAAGAGCTGGTGATATTCTCAGATGTCTCTAGGTGAAAATGGGAAGAGGAGCTGTTGATTGGGAAGAGAAAAGTTCAGTGCCAACTTCCGTCCCACTGCTGCCCTAATAGAAAAGATTTGTGGCTATGGTTGAGCTGAAGCAGCAGCTGCTGTGGTGTCACTTCAATTTTATTAATTTGGGAGAGGGTGAGTGCAAGGAACAGAAAATGCTGTGGAAGAAGGGAGAGAAGCCAGAGAGGAAGAGGCTGGCACAAGTGGCAGGCTCCTTTACTGGAATGCAACCCTCTGCCTTATGCTCAGCCCTCTTGCCTACAGATTGAACAGGTTTCTGCCGCCCCTCTCTCCAGCTGAACGTGCTGCAGTTTTGTCTCTTCTGGATGAGGTCTCTCCTTCGTGGTGTTTGGTTGTCACAGAACCTCAGCTCCTGTTCTAGAGTAGCTCAGGTCTCCATCCTGACTGTTCTCTACTTTTGTTCACCTCTGTTGTGCCAGCCCAGGCTGGGGTTCAGGAGTCTCGGCTGTCACTGGCAGGAGTAATTGCAAAAATTGATTCATGGGAAATGCCTGTAACAGGCAAATCCTTTTGACAGACCACACAGCCATCATACTCTGCATTTATTTGAGTCAATCAATGCTCTGATGCATATTTGGGTTATAAATACTCTGATATAAATTGCATTTATTCTTGTGACAGCTGTGTTCCGTTACCTGTTATTTATTTGGCTCTGTTGTCCTTTCGTTTTACACCTTGTGGAGCTGTCAAGTCAGCTGCTTACCACTGACAAAGCTCACAGCTCAGAGTCTTCCAAAAATAAATCCTCCAAAGGGATTTGAGCAGGAGAAGGATGCATGTTGTTGGAAAGTCATTGGATAGCCTTTTTTTTTTTTGGTTTGTTTTATTTGAAAGAGGAGCTTTCTGCATTTTGCCCAAATTCCAGAATTAGACTTTTCATTTGTGATCCAGAGGTCATTGAAGCTAATAATCCCACTGATTAATGTGAGTTTTGGATCACACCCTGCATGCCTCAAAGTTGAATTAACCACATTATTTGATATTTGAAATGGTGGGATGCTGGCTTGGATGTTTCTAATTTTCCCTTGGAAGCTTTTTCAGTTTTGTGTTTTTTCACATTGTAAAAATGGCAGAATATGGGATTCTGAGATGAATGAATTGTAGTGTCCTTCCAAGAGAAAGCTCAAATTGCAGTGGTCACACTGGTCTGGACGAGCCACAGTCATTTTCTGCTTCTCATTCCCAATGAACAGCCACGCATCCTTCGTGCCAGGTTGTTGCACCAGCTTTGCAAGGTGCCAAGCCCTTGGTGTTAATTCAGGAAAGCACTTAATCATGGAATTGATGACTCTGAAGTGCCTAATATAAGCATGTGCTTAAGTGCCTTGTTGGAGTGGGGCCAGTGCAGATGTGCCCTTGCAGAGCAGGGATTTGTGAGCCACTTCTGCTCCAGTTTCTCTGTAAAACAGAGATGGAAACACTGCTCGTGGTTTTATTTGTAGGTTTTGTTTGCACAAGGATTTTGGGATAGATGCAGGGACTGAGTTCTATCAGTAGAGTTTATGTGTGAGCTAAACAGCAAAACTCTTCATAGCATTACTGTTGAAGTCTGTGTGATAGATAGCATGTGCTGCATTCCAGGCCTTAGCATTTCTCTATTATCTCGATTTATTTTACTCTAAATATAAAAAGAACAATCCTGTAATTTAGTTCAAATATCACAGTGCAAAATACATACACACTCACATGGGTCACAAAACAGAGATGCAAATGGATATGCATTATTTATAAAGCAGCTTTGACATCTTAATATACTAAAAGAAAAAAGACATTTAGTCATGGTTCAGCATTCTGCACATTTTTGAACTGTCGTATATCATCATCCATGAAAAATTCGTTATTTGGGTCTTAACCATTTTAATTTTTTATGCACATTCCATCCAAAAGGGGTGTCCTCTGCTCGTGTCTCTTTTTCTTTTTCTTTTTCTTTTTTTTTTTTTTAACCTTTTTTTTAACCTATCCCCCCAGCCCATTTTATACAATGAAAAGTAGATAGCTGGGGTTAGGCTATGCCAAAAGCACACAGTGCCCTCCAAGACCTACCTGATAACAAATGAGGACTGTGTGACTAAAAAGAGACCTCTAGGTGTTCTGGTGTCCCACCCAAATCCTTCTGGATGTGCTGAATCCAAGACAGCCAGTTATAGTCAGAGTTCATACTACACACCAATAAAATCCATGTAATTGCCCTAATCCAGTTCTCTAATGTGGACAGACAAAAGCCAGGCATAAATCAGGTTAAAACATGGCAATTTCTGCCAAAATCCAAATTAATCAGCAACATGATGTGTATGCCCCATTTGAGGTGTTCTCAGGGGGTTCACAGGCCAGATTATTTTGAGATGGGCAGAGGAGTGAACTCTGAATTGAAGTGATTTTGCAGAAGTTACTCTGTCAAGAGCCTCATTCCTACATGACAGAAGGTCTTAGGTTAATGCTTTGGGGGTTTGGGAGGGAAGAAAGGGTGAACTTGAAGTCCTTCAGGTGAGGACAGTCCTGCCTGTTTGGACTTTGTAAGTTAAACTCTTTTTTTTTAGTGAAGCTGTTGCTCAGTGATGGGTTTAAATACAAGTTTAATGATGATGAAAAACCCTAGTGAGGAGACAGGGCTGGTGTCAGTAGGATGATTGTGGTGTTTACTGATTTTCCTCCCTTTCATAATTTCTTTAAAATAGGAGGGATGCTAGGAAGGATGAAAGAACCTCAGCTTCTGTGGCCCATTTCTCTCAGGTCTCTGCTGCAAGAGACAACAAGGAGCCCTTGGCTTGTTTTCTGTTGGCTTCAAACTCCTCCCAACCTTCACTTCACCCTCTCAGTAACATTTCAGCAGAAGCTCCTGATTTATTCTGTGCTGGTTTTGCCCATCCCCAGATGTGAGCTCAGCTGGGAGGGGCTGGTGCTTTCAAGTAATCTGAATTCTCTGGTCTGAAGTTTCTCTGGGAATGAAAAATCTGTTTGATTAAGGAAACACTGACTTCAGAAAGCCTATTGGCCTGCACAACTCTGCAAGGCAGGGCTGCAGAATGTCTAATTATTTGGAACTGTTCTCTAGAGGATTTGGCTTGCAGAAAATTAGTTTTCTTTTCTTGGTCTGATGTTTATTAAAGGTTTCTTTCCTTTTTCTCTCCTTTGCAGTTTTTATCTGTAGTTTCATGGTGGCGGCGCCAATCTTTGGTTACCTTGGTGACCGGTTCAACAGAAAGATCATTCTCAGCTGTGGGATCTTCTTTTGGTCAGCTGTCACTTTCTCAAGCTCCTTCATCACTGAACAGGTAAGATCTTTGCAAAGACACTTTGCAGGGTGTCCTGAAAAGATGGACAATGTATTCATAAATAACTCCCCATCCCAGTGTGCTCATATCCCTCTCTTGTGTATTTAACATTTAGCATGTTGTGTTATCTGACCTTTTGTGGCAGAAGTGTGCTCTGTGTAACTGTGTTTGCTTAACTGTGAAAGCTGTCACCCTTTGATCGTGCACATTCATAAAAAGTAACAGATGAAGCATGTCTAAGCAAGAGTTTCTGTTGACATAAGGGCTTTGTTTTGAGGCAGATCCTAAAGAAGCTTTTAAAGGCTTTACAAAAGTCTTGGGAACATGAATCCATGGCTACACAGTGGTTCTCTTGTCTTCTGATATGTAACTGAAGCCCTTGGATTTTGTTGGGAAGTCTGCTTGTGGTATGTGGAATAACAAAATGCATCCAGCAGTGGTTTTACAGATGCCCTTTGGTTTCTGTGCACCAAGGCAGAGAAAGTGGATGATAACATGGAGATCAGACACAGTTTCAGCTCCTTTAACACTTATCCATGGATTTGTCTGGGGAAACTGGTGATGGAGCTGTCAGGCTCACTTAATTTTGTCAAGCTCTGTGCCCTCTCCTGCTCCCAGAACAGCTGCAGTGCCCCATTTTGAGGACTCCTCACTGCTTTAATTTTCTTGTCTGTCAGAGGCATTTGGAGGAAGCAATGATCTGGCAGTTTCTGGGGGGAAATATCCTCTTGTTTAAATCACATTATAGCGGAGATTTAATTGCTGCAGGTGGCAACATTCCTGGAGAGACAAATCACAGCTCCTGGCATCATCAGAGTGATTTCCCCAAGGGAGGCAGCAGGGGCATTCCTCATCCTCTCTGTCCAGCTGCGTTCCAGAGATTGCAGCATTGTGGTCACACCTAAAGAATGACAACCAGGGACTAAACCTCTCCACCCTTCTCCATCCTGCCCACCCACATGCTCCTCAGTTTTTATAAAAAGAGAATGTTCACTTGAAGCAGGCAGTGGCACTCCTGTCAGTCTGGCTTTCACCAGGACTGGTTGTTGCTGCATTTCTAAAGCAAAATGCACATGGCCAAATGTGGAAGCCTTTAACTCAGTAAATTGTTCTGGGTTACCCTTGGACAGGAAGCACCTCTTCCAGAGAAAGAATGTCTCCCATCTAAAATAAAGAAGGATTTTTTTAGTTTTCTCTTTAATTTTTTTTTTCTTTAAATGTTTCTCATAGCATTCTGCAAAAGCAGCTTTGATCAGAGCCCAAAGAGAGAAGCATTTTGGAGAGAACCAATGACCTTTTTATAAACACTTCTTGTGTTATGGACATATATTTATGCTTAGATTCTCACTGATCTCCCTACAGTCAGCTGGGTCCCACAGCTGGTAGCAGGGGAAACACTGGATCTGGATTGTTGTTTTTAGAGTTGAACTTCAGTTTAAGGATTAGCTGAAGTAGTTTGGGGATTCATATATATGGTATTTGTACACAGGAGCTCAGAGTGGCAGTAGCATATGTTTGGAATCCAAACCCCAATATTTTGGAAGTCATAAGAGAGACAAGATCAAAATAGCCAGACCTATGTTAAGTCATCCTGGATGTGCATCAGTACTAACTCTGGACCCCAAAGACCATCTTGACAAAAACCACCCTAACACTTAGAAAAATCCCCTGTCCTGATTTTCCTGAGATCCTCAACTCCTCCAGAAGACTTAGCTATTGATCCAGAGTTCTCATGCCCAGCTTCCAGGAGGTAATGGAAAATGTTGCAGCTGCTCTAAGGATGTTCTCTGCCCTGTGGCTGCAGCAGCTGAGCAAGGTCCAAAGAATAATCCAGTTTCCTTTGTTATCCCTCCCACTCTGGTGTCCATGTTGGAGGCATGATCTCTAATTGGGAAGCCATGCCACATTGAACAAGGTGAATTCCTGACGTGCTAAAAGGGAAGAGCTTTGGATTTTTTTCATATAGGCATTTTTCGTGATCTTTGTTGTCAAGGATTCATTTGAGGAGTAAAATGTTGCTTTTTCTCTCAAGATTTTTTTTACTTTGACAACAGTACATGTATTTGTTGGGAAGGAGGACAGGGAGCTGAAATATCAAAATCTCTTTGCTGGCACAAATAAAAGCAGTAGTAAAACTACTGTGAGTTGAGAAGCTCTCACATCCAAGTTGACATGAGAACACAGGGCTGGAAGGAGCAAGCTGACACAGGCTGAGCCCATTAGAGAACTCCTTTATGTGGCAGCACCAAAAATCCTGAATTAGGTGAGAAACAGTAGCCATTCAGGAGGAACAGCACTCTGCCTTCAGGGATTGCCTTTTTCTTCAAATTTTGAGGGTTCCTCATGCATCCTGTCACTGTGTAATTAAATAGAGAGCACAGCCACACAGCTCAAATCTGGAGTGCAAATGGAAGGAGACAGCTTAACAAAGGCCAAAAGCAGCTCCAGAGCTGGTGAACTCTGAAGGCACCCAGCTTGTAAAGCTCTTTGTAGTGTCAGTTCCTGGCTAAGATTTGAACATCTAAAGGAAGCCATGAAAAATGCTGTTGTTTGAGTCAATGACTAGATTATTGTGTGAACAAATTTACAGAGAAAGACATGTTCATTCTTATTTGTCCTACTGTCTTCCCACAACTTCATCTGCTGAGCATGATGCCCTGTGGCCTGGGATGTCCCTGGGGTCAGGTGGAGTCAGCTGTGGCTCGCAAATCCTTGTGTCCCCCAGCCCTTCACTGGGGGCTGAGCAGCAGAAAAGACCTTGACTCTGCTTGAGCTGCAATGAAAACATCCGTGTGTTATCAGCTCTGTTCTCAGCACAAATCTAAAACGTGCTCCCTTACCAGCTACTGGGAAGAAAATTAACTCTGTCCCAGCCAAAAGCAGCACAAAACGATTGGAGTACAGCAAACAGCTCATCTAAGATACTGTCTAAATGCTATTTTGTTCTGCTTGGGTTAAAAAAAGTGACTGAAAATCAGCAGATAAATCAGGAATTGGATACGTGTGCCATGCAGACAGTTGCTAGAGAGCTCTGCCTTTTAAAAATATCATTAGTTATTAATTATCAAGTATCTCTGGGTTCCTAGCATGGAATAATGACTGCCAAATAAATGAAGAAACAATCTCTTATCTGCTGGTAGCTACTAAATAGGTAGATAATAGGCTCTCGCAATGAAAAAGAAAAGCAGCCCAAAATCTGGAGGTAGTTCCAGTGCATATAGGGGCTGATAGAAAACAGCAATGCTTGAATTCCACACATAGGAAAATAGAAACAGGGCAACTCATGCTTTTATTGATCATGAGATCTTAAACTAATTTTGAAAAAAATCATAGTAAGAAACTAAATAAATACTGTATCAGAGTGATTCCATAAATACACCTGTTTCCATGGATATAAATAGCTAATGATAAATTTAACTACTGAAAATCATCAGAAGTAGTAGGACTGAGATAATATTGATAAGTTCACTTTTTATGTCTGCTTTTGAATTCTCCAGTTCTTGGCAAATATTTCTGTTCAGATTTTGATTTAGCTAACATGATAAAACCTTTTTGCTCTTACTGCAATTTTATCTCTGGATAGGTATTTCTCCTAGTGTTGTTTTCTTTTCCTTTTATTTTGATTTATCTCTGGAAGAGGAAGCAAATTCTCCATGGTGAGTTCCAATTGGTCTGCAGTGCTTGCTCAAGTCCTGTCTTTCAGACTTGCCAGATGTATTTTTATTTCCAAAGCTTGTCTTTCAAGGAGTTTCTAAAAGAGAAGCAACAAATTGTGTGGAGCATGGAACAAATGGTTAGCTGGGTTAATTTTAAAAAACATAAACATAATTCAGCCACCCCCACATATGATGATTCACTATAGGGAAAAAAAAGCCTTTAGTCTTAAGTGCTCCAGCAGAAGTTGTAATATAAAACATACAGCTCCTGTGCCTGTGGTTCCACTGTGCAAGACAAATACACAGCTTGAAAAACATAAACAAACAAAACTAAAATCCCCAAGCCATCATTTTATATGTAAGGAGGGGACTGAGTGTTGTCTTTGAAGTCACCATGAATTACTGGAATGTTTACATCCTACTGTTCTGGCCTATTTTTTTAGAGCAGAGCTCTCTTGTAGAAAAAAAGGCAAAAGGGATTCTCCCAGCAGCTTTGGGAAGTCAGCTCACGTGCATTGAGTCCCTTCCCTCAGAGGCAGGTCCTGGCAGCCCTGTGGCTGTCACAGAAGTGGTGCTGGAACTAACAAAGAGGTTCATGGCCAAAGCTCTTGGTTGGCTCTGCTGTGTTTTGCCAGCTGTGATGTGACACAGGAGCACTGCAGATGAGCATGTACTGTTGAATTTGCTAGACTGCTCAGGAAAATATTACCTACTGTGGAGTCTGTTATCAGGAGGTGAGGTGAGTGCTGGTGCTCTCTGTGTGGATGCTGCCAGCTCCCGAATCACTCTGAGCTGCAGTTCTGGCCCTTTGTGCTGCCCCAGTGCCCCCTGCAACACAAGACACCCTCAGCCTCCTGCTCTGCCTCTGCTCTCTGGAGTGAGATGGGGCACTCTGTGCATCTCCTCTTCCTCCAGCTATCAGAGCTCCCCCCTCCCCACAGTGGAGCTGCTGTGCCAGGGGCATTGGGGTCAGTGGGTGCCAGGTGGAGGAGGTGCTGTGCTGGGCTTGGGTGGCTCAGAAGTCCCAGTAAGAGAGGGAAAGGGTAAGGGCTCTCAACTCTGCTTTACACTGCAGAGTGGAATTCTACATGGGCTGATTCTGCCTCACTTGTATGTCTGAAAGGAGGTAATGTAAAGGGAGAGTTCCCACAGCCCCTTTTGGAATTATAGAATTGTTAAGGCTGGAAAAGACCCCTGAGATCATTAAGTCCAGCCATTAACCCAGCACCATCACCATGTGGCAATTGAAAGGCGCCATTTCTTTGACCTCTCACCAGCAGGAAGGCACCTGCTGTTCCTTCCAGGGGCTGTTCCCAGTGCT
Source organism: Pycnonotus jocosus (assembly GCA_013400435.1). Classification (NCBI taxonomy): domain Eukaryota; kingdom Metazoa; phylum Chordata; class Aves; order Passeriformes; family Pycnonotidae; genus Pycnonotus; species Pycnonotus jocosus. Next base: position 266,224 of record VWYP01029214.1, on the reverse strand, counting down.
CCTGTAAGTTTTACTATCTCACATCTTCTCATATGGATTATATCAGGTATACTGTAGGAAAAAAATACACTATTGCTTATTCCTTTAATAATGGAGCACTGACTGAGCTGATCTTAAGGTATTCTGGGTATCTGTCAAGTCTGCTATCATCTTCAGCACAGCTGATTTCAAATACTGTATGAGAAACTGTTTTTCTGTAAGAACATCTTCTCTTGCACAGACAAGTGCAATGATTTGAACTCTTGAATCTTGAGTCCTCACTGTTCCCTCAGATTTTGCTAACCAAGGAGGGGATCATTGGGAAAAATTTATATAAATGAAATAGTTGTAGAGTGCAGAATTGCTGTTATGTGTTTGTCTCCTGGTCGTTTTATGGTGCTTGTCCCTTTGTACTTGACACTCTTCCAAGGGAAACTATAAGTAAAAACCAGATTAAGGTGCTCTCAGAGCATCAGACCCAAAAAAGCCAATCTACGAGAGGAGGCAGCTTTTCAAAGGTGTTATCAGAAATTGAAGTGTATTTTCTGCTCAGTGTTGGGGTTTTTCCATCAGTATCTGTGCCCGTGTATCTGTGAAGCATTTGGGAAGAGTTATTGAAAACACAGCTGGTGGTGGCTGCCAGGAGAGAGACACAGTCCCAAAGCTCGCTCAGAAAGCTTGTTCCTGTGATGAGAAAAATGAACTTTGAGTGGCTGTTATAAGGAATATCTCTACCATGCATTGCATTGCCCATCTGCAGAGTGTCTGGAACAGGAATAGTTTTCTGTCCCTTCTGGGTCCTGGGAGCAATCAAGCTGCACCCCTCAGGTCCCACCTTCCCCAGGTGGGGTCAGTCTGGCACCATGTCCTGTTCAAATCTCTCAAATCACCTCAGCCATGTGCAGCTACGTGTCCATAAATGTGCCCCCTGCACCCTGCCACTTCCTTTTAGGTCATTAATTGCTCTGAAATCACACAATATCTGAATCCAACGCTGTGGATGCTGAAAGAAGAGATGTTTCCATAGCTTAGCATCAGAACTCACCTGCATTCCTGTGTGCTGCTGCAGAGGCTGCCATTCCAGCTCAGTGGAATGAGAGCAGTCACTTGCACTAGAATGTCAGCCCTGCCCCTCAGAGCTCAGGCATTTTCTAGAGCAGGTGGGCAGAGGTTTGTGCTGGGAGACCATCCAGAAACAGGCTCAAAGCTCAGTGCTAATTTGCACAGGGTCTCAGCAAGGGCCCCCTGTAATTGCCTGTCCTGTTTCAGAGTTCTGTTTGTTATCTGGGTTGCTGGAAGGTGTTGAAACCGTGATCACAGGGTCTGTGATTGTGGTTCTGATTCAGCTCCCTCTTTGGAAGTCTGTGGGAACCTTTTGCGTGTCTGTGGCAATTGAGTCAGACCCTGCATCAGCACACATTTGGTGCTGTTTCACTGGATCATGGAAATGCTTAGAGACAACAGCAGGGTGCATGAAAGATTTTTGCAGGCCAAAGACCTTTACAGGTTTGTCCCATTTTTTTTGCAGGAAGCTGAATGCATAGTCTCTAGGTTGAAGAACAGGAAAGTTAATCTGCTGTGTCAGTTATTGGGTGGTGTAGAAGCAATGCCAGCCTGTGACATTCCACCTGTCCTGCCTTTGTTGTGCCTGAGCAGGAAATCTCACCTGGGCCAGTTATTTGCTGAGGAGGCAGAGGGAAGAAGGCATGTTTGTTTTATTTCCAGGCTGTGTGTGTCTTGGTAACATTCCTTCTTCTTGTGTTGTCTATTAAGATGTATATTCTGCTTGTCATGCTGCAGCAGAGGCCTAACCCCAGGGCATGCTGATGGAACACAAACAATGTCTTATTTCTTAACTATGTATAAGTGAGAGTCTCTATAATGCTTTAGCATTATGCTTTATAAATAATTATGACAGTATCTTAAGCTCAGCCTTGTTCAAAACATTGAAGGAATGGAAGAAAGGGAAAATGCTCCTGAGATAGACTGGGCTTTAATCAGTTGGTGTGAAAATAAGTAAAGAAAAAAAAAATAGTTGCACTGCATGTAAGTTTCCAAGTAAATGTTAAAATATAAAGGAATTGTAAAATTTCCCATCAGCCTGACAGGATCCTTGCAGTGGTGTTGTGGCCTGAGGGACACAAGTCATTCATGGTGTGGGGTCCATGGGGGATGTCTGGCTTGGTGAAACCAGCTCAGAAGGCAAAGCAAATCACTGCTGCAGTGCCTGGATGGTCCTGCTGTTCTGGGAATTAGCTTCCCAATGAGCTGTGTATTGAGGGTGCCAAGTTGGTGGTGTAGAACGTGTGCCTTCATGATCCACTGGGATGGTCAGGGGTCTGGAGAAATGTTACCATTTTTGAAGGCTGTAAACTGCTGTGTGTTTATGCATGGTTATACATATGCCACATATATATGGCAGCTTATGGATGGTGTTCTTGAAGGTTATACCTTGAGAGGAAACACAGTGCTTGAGCAGAGTTTGCTTAATGGTGCCCCACAAAGGAAACAATCTGTTCATCCCAGGTTTAGGCTCATTAGGAGGCCTGGAAACAAATCTAAACTTTCTATTAGCACAGTGGTTCTCGAAGGTGCTGCACATTGTCCTGAAAAACAGGATGCAGGAGAGAGAGAATGTGTTATTCAGGCTCTGGCTTCTGTTCAGATGCAAAAGTATGGATGTGAGCCTTCCTTTGGTTGGGCTCCTGGTTGCCTGCTGATCCAAATGCATCAGTCACTCCTGGGGAAGTGTAAGTGCTTCTTCAGTGGCCACGCAGCCTTCGGCCTCCTGGGTTGTGCATAAAGGCTGGGAAAAGGACCATTATGTTCTTAGTCATGTGCAAATAGTGGGAAGAAGGGAAATGTCTTACAGTACCAGGTGCTAAATTAGTCTTTTGAAGTGTTGACATTTCTTTTAAATGTATAAAGTTCCCAGGCTACACAAAACACTGCATTTGCAATTCAGATAAGTCGAATTAGAGTACTAATCTCAACCCTGTGTAATAGATCTTGAGCTGGAAATCCCTGGGAGTGGTGCTGATCATCAAGTCTGAAAACATGAGTGATGAAGCCTCACGAGAAGATAGTCACAAAACATCCAGATGTGTTTAGCGTGGTTTAATAGGCTGTCATTTTGTCAGATAGGCTGGATTTAAAGAATGAAATTAAGCTACAGCATGACAAAGCCTTGTCAATTAATAACTCTTCAAAAAAGAACATGACAACCGTTCAAGGATGATCATGAATAAGAAGCAACTCCTAAGGAGAAGGAATTGCTAGATGCACCACTTTCTCTCTGGAAATCTGAAGCTAAAAGAGAGGAATCTCTCAGATATGGGCCAAACATACTGCAAGGTCAGCCTTGTTCCTGGAGGCCTCTGGATCTTGATTGAGTCAGCAAGCCAGGGAAGCGTGAAAACAGAGAGCAGGAACAAAAATCAGAGTTTGGAATGATTTAAATGGTTCTTTAGCAAAGCTGCCTGCAAGAGCTGACCTGCTGGTGTACTTGACTTTTTAGCATATGCAAAGCAAAATATGCCAAGAATCAGCAGAACCAACAGTATGGGAAAAGTTGCAGGGACTGTAACTTTGTGCTAATTTCATTTAAACCTTGAGGGATTCACTTAAAATGTGTCCTTCATGCACTCTCAAAACTTTTTCTACACTTGAAAATGCATCTAGTGAGGGCATAGTGTTCACACCTGGGTGTCTCAATCAGTTGGCTGAAGCTTTTTTGGAAGGGTGCTGAGAAATCACAGTTTCTGTATTGATTTGAGGGATAGGGACATGGGGTTGTGCTCTCCAAAAATCTCCAATCCAACCTGTCTGATGGATTTGACTAAATTTCGCTTAAGAATTGGTCCAAACCAAAGAGTTTGAGCCAAGATGACTCACCATGTTAAAGGGGTTGGATCTCACACATTTCTGGAGATACCACTGGAGGTGGAGATGTTGTCAGTGCTAAGTATCAATGCCTGTAAATGTCTGTTCTGAAAAATCTGGCATCTCTTTGTTGCTTGGATTTAGGCTTTGCCTGTGGCTCATCTGTGGCTGGGACACAGTAGCCCATTGCTACCTGTGAATGTCCTTTGGTTCAGTGAATGCCACCCCGTATTCCAGCTGCATGTGGGAACCTGTGTGTGTCAAGAACCTTGCAGTGTTTCCACTGTTGCAAAAATACATTGTATTTCTTCCAATCCCTATTTCAGTGATTATGGCTGTGTTTGCACATCTCAGGAAGGAAACTGTGATAGTGCTGAATGCCAGAGGTATTTGAGGCAAGTGCTGGGAAGTGTGTCCCACCTGACAGATCTGGAACAAAAAGCAACCATTTGCTTCCGACCCAGAACTATCGGTGTTCTTAGGGGAACAGTTTGGGAAGATACATCCTGGTGTAATGGTTTTGTAACAGGAATAAATGACCATTATTTCAGCCATGTGAAGGGCCATGGACTCTTCTGGGCCTTACACCAGAGCCAAGGATGAAAGGAAGTGTTTTAACTTTATCTTCTTGCAGGCACTGGGAACATGGGGCTCTTTATGATCCCTGTGATTTATTGGAACATCAGCCTTTTTCTTTAAGGTCTGTTTTAGAGCAACATTGCATCTGCTGGATGGGGTTTGGTGAGTGAGCAACCTGGGACCTTCCTCCCAACTGCATCACAGGTCCCTGTCATTAATCCAATATTAATGACCAAGAAACTAAACTGAGGAGAATGTAAATCCCATCATTTCTATGTTGTAGTATTTTTACCATGGGCAGGTCAATCACATGAAAAGCCCTTCAGTTAGGGAGCTGAAATGCTGCTTTGCCTTAACTCATGTTATAAATAAACCATATTTATATATGATTTCTATATGATTGTTATAGATATGATATATATTTATATAAATTATGAATAAACCCTGTTTATTGTCAGAGCCTGGTGGTGCTGCTTCAACCCCCAGTGTCTTGTAATTACATAATGGGATGGAGAATGGGAATTGGGTTTGCTTTTTTGTTGTTGTTTGTTTGGTTGGTTTGGTTTTTTTGTGCTGCTCAAAAATGACTGAAAAGCAACAGAGGATTCCCTCAGGACTGCCACAGCTTTGGAGGGAGGAGAGTGATGGGAACCTGAATTTCAGACACTGCAATTTTAGTGTTGAAAGGGAATTTCACATTTGCAAATAGCTCAGAAAACCTTGCCGCATATTTTTGTCCCTGTGAAGCACAAAGCAGCTCTGTGGAAGTGCTGCGGAGTCTTGCTACTTCCAGGGTGGTTTGGGTTTGTTTTTTATCTCCAGAACATTTAATTAGGTGTTTCACTCTAGAGCCTCCCTGTAGGTATGCAGTTGTTAAACACTTTAGTTGCTGATTGAAGGGTGTGATGAGTGAAAAAGGAGTATCTTACAATCTTTATTGGTTATTTTTATGTACTAAATAATAATATAAATCTCATAAGGATGCTTTAATCAGCCAGAATCCAAAGTGCATTCCCAAATAAAACTTTCCACATTCAATTAAGTGTGCCTGAACAGGCTGCCTGGGAGAACTGAGGCCATTAACAAATACTAGAGACAATCAAAGGAAAGGTGAGTGAACTTTGCTTCACCTCCCCTGCTCATTTTTATATTTAAATATGTATTTTGGCCTCTTGCTGCTTGCTGTAGTCTCTTTTCTCCTTGTGGGGCTCTGAGTAGCAGCTGAATTTTCCCAAAAGGGAATTGTTCAAAGGTGAGGTGTTTAGAGCTGAGAATCATTGAGACACTTAATGCATCCAAATGAGCTGAAGTTTGGAAATGTTTGACAAAGTGTGAATGGATGCTGCAAAGGAATCAGACCTGCTTTAGAAGCTGTTGTATAAGTCCATGCTAAATGCAAAGGGTTTCAGTGTTGACCCTTGAGGAGTGATTTAATCAATGCACTGAGGTTTCAGTAACTCGGGAGCTTGCAGTTAAATCTGGGTGTGGTGTAGAGGTCTCGTCTGCAACACTGTTATAACCTCCAGCCAGCATATGTAGAATAACTACGTGTGAATCAAACTAATATGAATGTGTGAATAGAGCCTGTGAACACTTGAAGGAAGAAGGCCTGGGGCATTTGCACTTGAATTTTAGTGACCTGCTTGTCAGAGTTCAGGGGAGGATCTTTGATGTATTTAGGCTTATCTGTTCTGCTATGGCCTTTGTCATCCATCCAGGCACAGAATGGAATTTGAAACATCAACCTCATTGTTTAATGTCAGCTCTCATGCTATGTCAGCGTCCTTGTTTGACTTGGAAACTTTCAGATTCTTCAAGGTGAGCCCTCATTCCTGAGAGAGCTGAGAGAATTGGAGCGTTTTGTGTTTAAACAAATACGTAATGTCGTTCCAGAGCTCAGCTCTTTGGTGACTCTCAGCTAATGGGCTGGAATTGGAGCTGTGACTGTGCAGGAGTCAATGCTCTTAGTCACCACCCCGATACTCAGAGCAGGTTCCTGCTTTGGCTTACCTCATAGTTAATAGTGCATCTTTTGGCAAAAGGTGTGGTGTGTCATCACTAACCATTTAAATCCTGCAAAGTGCTGGGAAAGCTTACTGGAGCAGAGGAGGAAGTGATGTTTGCCTGGCCAGAAAATGCAGGGTCTGCTCAAGGAGGGCAAATTCTTGCATCTGAGTGCAGCTGTCAAAGGGAACCACTATTGTGCAGCCCCTGAATCGATATTTGAGCCCTGTGGGGTTTACTTTGTTCATCTGGCTCCAGCAGTATCTCAGTCACAACTGATCACTTGTGACTGCCTAGTGCAAGGCTCAGCCAGCTGGAGAAATGCAGGAGTGTAACTCTGGGAAATAAGGTCAATCCCAGTGCTTTCCCCTTAGCTTATTGTCATTTCACCACATTTTAGGCAGTGTGGCAATCCCCTCTGCCCATGGTAGGAATGACTTCATGCACATCTTCTGTCAAAGGATGCAAACCCTGATTCTATATTCTTCATTTTTGCATAATGTCTATATAATGAAAGAAGGAAAATATGGCAAAATTCAGCTCAAAGAGGAATTTAATGGTATTGAGTCCTCTTTTACATCAGCCAAATGCATTATCCACAGGAGTTTAACTCAGCTCCCTCACACAGGGAAGGGTACAGGTGCAGGTGCTGTAGCAGTATAAAAGATCCTTCTTTTAGACCAGCAACAGCAGTTTTAGACATGGTTTGCCTTGGTGCTGTGCACACACAGGAATTCCCAACTCTGGAGTGACTCTTGCAGTGGGATCTCCTCAGTCCATGTGTTCCTCATCTGAAAGCAGCATGTGTTCAGCTTCTTTTGAGACTCTTACAAGCTATTCCACATTCAAATGCAAATACTTAATAACCAAAGCTTAAGGATCATATGATTCTTTAGACAGTAAATCTGGTGGTTCAGAGTTGTACACATATTTGGCAGATTATAGGTTTACCACTGGCAGATAATCTTTTAAAGAACAGTGGCTTTACTCCTTTTGTTAACTAATTAAAAAAGGAGAAAGAACTCCAAGCTGTAATTAGACCTCTTAAAACACATATTACTCCCTGAATGGTCTATACAACTAGGATAAATGTATAATTAGGAGGTTTCACCAAACATGATTAAAGCCAGTCATGTGTCCTAGCCCATCAAACATTTATGTGTGCAGGAGATTGAGAGTAAAGTCAGTTATGAAGGTGTGAATAGAAACCACACCACAGATTTTATCTGTTGGACCTGATGTTCTTAGAGGTCTTTTCCAACCTAAACAATTCAGTGGTTCTGTATTATAAATACTTTAATGCAACCATGCAAACTTTTTTTCAGATGTAAATTCTGGAAGGATTGTCACATCTATAGCTTCAAGTGTTTGGTGACACTAATGAGACCAGGTCCCTTGACCCCATGATCTGTCACTCTTGTTGTCTGTGCCTTGCTGATAGTTTAAGAAATCTAGAAGTTGGTAGGTGGAGTTTTCTGTTCCTTATTGGCACATCCCCAAGGCATAAGGATTTGTATCCCTTCTGAAACACACTTCTGTTTTGAGGAATTTGGTTTCTTTTGTTTAATGGCTAGAGGGTGTTTTTCCTTCTCTATATTTAGGAGATGGGAAGGAGAGAGCACATGCATTGACCTTTTGTACCTCCCATTCATAGGTACGAGTGCTTTCACCATGCATTAATTTCTGGTGATGTCATCTCTTGAAGGGAAATTCCCAGGAAGGCTGTGGCAGCTCTGGGTCTCTGCAGTCACCATTCTTTCCATATGTTGATGGTTTATTATGTACTGGAATCTTCCCTGCCTTGTGTCTCACCAGCCACACAAGCTGGAGAGAGGCTCTGGAGGCCCTTTTGCATCCTGAATTGCTCCTGGAACTCGTAGCAGTCCTGTTGTGTGGCTCAGGTGTCCCTTCCCAGTGCCACATCCAGGCTGTTGCCTCAGCACAGTGGTGCTGCAGAATCTCAGCACTGGGGAGCTGCACTTTGGGCAAGGAGGGGGAATGAGGCTGTGCACTCATTCCAAGGAACCCATTGCATCTCTCCAAACCAGGAGATGTTGGCAGCTCTCATGGAGGTGCAGACACTGTCTGATATGACTGCTTTCCAAAATTAAAGACAAATTATTGCTTGCCCTAATAGCCCTTTGTTTCAAAAAACCCTTCTGTTCCAAGCCTTTTATTTTAGGGAAACACTGTTGATAAGTGTGGAGGTTGCTGGGCTTAACTTATGGGGAAGGAACTAGTTCAGGTCCTGAAAGCTGACTCAGATATTTTCAATTTTCCTGCCAGAAACCTACTTGCACAGATGAACAAATTACAGCAGAGTTACCAAGTCATATAGAAAGGAATGAGCTTCTTCAATATATATCAATTTCTGCTTGGGGAACAGTGAAATTCAGTTAAAGTCTGAGCTGCCTGTTCTGCTTTTGAGCACTGACAGAATTGAGCTGGTGTCAGCCCTTCTTCTCTCATTAAACTCCTGAGAACCTTGAGGTAGAAAATAAATGGAAAAGCAGTGGAGGGAACATCCAGTGCAGAGGAAATGGCAGAGGTGTCCTGCTACAGCTGTGAAGGAGAACAGAATTTTCCTCAGTGTGTGGAATATCTGACTTTGCCATGTGTTTGTGCAGGTTGTCATGTCCACATACACTTGGAGAGGAAAAGGGATGTTCCTATGGCTGTATGTGTATGAATGTACACAAAAAATAGCAGCTGGCTGTATTGCTTATGGAGTGGTTTTGGGACCAGTTTCTGAGTGGTTCATGGAATGCCTGTGGTCCAGGTGAACAGCAGCATAAGAATTTTAGAGTTGTTTTGTTGTTGGTGTTTTTTTTCTTCTTCTGTGAAAAACAAAAAGACAAGGCCTGTCATGGTTGGGACCACTTAGTGCCTTGGGGAGCTCCCCAGCTGTCCCTCTTCAGAGATAACTAAAATATGAGCTTTGAGTGACTGATTAGAGATGGAAGATGGCAGGGTCCCAGCTCATTTTAACAGATTAATTTTATCATATGAGTTCCAACAGGATGCATGCTAGCCAAAGATCCTGAAGAACTGATAAGAAGATAAATTAGCCCTTTAATCATAGATATAGAGCTCCAAAACCAGGCACAGTATAGAACCAACTATAAATATTTCCCCAAATTCTTTTAGATTTTTGTATATTTAATCTATTTGTCACAACACAATGGCTGCATGGTCCATAGTCTTGAATATCTGATCTCAGAAGGGCAATATTATTCAGGTCTTTGTGTGGATTATGCTTTTTAAGACTGCTTTTATTCCCAGAAGAAGTCAAAATCTCATTACTTAAGTTTGAATACCACTGCTTCAAAGAACATAGTTTAAATATTAAATAGATACTTGGAGTGTGCCAGCGTGGGATGAGCCAGGGAGGAGGATTTGAGGAGGAACTGAAAGAGAAGAGTGCATGTGTTACTTATTGCAGATGATTTCATTGTATTGGGCATCTGATTCCGTGGTATTGGTGAAACTGAATCACTCTACCACAAAAGGGATACTTGGTACACTTTTCCTGCTTTGCACAAGGATCGTAAGAGGAACCTTCTAACAACATTATTTGGAGGAAATTCCTACCCAGTGCATTCACTGGGAGTGATACTGGCTGCTGAGCACAAAATTGTGTCATTTTTCTGTAGGTATTTCAAATTTGAGGAACATCCAGTGCCTTTACAAACTTGTCATTCTTCAGGTGTAAGTAACATTGTCCACAATGCTCATCCCAGGCAGGTGACTACTTTGCCTGTCACCCTCTCTGTGATCCAGATCTAGACTTCCCCAGAAACCACAGCCAGCCTGCAGTTCCCTGCTTTCTAATTCTGCATGACTAAGCCTTTCAGCACGTTATAAATACTGTTGCTCATTCTAAATACATTGGTTACCTGTGCAGCAATGCCTGCCAGCATATTTCTGCAGTGGAGTGGTTGAGTGTTGGGAAATTGGCATAAATTAAATCACTTGAGTCACAGTAGTGCCCTTTCTGCTCACACCCACGAGTGTGCAGCTTTTGGGAGATGTATGAATGCCAGCAGCGCTGCACACACCCTGCCAGCCAACAAGGAAATTGTATTCCTGAGAAAATGGGTATTGCTCCAGAATTCACACCAAAATATGAGGAAGTGAAGAGTACACAAAAGTGTTTTGGTTTTGCGGCTGTTGGAATCCTCAAAATATTCTTTTCAGCCAGGGGTTACAGTGAGGAAAACAATGCAAACATGTCAGTGGAAGATTTTTTGCCTGCTGATGGATATATTTATGACTGAGGCACGTGGATTGGAGTCTGCATGGCATTTTCCATGTTTGTGAATGAGGCTGCTATTCTAGCTTGGCTTTGCTGTAGGGCACAAAATCAGTCATTTCCCTTGACTTTTTCCTATCTGAAGGAGAATTGGTAATTGCTCATTTTTCCCAGAGCACTTTCATGGTTAAGGACATATCATAAGCATAGAATCACAGAGTGGTTTGGCTTGGGAAGGAACTTAAAGCCCATCCCATTCCACCTCCTGGCTTGACCAGGAACAGCTTCCACTATCCCAGGCTGCTCCAAGCCCCATCCAGCCTGGCCTTGGGCACTGCCAGGGATGGGGCAGCCACAGCTGCCCTGAGCACCCTGTGCCAGGGCTTCACCACCCTCACAGAGAAGAATTTCTTCCTAATATCCAATCAAAACCTGCCTTCCTTCGGTTTAAATCCCTGCTGTTCTTCTCACAAGTGATCTATACAATAATGACAGTAAATTGAGGATTTGTAGAGGTTACATTTGTAGAAATAGATTTCCCTGTGCTTACAACTTTCTGCATTGACTGGTTCATTTCTGCCCCTGCAATTATTTCTGGGTGTAGCTCAAGCTGCTTAGGTGGCTGAGAGTTTGCTTGTGCTCATGTTTCAGGTATTCAGGCATCAAAGCATTGTGTCTCAGCCTGCACTCAGCAGCACCCAGAAAACTGCAGGGGCAGTGGAAGAGCTTAGGTTGAAAATCAGGTCCTTGCTGTTCATGATAGCATTTCTTGAAGTGGGCCATTAAGAAAATTCTATTAGCTGAACAATTCCTTTTTGACCATTTTAGATGGTGTTGTGCTGAATGTGAAGTATATCCTCATTCTGTGGGGTTGTTACCCAGAAAGGAGCAGTTCCCTGGGCAGCTGAATCCCCCTCCATGCCCCTGCCCTGTGTGGCTCCAAGTCATTCCCTGCAGATCATCTTTACAGAGTACATGGATTCTCCTGGGGTTCCCAGGAAAGCTTGGGTCTCCTCTGAGAGTTTTGGGGAGGTGTCTGCTGCTGTTCAAGGCAAGTGGAGTGAGATGGGTGCTCAGCACCTTTGAAAGATTTCATTACTCCATAGCTTTTAATGAAGGAAGACATTTCATTTGGGGGATTGCAGGTTCAACCCTTTCCCAGCTTTGAAGAGCCTTTAGGATTTCCCAGTCAGAACCTGTCCTTGGCACGCTGGGGATGGTGGCTTGTGCTTGGCAGGAGGGGCTGTTTCTGGAGCCCAGAGCAGGGTTTGTTACACTCACCCATCTCCCCACACCTTCCCAACCCAGGCTTAGCAAGAGTGAGCTGGGATCTGGGAACAAACTGAGGATCTTCTGCCTCTTTTAGAATGTATTCTTGAATGTCACTGAGTAAATGTTTTATTATTACTTTTCTTTCATGCCCCTAAACCTTCACAAAAGAGTACAGTCCCTTTCCTCTGGGCAAAAGACAAATGAAACAACTCTGAAGTTCTAAAAATAAATGCGTGCAGGAGGATCATTTTCCAGTCACATTAATTTGTATTTCCCTGTCTGTTGTGCATCCTGAATTAAAAAAGCCAAGGAGGGGACCTGCTAATGTTTACATTTCTTTTCTCAGTATTTCTGGCTCCTGGTGCTCTCACGGGGTTTGGTTGGCATTGGTGAAGCCAGTTATTCTACAATTGCACCAACCATCATTGGGGACCTGTTCACCAAAAACACGAGGACCCTCATGCTCTCTGTTTTCTACTTTGCCATTCCTCTGGGCAGGTAAGTGACACAAAGCTTCTTCTACCTGGTCCTGGCCTTTCTCTTAAATAAACTCACACAGATCTGAAATTGATAATGATTATAGTTCTTGACTTTGTCTGGAATGATTTAGACAGGAAAATATTGTGAGCAGTGACTAATTAGTTGCAGGAATTAGGTTCTTTTTTGGCCCTATTACTGGTTCATGTGTGACTTCTGGGAACTAATGGGAAGTTTGTTGCTGGTTCATTTAATTTTTTTCCTACTTTTTTACAGCAATGGAGTGGAAATGGAATAAAAATATTTTAGGTGACTTTCTCTTTGAGTGGAGTTTCTTTATCAGCCCAACACAATAGCTGATTGTTGGGACGGGAGGGAATCTGTCATTATTTTTATTTTTTAAAATAATGGCTGACCCTCTATTGTGAGATTGTCAGCAAGGTGGCTTTGCATAGTTTGCATACCAGTTCCCAGAGATGGACAACATCCTGGGCAAAAGGGCATTATGGGTTCATTTCCAGCAGGGAATTCATGGGCAACACATTCCAAACTCAGAGAAAAACTTCTGGTGGTGCATTTTACAAGCTGGAACACTTTCCTGTGAGATAAAACTCACAAACATCATTTTGCTTTTGAGGAAAAAGAGAGAAACAGATCTTTAACTAGTGAAAAGAATATTTTTCCAAGAGGACCAAGGATTCCAAGTATTCACGTAGAGAATTCAGTGAACGAGAATGAAATTACAAATATTCATCCTGTTGAGCCTGATTCTGGGACTTCATTATCTCAATATCCAGCAGCAGCGTGGATTACAAGGCCATGGAGGATAGGACAAGGGCTGTAAAGTGAAAGAGGTTTGGATTGGATATTAGGAAGAAATTCTTCCCTGTGAGGGTGGTGAAGCCCTGGCAGAGATTCCCAGAGCAGCTGTGTCTGCCCCATCCCTGGGAGTGTCCCAGGCCAGGTTGGATGGGGCTTGGAGCAACCTGGGATAGAGGAAGGTGTCCCTGGCCCTGGCATAGGGTAGAACTGGATGGATTTTAAGGTTTCTTACAACCCAAAGCAGCCTGTGATCATCCATGGTTAGATTTTGGGGCCTGTCTGGGTAAAATGTCCATTTTATGGAGGTTATAGCTGGCAACCTCCAAAGCTTGGCAGGCTCTTCAATAAAGGGGGGGCCCAGGGAGGAGGGCTCACAGTTGCCCCACTGCAATCCTGGCAACTTTTAGCCAAGGCAATCTCAGCAATCTCAACCTTGCTGATAAAACAAATGCAGCAGTTTTGCAAAAGGATATTTACCTTCAGTTCATATTGAGAGAAACATGGCTACATTCACCTTTAATCTCTTGTGACACACCTTTTGCCTCACATGTGGCTGAAGGTCCCCCATCAAATTTCTTGCATGTTCTTCTTGGTTTTTCTTCCAAGCTAATAGAAAATAGTCTCTTCCTGCATAATTAGAACCAAGTACTATTTAGTGGCAAGAAAAAAACAACCAAATGATGGAATATGGCCTGTCCTTGAAGGGCACTTTTTTACTGAAAGCTTGGACATAAAATTGTTTAATATTCGTATTAGCACAGAGAAAGGCTTGATGTGGAAACGAAATTGGGAAATAAATTCTTTTTAAGTCTTTGTAGGTTGAAAGGTCAGCTATAAACTTCCAAATTTCCATCAGATTTGGACATTTTTAGATCAGCAGTGCTGGGTAGAGTCTGGCCACCATCTGCTCCAATCCCCATGTTTCTTCCTGTAGGACAGGAGAGCTGAGGACACACAGTTGGCTGTGCCTCTCTTTGCCTTTGACTAAGAACAGCTGTGACTGTGGCACACTTAAAGCTCTGACCAAGTCTCATCTTGGCCTTTCTTGCAGTGGCTTGGGATACATCACTGGGTCGAGTGTGAAGCAGGTTGCTGGAGACTGGCACTGGGCACTGCGGGTGAGTCCCTCTTCATGACACCTCTTAATGAGAGCTGCTTGGTTGATTGGTGTTAGGAAGAGTTCCATCACACAATGGCTGAACCTGTTGTTAGATCTGAAGGGTGAAGGATTGGAAATCACATCTGTGGATGTTAAGTGCATGGCAGATGCACTCTCTAAGCAAAGATACGTGGGCTTGGCTTGTGGAATTTGGTGTTTTCCCTGCTTGGGAGCAAGAATTTTCCAATCACTTCATTATCAATCAATCAATCATGACTTCTTGATGGGGACAGGAAGACGAAACATTGGCCTTAAATCAACTCCACAGTCTTTCAGTCCCCTGCTGTCAAGAAACTCTGAGAATGGCTTCCTGCTTTGAGGAAAAAACACTTTGTTCCAGTTTCCGCTTGTTTTTCTGCCCTGAGACAGTCAGTTTCCTTCTATTTTAACCTCTTGGGACACTGATAAATGGGCTGAAAAGATAATCCACTCCAATCACATACTCACAAACAGCTTCTGCACACAAAGATGTCTTGAAAGAGCTGAGAGGAAGTGGCCCAGCAGAACTGGTTTCTGACCTTTGGTGCCGTGGGTGGCATGTGAGGTGCATTCTCTGGCTGTGGCACTTCATGGAGACCATGGAGCTCAGGCCAGCACCATTTGTAACAGCAGGTGATGAAATACAGGGGTTCCCATCCGAAGCAAACATGCCCTCTGTGACACAGGCCATGCCCAGGGTGAGCAAAGCCAGGAACATCACCATGAACAGTTCATCTCTAGCTGGGAGAGTGGAGGGCAGTTTCCATCTGTGCACCTGGAGTGGAAAGTGGAGTAGCCTAAAGCTCCCCACCAAGAGGATGCTGCCTCATTAGCAGAAATATTTAAGAGTAACATGAACTTTTGAGCAGAGGCCAGCACAAGGAGTGAAAACCCCAAAGCCTCTCCTCTGCTCAGTGGGTTTTAACTGGAACACTCTTGGAAAACTCAAATGGTTAATCTGTGAAAAGAGATCAACACCAGGACTTTTCAGGTGGCATCTTCACAGTTATCCTGAGAAATCCAGTCTACCTGCAAGACTGTTCCCCTTACAGGCCATGAGTTCCACTATAAATGACACATTGGTGCAGGATTCCCTGGCTGTACAAAATTTGGGGAATCTGATGAGCTGCACCCTTCTGTGGTGGTTGCTTTGGACACCATTGCTCAGTCTTTGTAGTCACACAGCACTCACAGAAAGCATCCAGACATCAGTGTAAAGCAGCTTCCATCCCTATGGCAATTATTGCACTTTTGCAAAATGGGAATGATTCCCCAAGGTGATGCTTCCCTCTGTGATTGTCCCTGGGGTCAAATACAGGAGAGCTCAGGAGTAAGCTGTACTTCAGTGGGCTGAAAAGGACACAAGGGCACGTGGACAAGTGGCAGCTTTGTCTCTGGATCCAACAACAAAGCAAGTGTTTCACTGCAGCATTATATGGATATTGTCCTGGTGGGTATTTAAGCTTTTAGATAAAAATCAAAGAGACTTGCAGAATCAAATCATCTGGCTGTAGAAAAAAACAGCATTTCCAATATTTTTTACCAGTGCAGTCTTCTGTTCAGCTGTCATAAGGATACTGTACCAGGCTTCAATGTATTCCTGGATGAGCAATTTTCTTGACTTTTAAGTTCTGAAATACTTCTGTCTTCCTTCCCTGTGAGTTTGTCATTTTTGGACATGAAACAGTGATCCATGTGCAAAGGCCATTCTCAGGTTAATAATGGCAGCTTTTTCTTTTTTTAACAGGAATTTATTTTTTAAATAGCGTGTCTAGATGAGTTGAATTCCATGTTCCTATTTTCCTGATGGAGCTATTTTCCATTCTGACAATAATGGAGTTTCAGTATCAAAACAAGAATGGTTTTTAATGCTTGCAAAACGCCGTGGGGTCATTGTATTTTGCCTAGTGCCTGGGAGAAAGGACTGGGAAACCAAGCCCTTGAATAAGTTGTTTTCCCATCTTCCAGCCTGAATTTTCCATGTTTCTTGGTCTGTTGAACTGAGATAACCTGAGGAAGATGCCTGAGCACAGGCAGCCATTGTGGGTTAGCTGGAAGAAGGATGTATGTCAAGCAAGGGTTTTCAAAGCCAGCATGTTCCCTACATCCAGGAATCCTTCAGCTGATCTAATTGCCTTTCAAAGGCTTCTGCACTCACCCAGAAACCAGCTGGTGTCTCAGCCCAGCTGGGAGCAGGTTTCAAAGAGTTAAACATCACTCAAGCATCATGTTTAGATGAATCTTGGTACTTGTTAACACAATGGACTGCCTCACTCAGAGTATTTTCAAAGCTGCATGTTTCCAGAGTGAGATAAGAGTCCAGGGAATGACAAGGAGGAAGGAAAGGAGCAGATGCCTCGATGCTTGCAGGTTGTGACTGGCNGGGAATGACATGGAGGAAGGAAAGGAGCAGATGCCTCAATGCTTGCAGGTTGTGAGGAACAGCCACTGAAACCAAACACGTGTTCTGCTTCTCCCTGACCAGTCAAAGCAAACCCTCCCCACTCCTGTGCTAATTCCCTGCTCCTTTCTTGCAGGTATCTCCACTCCTAGGAATGATAACAGGGACACTCATCTTGATCTTTGTGCCTGCTGCTAAAAGAGGAAATGCTGAACAGCTTGGGGGGCAGCTGAAGGCTCGGACTTCATGGCTGAGAGACATGAAAGCATTGATTAGAAAGTAAGAGCACGAGTGAAAACCATGTTTTGCCTCTGATGCTTAACTGGAACATCCAATGGTTTGGGTTTAGCACAGTGAGACTGAAAAGTGACAACAGGCAGGGAATTGCAGGAAGTTTAGTCTGTGGACCTAGGAAAGAAAATCACAGTTACATGAGGTATCTGTGACAATGATGCATTCCAAGTTTTGCTCTAACCTTTCCAAGATTGACATCTAAGAAAAAGTCTGCTTTGTTTGGCTCATACTTCACATAAATCAGGGCTTTTGAAGTGAAGAAATTACTGTGTTCCTGTATTAATTGTTGTGCCACTGTTGTTCAGACACTTAGATCCTTTTTCTTCTTTAAAGGAGCTATTCTGCTCAAGGAGAAAAGAGAGTTTTAGCAATTTAAGATAAAAGTACACACAGGAGCTTGCACTGTGGCAAGTTTAAATATATTTGAACAACCATGTGTGACTGAACCCATGAGAACTGAATGTGCTTGGGTGCTTGTATGTGTGCATAAAGGTTAACATGCTCACATGTGTTTTAGCAGCTGCACTTCCTTCCAGAAAACTGGCCTGAGAATGTGCAAATACTTTCACTTGTGAATTCAGGGTTACCTTGTAATTCTGATGGGAAACTTGTGATGTCCTTCATTTTTAGAACTACTGGCTGGAATACCTCCCTGGTATTGTCACCCAGTGCCAAAGGACTGTGAAAAGCGATGATATAGATAATTTATCATTATTTCTATGTTACTGCTTTTGGTAGTTTATGTAAATGGTAATTATATGGTGGCATGGATAGGGAGGGAGAAGGGAAACTGCTCATCCAAGTAAAGAGGTGGCATTAGGGTGAGAGCCCTGTAATTCACATATCATGTCTTGGTGACCAGGTACTGATTGTCTTCTCAAACAGTCCTGTGAAGCATCTCAGATGAGTTCAGTATATTGTTATCACTGGAGCATCACATGTGAATATCCCATGCTTCTTATTCTCCATTCCCTTGCACCTTGTGTTACCTCTGCCCCTTGGCAAAGGGAGGTGGCATGTGTGGGGAACACTTGGCTTGTCACTGAGGCACTGGCTCCTGTGGGGGGGTTCTGCTTTTTCATTTTCCCCACTAAACCTTCCCTTGCTCTTGTCTCCACAGCCGCAGCTACGTGTTCTCATCCCTGGCCACCTCAGCTGTCTCCTTTGCCACGGGGGCTCTTGGGATGTGGATCCCTCTGTATCTTCACAGAGCACAGGTGGTGCAGAAGACAGCAGAGACCTGCAGCTCCCAGCCCTGTGGCACCAAAGATAGGTGAGAGTCAGAGTCAGCTGCTTTACAGAGGGGGAGAGGGGGTGGGGGCTTATTTACCAGAGGAAACAGGCAAGTCCCACAGAGACAAGGTACTAGAATGTCTGTAATTTCCTCTAGGTCCTTGCAACAATGATAGGAAATGCTGGATTGTAAACGAGGCTTTATTTCTCTTCTTCATTGCATGAAGTCAAACCAAGGGAGAAGCAATGACCTCAGCTCTGTCTTAGTTCCCAGGCTGCCAAGCAGAGGAGAAAAGAGAAAAGAAAAATCCTCTAAGGAGGATGTTTGGAGAGCTGAGAATTTGGGTTCTTAAGACCCATTTGTGATAGCAGCAGAATAAGCTGGCAGGTTAGGAAGCCCCAGTGGTGCCTGTAACCCAGAGGTTGGAATGGTTCCCCTAAAGCTGCAGGGACTAATCCTGCAGGCTTTTGTTTCTGTGTGAGGCAGGACTCCCCATTTTATTGCTCTGTAAACTGCTCTGTGTGCTGAGTTTTGCTGAAGAATGTCCCAGAGATCTGGGACACTTTGGGCTGGAGTGGTTTGGGTTTTCAGTCCTGGTGATGGAATATCTCTTGCAACACATAAGCTGTGAAAAGTAATTCTTCATTTTGTGATTTACAATGATGGCACAAACCAGAAAATGCTATAAAAGCATTCCACCAGGTAAATAAAAGACATTAAAAAGCCTTTTGTCAGATCTTTTGCCTTTTAGCTCATGCGGGAAAATAATATTAGGAAAACCTTCTTGCTGTAGCAGACATAATCCCATCTCAATTAAAGTAGTTAGTGGTGTGGAGTCCCATCAACCAGAGTGTCCAGCAGGCAATCTCAGGCTGTTCCACAAAAATGCAGTGAGCAAAACACTCAGCTCCAACCTGTCTGCTGTTTGCAAAGAGAAATTCCCCCTCCTTGATGACACCTCAATTTTGAACTGTCCTCAAGCTACTCTAATGTGGTTGCCCAAGACCCTGTAGTCCAAGTCCTGCACATATCACATGGAGAATTCTCCTGCTGCTTTAAATTGAAATGAATACATTTCAAATGTGGAACCTAACAGCAAAAAGCTTCTTTGAAGTGGCCTGAAAGAAGTTATAAAGTAAAAGTATGTTAGAAATCACTGGTATTTAAGAGTCTTCTTAGGTTTCCTTGCCCTGAAACTTCCTGGTGCCTGTCCATGCTTTCTCCTTACATGATCAATGTACAGGTTATTAATTAGTTTTGTGTATACATAATTAGCTGTTCAGGGCACTTTGTAGGAATCCCAGTTCCACACAAGGAAGCAGTGTGAGGCCTTTGCAGCCCTTTGCCCATGGATCAAAGCCTGTGTACAGTGATACATTTCATATGCTGTGTTTTCCTAAATTGCAGGGGAAGAGGGCTAAAATCATGACCATTTGATTAATTTAAAATCTGCAAATCCATTGTGCAAATTTCCATTAGCCATTTTACCTTAATATTTTGTCCAAAGGCTATGCCTATTTTGGGGAAAAACTCAAAAAAAAAATCCCAACCACCCCCCCACCTTTCTCTTATTTTTTTTTTTCTTTCTTTCCTTTTTGTTTTTTTTTTGATAGTTTGATCTTTGGAGCAATCACTTGCTTCACTGGCTTCCTGGGTGTAATCACAGGGGCAGGAGCAACCAAGTGGTGCCGCTCCAAGACGCAGCGGGCTGATCCTCTCGTGTGTGCGGTTGGGATGCTGGGATCAGCCATCTTCATCTGTCTGATCTTCGTGGCTGCCAAGAGCAGCATCGTGGGAGCCTATGTGAGTATGAGAATCCTTTCCATATGCCCTACCAAATTCCTTACAAGACTGGGTGCGTTGTCCCCTGCAGAAAGCCTGGGAGGTTTTCTTGCCTTTGCCCTCCTGAATGTCCTTCTTTTTGCCTCTTGGCATTCTGTACCTGAAATCTCAGCTGCTTATCCCTGCTGCCATGAGAATTCAGAGCTCCATGGAAACCCACAGCCTTTGGGCTGTTGTATCTGCACCTCAATCCACACCTTTATTGCTCTTGCCTAATGCTTTGGTACAGGAGAATTGAGCACTTCCCTTGCAGTGAGGGTATTGTAGCTGCAGTGGTACCAGATGACAATTACAGTGTAATTTGTCTGTGGGCAAGCTTTTGGCTCCCTTTCAGTACCATTCATTTCCATAACTAGGTGGATTGCACCGGGCCAGTATTAATTACCCAGTAATTTCAATTTGTTATCTGTATTACCATAGCCCAGGAACCTACAGTACTTGATACTGCACAAATACAGATTAAAATATGGCCCCTCCCTGAGTGTTTATAATTGAATTATATAAAAGCTATCGGATAGATCCAGATAAATAGAATGGTTTGGGTTGGAAGGGACTTTTTGAAGGTCATGCAATCCAACTCCTCTGCACTGTGTAGGAACACCTTCCACTAGACCTTGGTGCTGAGAGCCCCCTCCAATCTGGCCTTGAATGTTTCCAGGAATGAGGCATCCACCACCTCCTGGCCACTCTGTGCCAATGCTTTACCACCTGTGTAAAAAACTCCTTCCTTACATCTCCTCTAAACCAACCCTCTTTTAGTTAGACTGAAGGGAGGAAGAAAAGCTCAACTATAATAATCCAGCCTCAGGCTAGAATCTTGCTTTCAGGAGGGAGTAAAAATCCAGTCACTGAACAAGTCTCTGGTTCCCTTTTAATGTCAGAATGAGAGAAGCCTGGGACCTGGGAGAAGTTTATGAAGGGAAAGAATGAGATGTTTGAGTACTGGGATCCCTTGTGAAAGCCCACCCTTCACATGCTCATCCAGCAAGCAGAATTCATTTAGAAGTAACCAGCCAGCTGCTGTTCCTCATTTCTCTGTATTTTGAGCACTGGCCTGGCCATGGTTATTTGGTGAGTCTTTCAGCAGCTGCCACAGTCATGGGGAAGCACAACCAGAAAGAGTGGAAGTTCAAAATCATTAGGACAGAGCCAAGAATACCTCCTCTGGCTATTTAAGATTCAGATCTCTGGTTTGTGACTATGAACTAACATTTGAACTGGCAGAAAAATGATCACCTTAGACAACCTGTGAGAGGGTGTTAGTGGTTGGTGAATCATTAACCCTCCTTTCATTGATCTATCACACCCCTCACCTGCTCCCTCCACCTCTTTGTGCAGACAGAGCTGTGATTTTCTCCTCTCTCAGACCTAGTGACAGACATGTTCATTTGTGTTGTTCAGTCTCTTTATACAGAAACCTCTCCCTTTCTAGGCTGGAAATACTGTTTTCAAAAATTGTGCAGCAGGAGGTAGCTATTATAAAATATGAAAATATCATTTTTATAATTTTTTCTATTTTTTGATAGTCATGCAACTATTCTGCATTGTTTAAGTATATAAATATAGATGGCATCATTTAAACAATCCTAGAAACTATTTATTTTATCATGGATGAGCAGTAAATCTAATAAAGAGTCAATGATTTGCAAAAGAAGTTACAGCTGCATATGGAGGGGGTATAAGGAATATGAAACTGTTTGTGATGCTGTTGGGCTGAAGCAAGAAGCTCTGCCTCTCCACAGCCCTAAAGACTCTGCTGCTGGAAACTTGCCCAGAAAGAGAGGCCAGGTCTGGGTTGGAGCTACCAGTGTCTCATAACACAAGGTATTATGGCAGTGCCATACTGAATTGTCTTTCCAAGGCAAGTTTCTAACACAAAGTCATGTTTTTCCATGCTATCCAAAGAGCTGTTGCAATCTTGCAGACTTCCAGAGTGTTTCATTCCCTTGAATTTCAAGGAGAATAGGAGACCTGCATTGCCAGCTTCATGGTGTAGCAGTTTCTCACTGTTCTTTGTTTTAAGTCTCATTAGTCCATAATGAAGAGGAGAATGTTCTGTGACTGGTGGACAGAATGATGGGCTGGGTTACCTTCCTTGTCTCAGAATCCATGATTAAATCTCCTTCTGGAAACAATACAATCAAATGGTTTTCTTGTCTCTGATCTCTTCCTTGACAGCTTGTCCTGGCTCACGTCCTTGAGCTCTGTGTCTGTGAAAGGCAGGGCCATGTCTGTCCCCCAGCATGGTGGTCTTTGCCAACCTTCTGTGCTGTGACTGTCCTTAGGCTTCTGTCATGCATCACACCATGCAAAAATTGACAATGAATGTTTTTGGAACCCTCATTGGCTCAGAGCCTTAAAATTCTCACTTCCAAGCAATTAGGTGGGTCTCCATGAGGGGATGTTCTCTCTCACTGTGAGACAGAGCTGTGGTGGCCACCAGATCCCCATCTCCCTCCCTGCTTTGGTTAACAGTCAAGAGCTTTAATGCTGACTGATACAGGCATCAGTTTAAATGAAGTGTTCAGTGCTCCAGCAAGAACCTGCAGAGCCCTTGCTTTTTAATTCCTTGGTTTTATAAGTTTTATTTTATTGGAAAAGACCTGCATTTCCATGAACATGATCACTCTGCCCCTTAGATGTTGTGTGCTGTCTGCTCTCTTCCTCCCCTGAGCACATTTCTCTCCTGCTCAGTCCTTTCTTTCAAGTGATTTTGGTCCCTGGGGGCAGTTGCTGTTCCCATTCTGTAGCAGCCACTCCCATCTAAGGCAGGTAGACAAATGACTTTTTTCCAGTCAGTCTTTTCATACTCATCCAGTAAATTATTGGCAGTGGTGAAGTGGCTGGCAAGGTGGACTAAAACAACAATTCTGTCTCATTTAGCTGCCCAGACACCTGTAGTTCTCTCTTTTAGTATCTTGCTTGGCCATACAGTCCAAACACTTCTCACTCAGTTTTCCTTGCAGCATGTGGATTTGTGTGTTGTAATCCAGCTCCTTAAAGCACCAATTTGCATCCCTGTAAGTCCCACTTTTTCTGAAATACAAACTCTTTGAGACTTGGTTTTCAAACCTGTCTCTGGAAACCCATTATATGTGTGGCATCATCATCTCACACTGCTCAGGCATTTCAACTGCAGATTTTACTCTTGTTGAAATAGCCAAGTGAGTGGAGAGAGATGCTCTGCTTTGCCTTCTTTTGACACTGTTCCAGCTTCCTCAATTTCAACATCTATTTCAATTCCTCAAAGACATTTTATGATCTTGCAGAAACAGCAAGTCCCAGGGTAAAACCTTGCCAGAGAGCTTTTACAGCATCTTACTCTCAACCCCAGGGACTTTCTGTTGTCATGTTTTGGTGACCTGCCTCCTTCTGAGGCATCAATATTGCCCAGAACTGAGCTGGAGTTAGAATTGCTCCAGATTCAGGAGTACATGAGGGTGTCTTACCCACCATTTCAGGGAGAAATACAAATAGTGAAGATATTGACAGATACACCCTTTGCAAACAGTCATGGAAGGCATTTGTAACCTGCTTAGAACTTGCTGTGAGAGTTGCTGATGTGTCCACTCTGAAAGCTACTTAATTTATCATTTGGGGGAGTCAGAGTTGGCTAACTGATCAATTGAACAGAAAAGCACAGATGAGCAATCAGACACCAAATGGATGTGGTGAGATGTTACACAGCACAGCTGGAGTCAGAAATAGATGTATATGTAAGAGGTGAAGTCTCAGTGTAAAATGAGGCTTCAAAAAGTGTGTGAGGAATCAAAACTGAGCATTTCAGGAGCTGTTATCTGCTCTGGGGCTGCCCTATTTGCTGTAAGCATCCCTGGAGTCTCCCTTCTGCCAGAAATGTCACATATCCTCACATGCCCTTTGCACTGGGGGAACTCATTTTTATAAACCCCTATCAGCAGCTAAGGACAGACATTTTTTAATGTCAGTATCTTCTATCCTACTTTTTGATCTTCCTCTTGTTCCTCTTTTCCTTTTACCAGTACCCACCTATTAATCTCGTGTTTCATGGATTGCTTGAAACACGCATTCATCAGCTCAGAATTGGTCTGCTCTGAAATTTGCAGCATTTCAGTGATTTATTTAAAGGACTTGTGCTAAATTCCTTCACAGGGGACAAGTTCTTGCTGCCTGTAGCAATTCAAATGTGTGACATCAGCTCAAGGGAAGCAGTTGGCTGTTTGCAGTGCTGGGAGCAGGCAGAGCGTGTTGATGGTGCATTCAGGAGTGTGATTCCATTGTTTTCAAGCTCAATTTAGGCAGAGAACCCCAGCAACAGCAGCTGCAAGGCTGCAGCAGGACAGATTTCAGAGCAGGTCTGAGGATGTGTCCAGTACCCACAGGACGTGTGGCTTCACTCCTGGCAGCACCTTGGTTTATTGGATGTGTTCTCACCTTGGCACTTCTCATCTCCACTGAGAGCCAACCTCAAGGCAGACCAGTGGGCAGTGGGAAAATGGAAATAGAGATTTCCTAGCTGAAAAGTGGGAAAATGGAAATAGAGATTTCCTAACCGACCAGTGGGAAAATGGAAATAGAGATTTCCTAGCTGACAAGTGGGAAAATGGAAATAGAGATTTCCTAAGTGACCAGCTGGGCTGTAATGACTGGCTCAAACATCATCACAGAGGAAGCAGATCCAGTCACAGAAAAAGGGGATAGGGAGGGAAAATATTTGGGAAACAAAGACAATTTTAGAAACAAATAGAGGAAGCTTCCATAGGTCAGTGTGTAAGACTTGCTAAATAAAGCAAATTATTCCTGGCAGTGACAGAGGGATCTGAGGGGTTTAGGCAGCCTCAACTGGTGTGTGGGAAAGACAGTGGCAGTGGTCACACCATGTCATAGCTGCCACTCTTGCACTTCTGTGGCTTTTAATGTCTCTTGCTGACCATCTCCACAGAGCCAAGGATTGTATTTCACCACAAGACACTGCTGTTGCAAAGCCCACATTTAATTCCAGTCTCAACTGGACAGATATTCCTGTGTGATGCTGTTGGGGAGGGAGGGGATCCTCCAGAGTTCTCTACAGGGAACCTCAGCTGGTTTGCTGCAGAGCTGAACACATAACTTGGTTCCCAGGAATGGAAATGGCTGTGCTTTAGGGAGCTGTGGCTTTCTTGCCTTTTCTAACAGGCTTTTTTGGAAAAGAATAGTGCAAGTTGGACTTGATGATCCTTAAAGGGCTTTTCCAACCTCAAGAATTCTGTGATTCTAAGTATTCAAGCCTGAGGCTGTCTCTTCATGCTGGTTGTTCATGTTCTTCTAAAATCAAATGTGTCAGCCTTTAATTTAGCTGCTCTGTAGATCATAAACTCAGTTTACAATAACAACATTTCAGGCCAGCCCTCTAGAGCTCTGATACAAGTCCGTGGTTTGTTAATAGTCAGGATAAACCACAACAGCAACAAGGAGTGTGCTGTGCAGGTGGGAGAAAAATAAGCAACAAAAGAAAGTTTGTGACAGGTTATTTTTCCTCTGAATGTCAAGTGAATAAATCTTCTCCTTTTTGTGTGTTTTGTTACCACAGATTTGCATTTTTGTCGGAGAAACTCTTCTGTTTTCAAACTGGGCTATCACAGCAGACATACTAATGGTGAGTGCACTTTGGAACAGCATCTTTCTTTGTTCAGAGCAGTTTGGCAACTTGCAAGAACAACCTGAAGTTCACAATTTCTTCCAGATCCTAGCCCCTACTTCAGCCTGTTCTGGTTCTCATTATTATTATTATTATTGCTTACTGAAAAATGATATATAGGGAGAAAGAGGGGAAAAAATCCTTTTTGTCCTTTGTTCTGAGGACCAGGGAGAGATGTCCAGAAAGGACAACATTTCTGAATTCCAATAATTTCCGAAATTTTTAAGAATTTGTGCAAAACTCCCCATGCACAGAATTCAGGCAGCATTTGCTAACAGTCAGCACGTTTGTGGGCTTTTTTATCAATAATTCAGCTTTGTTCTGCAATAGGAAATCCTTCTCTCCCTCCCTCCCTCCTCTGAGCACAAAGGCAGCCCATCTACCTACCATTCGACACAAACACAATAGAAACCCACCTCTGGGAGAGCAGGGAGGAAAAGAAAGTATAAAGAATTTTTGGACTATGTCCACCTTGTCCAAGAGGAAACTGTCAGGACCTTTTCAACTCATGTCCTTCATTTTCCATTCTTTCTCCACCACAGAGCTTTTTAAGTCTTTCAAACCAGCAAGCTGACCTCAGCAGCCCCATTTTCACATGAAATTGTCTGGACATTTGTTCAAGAGCTCTGCATGTTTTGTAGAGGTTTCCATCAGAGCCCATCAAACATAATCTATGTTGAAACCCTGTTGTGAAGGAAGTGTTGCTAACTGTATGAAAAGAAAGGCACTAAGGCACAGAACCATTAGAGGACCTTCCCCAGGCCTTTTGTCAGCTTGTTGACAGAACTAAAAATATCATCAGTCTGGCATCAACTGAAAACTCCCTTGGCTTGTATTTGTTGGTTATGCAAACATCAGTGAGGAAACAATCAGGCTCAGTATTCTGAGATGGAAAGATAATGGTGTTGAGATATTGATTCAGCAAAGAACTTCAAGCCTCTGTTTAAGTTCTGTTTATGTTGAAGTTCAAGGTTGTGTTTATATTTTAAGGTAGTTTTGCAGTTCCTATCACTGCATTGCCTGATGAACTTTCCATCTTTGATTCATTTGTGCAGGGAACGCTTTGAGAGGTGGGGTGGGGTGGTTAAATCCACTCCTCCCTGGGTGGGTAAAGCACAGAGAAACAAAGGCTGTCAGTAGACTCTGGTAGCACTGGATGGCTTTTAATTCCCAAGGTTCCTCCTGCCAGGTCAGCTGTGGTGGGACAGAGCTCTGTGGGGCTTCCCTGGGACTTCCATGGGCTTTTGCAGCTTGTGCTGAGTTCAAGGCTGCTGTGGCCGTTCATGATGTGGTATCTCAGCACTTGCACAGATGTGCAGCCTGGGGACAGCTGTGCTGAGGGAGAATTTACAGTACAATCTGTGGAGCTGCTCATTCCTGCCTCCTGCCGCAGCATCCTGTTGCATCCTGCCCCTGGCTGTGGTGTTCCCAAGAGCAATCCCAGTTCTCCTCACTCAGAATTAGTGGAGAGGTTTAAACAGCAGCTGGTTTATACCCTCCTTAACATTGGCTGGCACAGGTAAGAGCTCAGCTGGGATGGTCCCAGCTGCCAGGAGGGAGGATCTTGTCAGATATGTTCAAGGTCCTCCGGAAAATCTGTGCCAGATTCAGACCTGAAATTTGACCTGTGTTGTCTCAAGGTAACCCCAAAAGATATTTTCAGCCAACTGCTCTGTTATGTCAAGGGTATTAGGGCTGCCATCACTGTCCCATTTAATTACAGAGGGGTTTTGTGTTGATTTCAATGTGACTTCAATATCCTGTAGCTTTTTAACAGCTTTTATAGGATTTGCCATCTGTCTTACCAGCATCCTATAGTCAGTTGCATTTTGTAGGGATGCATTTGCAGTTATTTATGGTGCTTTAGTGCTAAAGAGTTCTTTAAGGAATGATTGCAAATAATAGTTCAATTTTCCAAAACATGGGAAAGAAACTAAAGCCATGTTAGAAACTGGATTTTGGTAATTGCTGCCAACTTTTCAGCTCACTGTTCTCTGCTCTGTTTGGGAAAATGATCTGAGTGCTGTGTATAATGCCCAGCATTAAGAGCATGAGTGGAGGTGTGAAAGTTTTAAAGAAATAAATGCAAACATCACTTAGGTGAGGACAGGGCTGGACGTGCAGACAAATCCCACAGGGGATGAGAGGGGGCTCAGGCTGTCAATAGGTGAGAGCCAAGGCTACAGCCACCTTTGACTGACAGCTGGGTGGGAAGCCCTTGCCAGGGAAAGAGGTGGAAATGCTTTAGCAGATGCACTTTGTATGTCTGGCAAATTAATTTGACTGATTACTATTTATTTGGGGTAATCAGAAGTGTGTCTGTTATTGCCTGAGGTTGGGAAGGAGTTTAAAAGCATTATTAGCGTAAGCTTAACAACACTTTCATCCTATACATAAATATTGCCCTGTTTTCATGGAGAAAAGCTCTCAGTACTGGCTGAACACTGCTCTTGCTGTGAGGCTTTTTGGAAACTGCATCCCAGATGATTTCTCACAGCTTTTCCAAGATTTACAGATCCCATGACTGCTTAAAGAATCCTCTCGGGCAAGTTGTAAAGGACCTCCAGAGGTTTTGCAAGTTTAATTTCCATGGCAAAACAAGGATGTTTGCTTATTACCTTCCAATTTAATTGTTGTCTCCTCCTAGCTCTGTGCTTGCATTGCATCCACTGCTCCTCCTGCAGAAGGGTTGGAGCTCAGCTCCTGGGCTTTTCTGCAGTCCAAGGTGCCAAGTGCTGGCTCTGATAAACTGTCAGTGCTGCAGTGCTCTGCACTGCCTGACATCCTGAAAGGCTGATATTTGTTCTGAATGCAAATTTGTACAAAACAGGTCTTATTCTCCTGAGCACAACTCTCCATATCTCCACATGCTCAGATAGTGCTTGGGGATAGAAGGGATGTTTTGTATGGAGCTTGCTAATTATGAAACAGATTTCATCGGCCATCTTTGCAAATTGGCTTTAAAATTACCAGGACCCCAAAGTAGCATTAAAACTGCCTCATAACAGCAAAAATGAATGAGCTTCAGTGCAGCAGGCAAGTGTGTAACACTCTGAGACATGTGCAGTGTGTGGGGCTCTATGGGAACCTGGTGCTGATAGTGGGGGTTTCCTCCATACCACATCTCAAAAACAGGGATGACAGACAGGGGCTTGGAATTTTTGTGCTAGAGCCACACAGCAGTTTAAAGTGCCTCTATTTCAATCACAGGCTCTTTAGGTCTTTGCTGAGAAAAGCCATCCTCCAGTTTATGCACAGTCCTGACTGTGCATTCATGCAAAAAAAAAAAAAAGAAAAAAAATTGCTCTGCATATTTCTGTTTCCTTTTAAAACATCAGTTCTTTCTAAATGGTCACGACCTGCCATGGAGGAGCTGCTTTGATGTTTTGTTGTAAAGTCAAAGTCTTCCTTTAGGCTTGAAACAGGCACAGACTGGTGCTCAGCTGTGCCATAGGCATGTAGGAATGTTGCTTTTATTCTGATTACCTTCCCTAAAAATAAAACCCAGTTATTTATTTAGTACAAAATGCTGCCCTATTTTTATAGCCAAAGATAAATTGCATTTCCAGAGGTTCTTGTTGCTTCTCTGAGTGCCTCCACACAATTCTCCAAGTGCTGCAGGTTAGATTTGAATGCAGGGTGAGGAATGCGTGAGAATGAGGGAGCACAGCCCACTCCAAACCATCCAAGGGCTGCAGGTGGAGGTGTTCTGCTCCATGGTGTGCTGGGGACTGGAAACCACAGCAGCCTCCTTTCACTTCATTTAGGAGTGTTTGTTTTAGACAGAGCCTGCCTGGCTTTTGTGGAGGGTCCCTCTGGATCCAGCCTTTCCCTTTTCTGAACTGCAGGGACAACTGGGCTATTTCCAGGTTCTGCCAGTGGCTGGAATAGCCTTAGTGCATGTTTTCTTTGTCTTTGGTGCTAAAAGAGGCCAGTAGGAATTGTCCTGACCCAGAAGGGGCTGCAGAGTCCTTGAGAGAGTAGAGTTTCTATTAAAGCTTAGACATAAACAGAACTCACCTCTTTTGCACTTGGCCTTTTCCTGGGAGAAGGATGATCTCTCCTTGGCTTTCCCCATAAACTTTTTCCAGACCAACTCCTGCTGGTTTCATCACAGGAAGGAGATGTCAGCAGTAACCCCTGGCCTCTCTGAACCTCTATTTAAAGAGCAGAGGTTTCCAGAGCTGCTTGGTCAGCCACCCTGGCCATCCTCTGTGCTGCCTCTCTCTGAACCAGGGCTGAGCCAGGACAATCCCACAGGCTTCTGCCTTGGCTCTCCCACCTCCAGCTGCTGTGGGATGTCCAAACCAGGCCATGTATGGTTTGAATTTAGCTCTATTTTAGTATTGAAATGCCCATTTAGAGTGGTAATTTACTCCTGTCTTCCAAGAACAGAAGATGTTTGCTACCAACTGCTTCCTGTCCATCAGAACAAAATGTTTTTCAAGTAGGGATAGGGTGGAGTATATTGGGTTTTTTTGTTTTTTGGAGCTGCTGGTTTAAGCTTTTTTTTTTTGTCTTTCCAATATGTTTTTTCAAGATCATGTTCATTTGCTTCCTACATGTTGGATTTTTGCTTTGAGGGAGGTGTTTGTCTCTTGAATTCCATATCAAATATACCAAGTTGTAACCCTTCATGGTGTTCAGCCATCAATAACTTCTCCAGTTAAGCTGGAAATTGTACTTCTACTTGCAAAACTATGTTTGCATAATATAGCTACACATGCAAAATTATCTCTAATATATGTGTGTGTATTCATGTGTATAAATATTTATATATGCATGCACACATATGATACAGGTATCATTAACATTTCCTCCTCTAATTAGCATCAATTCACTGCCACACCCTGAAAGTGGTAAATTTTTAATAAATGTGCCATTCCTTTTCTCCTTTTGCTACAAAAATGGATAGAATACAGAACCAGGCAGGTTTTTTTTCTCTAGATTGGTTAACATAGATTTGACAGAAAGAAAAGATATTTTAGGTTTCGAATTTTGTGTTTCACATTTATGCACAACTCTTGAATTAGGTAGAATTTCGCTTTACCTACTGAGATGCCCTTTCTCAAAGAGCTCTTGCAGAATGCTTCTCCACTGCCCTTTTTGAACTGGGCCAAGTGGGAAGAACAAAAATAACTCACTCTTAATTTTACTTTTCTTCTGTCTGGTCTATCCAGATTGCATCCATTATCTGCCTCTTTGGGGATTGGGAATAAATTGTGGGGCTCTCCTACTGTTCACATCCTGACCTTCAGCACATTTCTGTGTCTCTAATGAAGTTTAGAGCTAATTTTCCTTTGGGGATTTCTTTCAAGTCGTGCTCTGAGTTCCTGGATGCAAAAGGAGGACTGGGCCTGACATCCACAGCTGGGCAGCTGCTCTGGATCTGAACAGATCTTGCTCTCTTCTGTTGCACAACAGAAGTTGAACAGGCTGCCTGCTTAATACATGGCATGAAAGTGCATCAGCAGTGTGCATTTCCAGCTTTGGCAAAGCAGGCATGAACTGGCAGGTCATCTGAACACACAGGGTAAACCCTAAGGAAAAGCATTTAATCTAATTTTACTCCTAATTCAGAACTGCCCATACTTGTAGTGAGATGATAATTTTAAATAGGCATCAGTTCTCTTTTAGTGTGGATTTTCTCAATGCTCTTGCATTTGTTTCTGGTTTTTATGGTAATTGTTTCCACTGCAGACAGGGCAGCTCCCCTTCCCTGTGAGGGATAATTCAAGTACTGCAATGTCCTTTAGTCCTGTGCCCTGGGTGAGTCCTCCCTGCCAGTCAGTTCAGGTAAAGGATCTCTGTGGATCTCTGGCTGGGCATGGGCTGGTCCTGAAATGTCACAGTTAATTGATAAATTACTTTGGGAAAGGATTGCAAGGATCCTGGCAAGGCAGGACTTCTAAAGAAGGACTGAAGGGCAGCCCATCAGAGAGAAAGTGGATAAATAAAAGGGATCATGGTCTCCAAAGAGCTGAACAAGAGTCATTCCTGTCAGAGGCACAGGAAAAGGAGATTCAGTGCTTACAGGCAGAAACAACCCTCACTTGGATTTAGAGACCTATTGAATTCTTCATTACTTCCAGCCTTTAAATCAAGACAGGATCAATTCATAAACTGGGATATGTGGACTTGATGCAGATGTCCTTAGCCAGAGTCTTTAACAATTTATGCGAGAGACAATTACTTTCTTCTGCCTCTAGAAAGTGTATTATGAAATTAAGGTCATTCTACAGGACAGAAGGTTGGTGGGGTTTTTTATTTTTTAATTTTTCATCGCCTCCCATGGTTAGGGCTTTGTTATCTGTGAGCTCTAGTCCCTTCATGGGGAAGTAATTTGTGTTTTCCACTGCTCCTGTGTAATCTGACTGATTCTGCATGACCTGGCTAAGGGTGTCATGTCCTATTAGAGGAGTGGAGACCACAATACTCTGTCTTGGCTGTGGAAAATTTTCCTAACATGACTTTGTCACTTTTCACAAATGGGATCAGAAAATTTTGAGAAAAATGTGAAGTGGGTAGAGATGGAGTGGGAAGGGAGGATGGGTGAATGTGACCTTTCATACTGATGTGGATTGCTGATGGTTTAGGAAACAAAATAACTTTTGTTATGGAATAAACCAAATATCCCAACTTACAGCACAGTCCTTGATTGGAAGGCTGATGGTGTTGAGCAACTTTAAATTTCATTCTCCTCACCAGCAAAGCAAAACACAGTCTGAGGAGCAACAGCAAAGTGTCCTGTGGGCAAAGCTGATAGCCCAAACACTGCAGAGAGTGGAGCAGAGTGGGCAGAGCTTCCTTCCCTCAGCACTTGCCAACAGGAAAACCCCAGAGCAGGAAGGGATCTGGGGCTCCCAATTGCCTGAGCCAGCCACCAGTGGCTCTGTCTGGGGTTGCTGGTTTGGTTTGTGCTGCCCTGGGCACAAACTGAGCAGCACAAGACAGATGGGCAGGTTCTTATTTCAGCTTCTTTACCTGTTTTTTATTTCTTTCCCTCTCTTTGCAGTACGTGGTCATTCCAACTCGCCGTGCAACCGCAGTGGCCTTGCAGAGTTTCACTTCACACCTCCTGGGAGATGCTGGCAGCCCTTATCTCATTGGATTTGTAAGTGCTCACAGCAGGCTCTGGCAGGGTTTGCTTTTGTTTCTGAACTGTTCATCTGAAATGCCAAGTTAGATCCTGCTGGGAAGGAAGGCCTGTGTTTGTCAGCAGAATGGGGAGTGCAGCAGAGCACTGCAACTTTTTTTTTACCTGGTTGGGTTGTTGTGAGCTGCAGTTCAAACCATGGGGGACTCTTTGGATGTGGGATATAAGCTCCCATCTTTTTAGCCTAAGGTGTTTATAAAGCTCACAGTGTTTATTCAGCTGACAGACATTGTTCTTGCTGTGGTGTGGACATGGGGCTGATAGAAATTAGGTTGAGAGAGAGTCATGTGTGTGTTTAGCCGATAATTGACCTCAGAAACCAAATACCTCTTTATGGGCAGCAACACACAGCTGTACCTGGTTTGTATGATAGTAAATCATAGAACCACAGAATATTCTGGGCTGGAAGGGACTGCCAAGGATCATCCAGTGCAGCTCCTGGCCCTGCACAGACGCCCCAACAATCTCACCCTGGGGATCCCTGAGGGCATTGTCCAAACTCTCCTGGAGCTCTGGCAGCCTCAGGGTTGTGCCCATTCCCTGGGGAGCCTGGGCAGTGCCCAG
Source organism: Pycnonotus jocosus (assembly GCA_013400435.1). Lineage (NCBI taxonomy): Eukaryota > Metazoa > Chordata > Aves > Passeriformes > Pycnonotidae > Pycnonotus > Pycnonotus jocosus. Next base: position 232,672 of record VWYP01029214.1, on the reverse strand, counting down.
CCAGGGGTTTTTATTAGCATTCCTTCCTGGGATGTTCACTTTGGGTTCCTTTCTGTGCTTCAGTGGTTCAGTGGCTGGCCTTGGTCTGGCTGGGGATGTCCCTTGCTATGCCACCATTATCCTACTGCAGAACAGAACAAGAGACCCAGCTCCAAAATCTGGCACTCAGGGAACATCCACAGTTGAAAAGAAAAAGCCTGGGAAATGTAATGAGGAAAAGAAATCTGGATGTACTGGGGACATTTCCCTTTTCCTTCAGCAGAGTTTGATGCATGGAGTTTCAGAGATCACAGATCATCATTTATAAAATACAGAAATCCCTAAGTGACCCTGCTCCTGATGTGTTGAGAGTGCTGCTACCCAGGGATGTAACTGGGATCTTCACTGGTCTTATCACCTGAGAGACAGGGCTTTGATGTGCTCCTCCAGCTCAGACACAGCTCCTGGGTGCTGTGGGGCTTTTTTTTATTTTTTACAACCATCATTGCTCATCTATTCATCCTGGAGACACCCTTGTTTGTAGCTACACATACTTATTTTTATATACCTAATTTTGTGAGTATATCTGTTTAAATATACACAAATGTTTACTTTTGAGTGGCAATGCTGTGGCTGCTCTGTAGCCCTCTGAAGCACATGGGAAAAGGCAGGTAGAGATAAGACTGAGAAGACCAAAGGAATGAGAAATCTCTCAGGAGACTAAAAATACATAATTTTCCTTAACTCTTTATTTACTTCAATGTTCTGGGCACCTGGGGAGAAAGGATCTTATTTTAGAAGTTATTTGAAGATGGCAAGAGCAAAAGAATTGCAGGAGGGGCTGCTTCATGCAGGGCAGGTGATGTGGGGAGTGTGGGAGAGGAGAAGGAGCCAGGCAGGGCAGGGCAGGGCTGGCCAGGCTGCCTCAGGTGACTGCTGCATCTTCATCCTTTTCCTTCCATAAGAGGGGTGTCCAGGAGGAATACCTCAGATCCTGAATGATTGTAATCATTCTTGAAAATTGCCTGGGGCTCTTCAATGTCATAGATTAAAAAATAAAAGATCTTTTTGTTGTAGAAATAACAACCTTGCCTTGCTCCCCCCCGGTATTCAGAGATCAAGCAAGTTGTGAGTTACCTTAAGGATTATTGGCTGAAAGATGTATAGCCCCAATTTAAAAGCTGCATTAGACTTTCTTTAGACTGGGAAAATATTCGTTATTATTTTGAATTATCCTTCTCTAATGCTGTAATTGTTGGGCAGTTGTGATTTGGGAGGAGGCAATGCAGGTCCAAGGCTCTGTGCAGAAGAGGAGGAGTGAAGCCCTCATATCGTGAAAGGAGCCAGCATCCCTTGGTGCAGCCTCTTTTCTGGCTGATTCATCCCCCCTCTGCTACCAGGACTGAAAGGTCAGCCACAGCTCCACATAACACAGGAAAGCAAATACTGCTTAAAGTGAAAGGACAGCCAACTTCTGCACCAGAGCTAAGGCAAGCACTGAACCTGGGTATTAAAAACCACAGGAACTGTCCAGCTGCAGTGCAGGATGGAGCCCTTCATACAGCACTGAAACCCCACCTGGGCAGGTGCCAGAAGGGGCTCAGATCCTGACCAGGATTTTCAAGGCAGTCTGTGAGGGCTGAGTGACCTAATCCTGCTGGGTTTAGGGGAAATTTGGGAACCTGATTGCCACAGTCCTGGGAATCCCCACCCTGAGGGCATCACCTCCCACTGCTGTGACTCCAGACTCTTCAGGAGGCATACCAAGAGCAGGGGGTAGGTTTTGAAGGGCAGCAGCAGAAGGCCCTGGAGGTGTCCAAGGAATGATTGGACAGGCACTGGCTGCTCTGATCTGGTTTACAAATGCTCTGGTCTGGTTTTTTATTCACTCATAAGTTGGACTTGATCATGTCAGAGGTATTTTCCAACCTCAATGATTCTGTGATTCTGTGAGCTGCAGACACAGGCAGGCTCAGAATGGGTGAAACTCAGCCCCTTTGATCACTTGGGTTCACCTGGGATCCTGGAGCTCTGCTGTGTCTTCCAACTGCTTACAGAATCCCCTGAATTCCCTCACTAAATGATCAGTGCTTTGATCAAACATGCCTGGAATCCTACATGGGTTTGGTGAGTTTAGAGTGAGATTCTTCTATCAATGCTCTTAATAAAGAACTGGTGACCCTTGTCCTTGTAGCACCGAGCTGAGGCAGGCAGTTGTCTCTGCTGGATACCAATAAATGTTGTATTGATCTTAAAATCCCCGTGTGGAACACAGGAGGTGCTGATCAGGCACAGCCTCAGGTGTGCAATTGCTGCTGTGCTCTGTGCTGTGTCCTGAGAGCTCAAGGTCACACTCAGACTTTCTGTAACTTCACTCCCTTCCAAATCTTGCACTGCAGCTCCTTAAACCACCCAAAGCAGCAAATACACATTAGTGCTCAAAAGCTAAGTGGCAAGGAGCACATATGTGTGGCTATTTTTTGTGTCTCTTTAAATATTGATAACTTTTATTAGGGTAAAAAGGCTTAAGATTGACTTACAAAGGAGTTATGCAAATGCAGCTTTAGGGTGGCAGCTGTAATTTGCATAAAGCTTTACCACATGGCAAGCTCTGAGATCAATTAGTGTAAATCAGCACTGCCTGTTCATTTCCAAATAAGAATAGGCATTGCTGCAGCATTTCAGTAGATGAGGCAGCTTTTATTCCTGGAGAGCTGTAATTTTTTTCAGGACCTTTGTGATGACCAACCTGTAGAGTTTAAATAACTCCTTTTTAACAACTCCAGTGTCACTCCACATTTTATTCTTGAGGCAGTTGGTGTGAAATCTCACCTGCTCAGTGCATCACAACCAAATATGTGTGGTTCTTTTCTGTCTTTGACCACTCCCACTATGCAGACACGATTGCTGGAGCACAGAAGTGTTAAGAGAAATGTCCCAAATCCCACCATTAATGCTGAGTATCAGATAAAGGTCTTCAACTGCTGCCCTAGACAGCATTTCAGACTCAGAAGAGCAAGTGGAGGGAGGTGGCAGCAGCGAGTGAAATAGTTAACTCTTCTCAAGCTACATCACAACTCCAGCTCTTTGTCTCACTATTCCTAGTTTGATCTTGGCTGCCCTTTAAAATAAAACAACTGTAAGTCCATGCTGCTGTGTCCCTCTGTGCACAGGCATGAACCTGTTTTCCCTGCTCAGGGTTTACAGAACCCTTCTTGTTGTGTCCCCCTCCACTTCCTTGACTGCTCTTCTGCTTCTGGGAATCTGAATACAGGCAAGAGGGGGGCTTTATGTCATGGCTGTGGCTTGGGACTTTTTCTTTCCTTCCTCCAAGTTTGTATCTGCTTCCTACCTGAGCCCTTTCCTGTTCCACCCTTGCCTTGCCTCTGTGGTGCCAACAGGACCTGCTGCAGGCTCTGCTGTGCCCACATGTGCTGGGCAGGTGCTGCTGGGGCACACACTGAGCTCACTGCCCTGGCTGCTCTCCTGTTTGCTTAAACTCTCCCTCATCCTCTCTGGGCAGCTGTTCATCAGGTCTGAGGATGAAAACCACTCTGTATCTCCTTGTCACCTGGCAGTATCAGCCTGTGAGGAGGGTGTTCTAAAGTGCCAGAGGTGGCTCTCCTCCACGAGCACCTTTTGATGGGCTACAACTTCCTGGACTCCTCTGGTGGTGGTCCTCATCTTTCCTGCCCTCCTGGGCTGTTTCAGTTTTACTGGAGGAATACCACCTCCAACAACTCCATGCCAGCTGGGCTGTGGGAGCTTGGCACCCTTCACTTTTCTCCCTTCCCCAGCTTTCCTGTGAGCAGGTTGATAAATCTAATGAGCTATTTTAGCATCAAGAATACTAATGACCTTCATTTAGCAAGTAGTTAGCAGAGCAGTGTTAATTATCCCTGGTGCAGAGTATCAGGGCAAGCAGATCAGCATTTCATTAGGGGCAAGGCAAGAAAAACTGTAGTAAATGCAGCAATTAAGATACTTTTTAGTGAAAGTTATATCTGGAGGTGCAGATTTCACAGCATCTTGGCCCAGTTTGAAACAGTCTTTTTGTTGATTTGGTTTGAAGGTGTTTACCTAACCAAGTATATCTGTATAGAAAGTAGCTCTGTGTGTAAAGACTTGCCTGCCTGAGAAAGCAGAATTCATGTATTGTGGTTTAAAATTCATATTTTATGGTTTAAAATGCTATGGCTGCTTCAGAGTAGGACACACTTACTCTGGAAGAACACTTTTTCCAGTTTAGTTTGCTAGACTAAAACAGGGCACAGCCCACTGGGAGTCAAATCCACTTCTTGCCTGACTTAAAACCAGGGTATTGCAATAAAGTGGATGGTTGGGATGTGATGCTGCAGTCTGGGTGTTCTGTCCCTGTCTGACCCATGCAGCCATTCCCCAAATATTCCCCATGAGGTGCTTGCACTGTCCTGTCTCTCCTGCCAAAGCAGGGTGGGAGATGAACTCCAGGTCAAAAAGGCAGCAATGTCCTGTGACAAAAATGTTCAAAACACTCTCCTGGCACCACTCTCTGTTTCATGGACCCTCAGGAGATATTCATGGACCATCAGGAGATATTCTTCAAGATGTTCTGCTCTTGTGGGGTTGAGGATGGAACAGAGGTCTCTGTCTTGTTGCCTTTTGCAGCATGTTCTAATATAGTGTACATCAGTCTGTATCTCCCATCACCTGACAGAGCTGGTAGATGAAATGTGATCCACATTTATGGGTTTAATTGTTCTTTCTTTACCAAGTCCCAGCTGCTTGACAGGTGTGGTGTGACCCTGGTGGCATCACTCCTCCTGTAGGGATCTTTCCCCACGTTCCCGCTTGTGTGTGACCCACCCTGTGGTGGGTAAAATGGAACTTGGCCTGGCTCCTCTGAACATCTGCTGTGCTTGCCAGGAAGATAATGTGAGAATGAGAACCTCCAGCCCCTCATCCTTATTACCTGTTCCTTCAAGCAGTAACTTTAAGTTGAGAATTTCTCTGGTCCTGAGTAATTAAAAGCCTTTTTCATAGTGCACTGAAAGACCAAATTTTTGACATAGCTGTCAGCTGCAAAATAAGAGGAGAATAAACCACCTGGAGACCAGTCCTCATGGGATTGATCTCCTCCTTGCAATGAGCTAACAAACTTCCCACTGCTGATGACTCAGGAACAGATAAAAGTCTGCCAATAAAATACCAAACAACTTCCCTTCTCTAAAATGCTCTGTGTCAATGGTTCACAGCCTGCTTTGGTGTTTTTTTTAGAGCTCTGTGCATCTGTCCTGTTCATGACTTTGTTAGATGTACAGATTCTCAGTATTTTTGATAAATGTTCAATGTAGGTGAAAGTATCTCATTAGAGAAAGCCCAGAAATCCAAAGCAGGTCATTGTTGCACTCAAGTATTTCAAGCTTTGTCTCATCTGCTCTGTCACTCCTCTGTGCACTGAAAACCTCCTTAAATAAATGTTTTCTTCCTCAGAGCTGCCAAGGATCCTGCACACTCCCAAGATGGGCAGTTTCCATGGTGCTGAGCACCTTTCAGAATGTGCCCAGATTCTCTCCAACACAAGGAATCACTTTGCTTTGGTGGGATACACAGAAGGGAAGGGGCCAGGAGAGGTGAGGACAGGGATGCTGTTAAAGCTCCTGTGCCACAGAGCTGTTTCTGCCTGGGAATGGGCACCTCCATCCCTACATGTTCATGTACCTGGGCCCTGTCATGGGAGTTCCTTCACATTCCCCTTGGGATAAGACATCTCTCTCTGGGATCAGAGAAAATCCAGTTTTAACTTAGAAAATCCCTGGGCAGGCCAGACCAGAGAGAAAGACAGTCAATGACTTGAAGAAAAGAGACTTTCAACCCTTTCCAGGGCAAATTGCTCTGACCCCCAGAGGTACCAAGTCCATGTCCTGGCATAGCAAGCAGCATCCCTATGGAGCATCTTCACTTACTGTAGCCTTTTTCAAGGCAGCACCATGCATTTAATGCAGCCTGGTCATCCTGGGAGGGGGAAAATATAATTTAAAAAATAGATTTACTTCCTCTTATTATAAAGTGTTCCTCGTGCCATTTAGCACAGTGTAAATGCTTCTGCTCCCCTCCAGGCCCAGCAAATTGTTTACTTTATAAAGTCCCTCATTTTTGCTTTCTCAGCTTCATTTGCATTCATATTCCATTTTTTTTAGAAAATTAAACCTTTCACATTCACACTGACTTCAGAGTGGGTGGATCCCAAACCACTGTGGGGTTCCAGGGAATACTGTGTTAAAGAACTGTACTAAAGTGATCAGCCAGGGAGAACCTGGCTTGTATCAAACTGGTAATTGTGAAAACCAGATATTTCTGCCAGAAATACCCTTTTATGTGTTAGGATTTGTGCCCAAGTGGCAACATCAGAAGTTTAGAGAAGCCAGTTGCAGGGAAATTGAGATATCGACTCATCAATGAGAGAGAGAGAATGAAACAGTGATTTCAAAGATGATGCTACCATTACACTGTGTAATTAATAAATGAGTTAATTTACCCACCCAGACTGTTCAGGAGAGACAGAACATGGAATCCAGATGCCTTCCTCTCCTTCAGGAGAGACAGAACATGGAATCCAGATGCCCACCTTGGCATCTCCTGTATCCATGCTCCATGCCCGGTTCCAAAGCACACACCTCGTACTTCCCAAGTAATGAAGTTTCCCTTTGTTGCTCTGTTGTCTCCTGCACTCAGATGGAGACACAGTTGGGGATTTGGGGTTGGGATGGTGCCCATTGCAGCTGCAGTGTTGGTTGTGTGGAAAGCAGGAGCTGTCTCCAGCTGGACCCCATCCAAGTGCTGGGCACACACCGTCCATGTTCTGCTGTGAAAACGCCTCAAGCTGAGGTTTATTTAGCAAAGTCATTCCTCTTGCTCTGAGCTCTGTGCTGCACACAGAGGGAGGAGACACGAACTTTTCACAGTTAGGCTGGTATCAAAGGCTTGTGATTAGACTGCAGAGCAGCAACGGGACTTCCTTCTTGATTTCCCACCCCCGCATTCCGCATGCAGGTTTTGAAGGGTTTTGTCACCTCCCAGCTGGAGGAACAAAGGAAGGAATCCCACACACGACTCTGTGCTGCAGAGCTGGCACCAGCCACACACAGCCCCCACAGTTTGTTACTCATGTTAGAGAGAAGACACCAAAAATTATGCCTGATTGGGTCTTGCCAAATCACTGAGTTGGCCAGCTCAGGATGCTGTCGTTGCCAGGAGTCTGGAAAGCCCAAAGTTGGCAGTACAGAGCAGAGCATTTGGCAAACTGTGTGTCATTCTTGGAGCCCAGGTCTGTAATTATGTCCTGTGTCCTCTTGAGAGGAGATGCCAAAGTTCCAGCCTTAGCAGGTGGTTTGTAACCAAATGGAACAGAACAACAGAGAACAGGGATTGTTAACAGTCATATAAAAACTTGTAAGTGTTTTTATACACCCTGATAAAATTCTAGAGTTAAGAGATGAAGACACTGGGGAGGGAATTATGTGGAACCTGGATTGAGGAAGCCCAGCAGGCTTGGTGGAAAGAATGATACCTTGAAAGGGAGGAAAGGCATTTTTTTCTAAACTGTGCAGTTACAGAATGTGTTTGGTTAAAAATGAAAAATACAGCAGATTTAATAATAACATGATTTGTTGCTATAAAAGGTCAACACAATGCATTAGAAGGGAAGATGTGGGACAAACTGCATTGGGAGATTTATTTGTTGGAGACTTTACACTTTCAGAGCTGGTTTTTAGCCTAGAATGTCATGTCATCCATGGAGAAAGCAATCAGGAGGACATGCATGGCTTTTCCTCTGCTGCTGACTTATCACGTCAATTTGTCAAGTGATTTATTGTCTGGTCCTTTTAGAGAATAATTGTATCCATTCCCCAAAATGAAAAGTGGTTTAGAATGTCTAGATTTCTCTTTTAGAATATCCTCAATTCAGCCTGACAGAGACATTGACTTGATGCCAAATTCTGGCTCATAATGAAGAGTAAGGGAAATGTTGGAATTAAGGTGTCTGGATACAAAAGGGAATTAATGACCACCTGATGTCCCTGTCTCCTGGGTGCACACCACATTCTGCTACTTTCCTGTGGGTGCATTCTTTTCATATTCAAATCTTGTTGTTGTTTTGTAATAAATCTCTCAGATTAATGATCACTGTTATTTGCCTTCAGTCTCACAGGAGAATTGTTTGTAACACTCTTGTTTTCCTTCATGTGTTTTACACTGCAACTAAAGTTCTTTTTGAAAGGACCAGAACTCTTCTGTATCCCAAGCACTGAAATTTTCTCCTCATCCTTTTTAGGGCAGGGATTGGAACAGAGAAATCAGGCTAAACCCCTTCAATTCTTTCTGTACTTACACTCTTCCAGTGTTAATTAACTCTGCCTTATTTGAGAGGGCTCCATCTTGTAGGACAGTGTCACCTCCAGCCCTGGGCTGGCAGTTCCTCCTTTCCACCCCTCCTTGGGAGCCAGGCTGAGCTGTGAGAGGGGCGGAAACACACAGAGACCCCCAGTGCTCCAGAGTGTCCCTGCTGACACACACCCAGTGACCTGTTCTTTTTTGAGTCCTCATGAGCATCATCCTTCTGGGACCTTCTGTTGTGCTTGGCCCTGCTGAGGCATCTCCTCACACACATTTACCTTCCAGGTCCCTGCAGAGTGGGAATTGGTGATTTCTCCTGCATGTGACACTTCTTCTTTTCACTGTCAAGATTTGAGCCTTGAATGTCAGAACTTGCTTGTAGGTTGTGTTTGGCTCCAACTTTTTCCAGTGATGTGGCAATTTAGAAGTTGCTGCACAGGCTTTGACTATTTCTGGAGCTGATTTGTGTGTGTGCACAGCAGTAGGATTTTATGTTGCAAATTCCCTGCAGTCTTTTGGTATAAACCAGTGTTTCTCCCCCAGCAAAAGGTCATGGATAAAACCAGAGCTGGACATTTAAATACCCAATGCCTTGAGACCCACCCCAACTGCTGCTACCTCTCTGTTGGATTTATGGAGAGTAAAGTTGTTTGTTGGGCAGTAAATATTAAAATGTGGTAGTTTTAGCTACAGACATGCATTACATCTACATTTTACATTATATTTCAGTTCTAGCAAAAGCTTTTCATAACAAACTAAATAGTGCTGTTGCATGTCTCTGCTCCTTTGTGTAGGTGTAAATAATTTGTGTTTACTTTCATGGAATGATGCATTTTGGTTGTCAGAAGGTGCAGATTGCCTTAATCCATAAATCTGGTGGTGTGCAGTGTGAGCACAGCCCCGTGTCTGAGCCTGGGACAGAGCCATGTCTTGCACACAATTGCACTTCAAGCTTGGGAGGTTGGAAGAAGGAATGAGCTCCCTATCTCAGACATGGGCATAAACCCCCAGGTTCAAGTTCTGTTTCCCCAAATCAGATGAGATCTCCATTTTTTTTGTTCTTGGGAAAACATTTCCCTCCTTCCCACTCAGTACACAGGAATGGAATTTAATTCCTCCCTTTGCTGAAAGGTAGGTCAGCTGTGGGAGTAAGCAGGACCTGATAGGAATTGCAGAAGATTGATCACTGCCTCACCCACTGAGCAACACCAGCATGGCCCTGCTGGCTCCCCAGGGTGTTTGGGCAGTACAGCAAGGTCAGACACCCACAGATGCTGTCACTGACACAGCCTGGGAGAACATGGAAAGGGCTGTGGGAATCATATTAGATCAGGCCAAAAGAGTGACAGCAAGAGGAGAACCCCTGCCAGGCCTCAGAGCATGAACTGCCCGTGCTCCTGTGTGGAAAGCTGAAGGGTGTGAGGGACACTCAGCTTCTGCTGAACACCCTGTTCCATTTTAAACCTCACACATGTTTAGTGGGTGGCTGTTTCAGAAATCATGTTCCCTTCACTACAATCATGTCTCTTTTTCATCCAAGTGACGCATTTTTTTGCCCTTCTCTCTCTCAGATCTCCGACCTGATACGACAAAGCACAAAGGAGTCCCCAGTCTGGGAGTTCCTCAGCCTGGGCTATGCCCTCATGCTCTGCCCGTTTGTCGTTGTCCTGGGAGGGATGTTCTTCCTGGCCACTGCCCTCTTCTTCCTAAGTGACCGAGCTAAAGCTGAACAACAGTGAGTAGCCTGGCACCACAGCCTGTTTGCTCTCTTGAACATCATGCTTGTACTCTTCCCCTGGCCTTGGCCCTTCCCAGGTAAAGGATGTTGGGCTGTGTGTTAAGAACCTGGGCTCAGCAGAGTGCATGAGGCTGCACGAAGCACAGGGGCTTGGGTCGTGCTGCTGGGCATCCTTTACACGCTTCTGCTCTGGTGGATCTCAGTTGTTGGCCACTGAGGGGAGCACAGGCCCCTCACACCCTTGCCTGAGCATGTCACAGCCCAGGCTGGCCATGGTGAGGGGCTGCTGGGTGCTGGAAGTGGTGGAGTGAGAGGTGTGAGGAGCAGGAGGTGCTTCCCAGAGCTTGGTGGCCAAGGCTGCACCCGCCCGCCTCCACCCCCGGAGCCCCGCTGGCCACCTCTGGCAGCCAAGGACATGAGGCAAGGAGGAAGCAAGCTGTGTGTGGGAACGTGCACTCAAGGGTTGCTATGATAAAGAGTCTTTCCCAGTCCCTTCTTGCAGTTTCATGAAAAAAAAGCTACTGTTTTTCAGTAAAGAAACCGATTCGGATCATCTCACGGTTGGCAACTACAGTAATTCAGAAGACGCTTCCACATGACATACAAACTTCTGGGGTTAGTCTCTTTCTCATAATTGTTGAAAAATAAGAGTTACTGTGTGTAATGTCATGCTGAATATGTGGGTAGGTGACTAGTCTGGTGGTGGTTGTAAGTTGCCTTTGCTTTTCCCCCACTGGAGAATGGGAGCCTTGATTTGCCTTAAGGAGAAGGGCCCTGGAATATCACACTAGGTGTAGGACAGGTAGAAGGAAAATAAGGTGTTTGGAGTTGACAGAAGTGTGTGAACAGTTTGGGTGATACTTTCTGGCTCACACTGTCTTATCAGAAGGATGAAGGAGATTTGGAAGCAGTGCCACAGATGGTGCTGTGGCTCTGTAAGTGCAGTTCCACCTTCCTTTTACTAGCATATATAAATACCAAAGAAAGGAGAAGTTCCTCTATAATGAGATGTTTAAACATTATGGAAAAACAAGACCTCATAAGGATGGGAAGTCCTACAGAGTTGAACTTGAGCATGGCTTTGGGGACGTGACGTGTGCCTGGTTTGTTATCTGCATAGAAGAGTCTTAAATGGCAGGAAGGGAAGTTGGAGATTAGATCTAGGAAGGACTTCCTAAGAGAAAAAAGAGGTAAATCCTACAGCAGATTATTTGGGGAAGACATGAAAGCTGTCCCTTGTTTCTGATGGCCTCCCTGGCATGGCATGAGGCAGGAAGGTGGGATCTGCTCTCCAGCTTATATTCTCTCTCCAGCTTATGGATCTGCTCTGCAGCCCTGTTTTGTGCTTGTGCTGTGCTTGTGCACATAAGCTGTACCTGCCAGTCCAGGTAGTGACCACCTGGACACATGGCAAGATGAACATAAGTTTCTGGGTGGCTTTTTTTGCTGAAAGTCCTATTTGGTGTCAGTGCAGCAGATGAAACCCTCTCTGCAGCATTTTCCTTTGCTCAAGGCTCTCACCTGATTATAGGAAAGCTTCAAGCTTTGTCTTTCCTTTGTTCAGAGAGGAGAGTGCTTGTTCCACTTCTAACTGTGGTGATTTGTGTCCCTTTGCACCAAACATTCTGCCAGTGTGGCATGATAGCACCTCAGGTGGTGAAGGAGGGGTTCAGAATTTCAGATAGTGATGAGTTCCAAGTCACTCCCATTTTTTCAGCATGTCAAGACCTTTATGCTGGGCAGGGCACTGTGGTATCCAGCTGTTCTCAGCTCCAGTGGAGATCTCAAGGAAGAGAGTTTATGTCTCAGGAGACACCACAGGTCACAGGCTGGTCAGCAGCTGGGTGACTCTGCTTGGCAGCCAGCTCTGGTGTGTCTTACAAAGTTGTTCTGCCAAAGCCCCAGCTTTTGCAGCAGAATTAATGTGGGAATGGAGACGACATCCACACCTCTAATTGCTCCTATGCAAAAGGGATTATTCCTCTGCTGCTGTCTACCCTTAGCAGCTTTGGTTGTACTCTATCCACATCCAGAGCAACCAGCCTCCCAAACAGCCACTGCTCCATTCTTAGAAGAAAAACATTTGGGTGTCAAACCTGGGTTTGTTTCTCTTTCTCTTTCCTGACTCACATTTGTTTATGAATTTTCTATTAGTCAGTCACAGAAATGTTGTGTTGCAAACTGGGGAGAACAATCATCACAAATAATGGTTAACAAAATAATTTCTCTCAAGTGACTCCTGGGATGGGTACTCCTTCTGGGGTGTGCCTAGTGCTATGTTAAAAATACCCTGGCATCCTGCAGTGAGATTCCTGGAGTGCAGCTTCACTCAAGTTATTCAGAAGTGAGGGTGAAGTAAGAGAGGAGTAAGGCTGGAGGCTGTGGAGGGACCCATGTGCAGCAGGGTCCGTGCTGTCCACCAGGTCCCACCTCCCCACCAGCAGCTTCAGTGGCTCCTCAGAATTTATGAGGCAGGATTTATCTGTTAGTATCTCCATAAGAGGCCTGTGAGAGGAAAAGCAAAAGAGCATTTTGCCATTAGCAGATAAAACCTCCATGCTGGACCCCAGATCCACCGTCCAGCTCCCACCTGTCCGGCCATCTGCACTTGGCATCACACACCTTTGGCAGAGGCTGTTTTCTGCCCAGCCACTCCTCCCCTCCATCCTACCTAACACTTGCTGGGTACAGAGGAATTTCTATTTCAGGATGCCTTGTTTTCCCTCTGCAGTCAGTCCTGCTGCTCAGACAACGGGAGTTGGAAAAGAGCTTTGCCAAAAGAAATCAATTAACCTGCGGGAATCACGAGCGCCGGTGTCACACGCCAGAGATTAAACCCATCCATCACTGCCAGGGTCAGGGCACAGGGCAGCTGCCACCCACCCCTCCAGTGAGCTGATACAGGAGCAGAGAACTGCAACACTGCTCTCACAGCCTATGGAAACCCAGCTGTGCCTGCTTTAGTCCCCACACTTCTGTGAGATGGAGTTCAGGGATTTATTGCTGGGATTTCTGTTTGTTTGTTTTTTGTGTAACCGTCTCCGGGCATTTGTTTAGAAATAATTTCTTCTTCCAGGCAGGGCAGATACCAGGATAGCAACTCTTTCCTGTAAAGCTTCCTCCAGTTTCCACCATGCTTCCTTTCAAAAAAAGAATTTCCAGGCTTTCACACTACTTTTATCATTGCCACAATTCCTGGCATATTTTCAACTTTTTTAGCACAGGAATTCCAGTCAACAAGGCTGCTCACAAAACACTAACGAAAAACATTCTTTCTCTAGCAATTTTTTTAAACACAATTCTTTTATTACCATTTTCATGCTGCTTCAGAAGTCTGACAGCTTAAAGAGGCTTTTAGAAAATGTAGTGCTAGCAGAGAACAGGATAGAGTACATCACTCTGTGCTAATAATCCAATCATTTTGGAGACTAGTTCTATAACACAAATTTAATCCCACTGTTCCAAAGTGATAAGAGAGAGAAAACAGTTAAGAATGGGTTCTGTAAGAGGTCTCAGGCACTAGTAATGATAAATACTTCAATTGTTTTTCAAACTTCACTACAATTCCTTTTGAGATATCACTTGACTATGCTGTTATTTCTTTCCTGCTCTGCACCTCTGCAGAGGATGGTTAAAGCAGTTGTATTTTATTGCCAAACATCAGCACTCTGAACTGTAATTCTGTTACCTGCTTGAGGAATATTGGTGAGACCCAAGCTAGATTTTAGACTCTCTGGAAGACAATACAACCTTACCATGGCAGAGCCCTCTGAAGTGGATCAGAAATCTGGTAATTGCACTTTTATCCTCAAGCTCCATCACAGGTAGCTGTGCAGCCCTGCCAAAAAGCTGCTTCTAAGGCTGGGAGCAGCCCAGGTTCCTCACTCAATGGAAGTAAAAGCTCAGCACTGCTGAGAGTTGTGTCTGTGCTTTGTGTTCATCTCCTTGCCTGCTCAAAGTGCAGAGAACCAGGACAAACAAAGCTTCACCCCAGAGGGCTGCAGAGGAAAAGCTACATTTGGTACTTGCTAGAAGCTCCATCAATTATTAGGAAAAATTAGGCAGGTTTTATTATGAAAAAAGTCCTTTTCCCAAGCTGTGACAATTTTTGGGTGCCAGGGATATAAATCTCCATAATTAGTGTTTATCAGGATCCTTTCCTGGACAGTGAATGCAGTGATCCTGCAGCCCTGTCCCCTCCCAGCTGCTGCTGAGGGAAAACCAAATTCACCTGGATTCTTCCTGAAAAATCTCTACTGGGATACTCTACTCCTCAAAGGATTTTATTGTTTTAACTTGTTTGGGGTTTGGGGGGTTTGTTTTTGGGTTTTTGTTGTTTGTTTGTTTTTTTGGTTTTTTTTTTTTTTTAACTTAATCCCTGGGTTTACACCTGGAAACTTTGGATTTTCTGTTTTTTTCCAGAGGTATGAAAATATGCTTAGGATGGGTGTCCAAGATCTATAATGGCTCAGCCCCTCTGTGCATGACAGAGGCTGGATATTTTCACCAAGGATACAGCAATGCAGATCAGGCAGTGAGATGCAGTTGCAGTGAGGATTCCTGGTGCAGCCAGAGCAGGAATAAGCAGCTGCACCAATGCAGCTGTTTAGAACAAAAGAATTTAAGTCTTTAACCAGTGACCACTCAGCACTTGAGAGCCTGCACGCCTGAATCATTCGCCCCTTTGTTTGCAGAATAAGAATCAGGTTATTTAAACAACTCAGGCAGGTATTTCTTTTTTCCTGAAATGAAAATTAAACATTTAGTAAGAAAAAATTTAGCCTTAACACCTTTGATCAGATGTGGAAGTTCTTAAATGTGGACATTTTAAAAGTGGTGTGTACAAACACTAGGAAAAAAAAGGTCTTTACAGAGGAGATAGCAAAATCCACAAAAAGAACCATCCCTAGTCCAGACACTTCTGCTGTCTTAAACATGGCACATCTTCAAATTGCATTACAGGAAAAATGAGAATAATCCATTTTCAGGCTCTTTCTTCTGCCTCATATCAGGCTTATTTTTAGCCTTTTGCAGAACTGGATATAAAATTATCTCCCAGTTCTCCTATTGCAGCAATTTGAAAGTGTCTGACCTTATTTTTGCTTTGCAGATTCTATTATGTGGGGCAGGGGAAGGACTCACAGAGCTGTCAACCCTCCCTTTCTGTCATTTTTCTGTGGCAGCATGTGGAGACAGAAAGGACCCACCAGGTGCCCTGATGTTGCCAGCAAAGCCCAGAGTCCCCTCCATTAACCATTTCCCAGGTATTAAAGTGGCAGCTGACTGATGCTGAGTGTGCCCCATTCTGGTAGTTTGCATTGCCAAAAAGAACATTCCTTGTCTGAAATAGCTGGAGCTGGATCACAGGGGGTTTTAAGAGGCTGGACACTTATTTTAGAGAGATATGTCAGTGCTGCATTGAGGCAGAGTTTGGATTTGAGGATTTCAGGAGCTGCAAGTGGATTTTAACAATTCCCAAAAAGGGATATTTGAGAACAGTTTGTTCACTGCTGATACTGAGCTGCTTATGAGGAGGAATATCATTGCTTCATTTGTTTTGACTTTAGAAAAGAACAATAATTAAACATTTCTTACAGTGGTAGAAACTCACAATGCTTTTTTAGCCCAGATAAGATATCCTTGTCCTTTGAAACCACAAGAATTTACAGCAAAAAGCTTGGATTAAGACAGAGGATCTGTGGTGATGGAAGGAGAGAGCCAGGGAGTGAGTTTTGAGTATCTGAGAGTGGCATGATAAAACCTCACAGACTGCAGATGGAACAAGATTAGACTATTAGATGGTTTATATGGAATCCGTGTTAAGAATATGAATGGGAGAGAGGTGGTGAAAATGTAAGCAGTTCTATTATTGGCTGGAAAAGCTCCTTGCAGGGCTGTTGCTTTTCTCACCCGTTTACTGGCCATGTTTGTAACTCCATAAACAGAGTTGGCAAAACCAAGAATGTACCCACTTGGATTTTAAATGCTGGTTTGCTGCTGCAGTTGGGAGCTGCTGGTGTCATGCAGGAAAACAGTCCCCTATAGAACAATTGCTGATTTGTTGTGTCACTTTAGTGAGCCTGCAGATTTCCTGCGGGTTGGGTGTCAAAGGTCAGTGTGGCTGTTCACAGGCAGTTTGAGCTCACTGTGGTCCCTGCATGGTGTTTGAGACACGCTCAAACATGGAGCTCAGTGCTGGCAGCAGGAGCTTTGCTTTAGCCCAGGCAGGATGGGGCCAGCTGGTGCTGGCACAGCTCTGGGAACCCCCAAGCAGCACGTCTTGGTTTGGAAAGACAGGTGTCTGCCAGGGAAAGCCAGAGCTTCCCTTGGAATGGAGAATGGAACCCCTCTCCCTCCAAATTATTGTCATTTTGAAATTAAGGTGCTCTCAGGCAAAGATATGAGAATAGGAATAACAGTTCTTTACTATTTTTATTAAAAATAAAACTGTAGTAGTACAAAAACAAAGAAAACACTGACAGAGTCAGAATACAACCTGACACCCTGTTGGTCAGGGTGTTGGGAGTAGCCCAATCCAGTCCTCCTGGAGTGACAGATGTGGTTCTGTTGGAGCAGAGATGATCCGGGAGAAGGGTCCAGTGGTGCTGAGATGGGTCTGGTTTTCCTCTGGGAATCCAGTGCACACAGGCTGTGCTGCTGTTCCCAATCCCAGGTTTATCCAGGTAGGAATGCTGGGCTCCTCCCCTGGGTGCAGCATCTCCCCATGGATGATGGAATTGTCTCAGCCATGGCTGAGCCTCGATGGCCCATGAACAGCAGAGATCCCTGCAGGGAGGATGGGTCCTGGAAGGGACAAAGAACAAACACTGCCCCAGCTGGTTTAACAGCTGACAATAGAATACACACTGCTGGTCATACACTATTCCTAGTTATTTAGTGCTCTCCCACAGCAAGAATGGAAGTTCTCCATGTGCCTTATGCTACAGGAAAGCCAAAGCTCACTCTTCCAAGAGCTCCAGATCAAGAACTACTTGGGAGTCCTCCTGCTGTCTTGGCTACTGACTCTCTGCTGGGAGCCCCAAGAAGTCAGATGTTGTCCCTAAAATGTTCATCAGCTGTAAAACAGGATTGAAGGCTCATTCTCACAATGTACAAGGGGCACTGAAATCATATGCTACCAATGGACTCAGCATGTCAATTGGTGTTGGCATTGCAAAGGAGAATTCTTGGCATAGAGGGACTTTGCCATGCAGGAGGAGATTTTAAATTCTCACCAAGACAGATTCTCTGCTAAGGCTGCCCTGGCACAGGGACAAATCTGATCAGATCCCACGCAGGTGACTGGAGCACTGAGCAGAAGGCAGCAGCATTCCAAGCAAGAAACAATCTCTGACACAAGAAAATGGAAGAAATCATTAAAAATTCAGCCCTGCTGTTTTCTGATGTCAGAGCATTTTGCAAAGGCTTTTATGAGCAGCAGTGACCTCTCCTTGTGCAGCAATCTGCAAGGCAGATACTGTGACTGTGGGTGTGTGAGAACAATTTATTTGTGGTTGGGTCCTTGACCTGGGCCAGGCTTTAACCCCAGCAATCCCTCACAGCCATTCTCTCCCTGCCCCACCGGCACACTGGGGAGAATTGGAAGGGTAAGAGCTGAAAAACTTGTGGGTTGAGTACAGACAGTTTAATAGGGAAAGCAAAAGCTGCACCACAAACAAAGCAAAACAAACCAATGAATTCATTCCCCACTTCTCATGGCAGGTGGGTGTTCAGCCAGCCCCCAGAAGAGCAGGGTCCCTTTACATACAAGCTACATGCAAGGACAAACACCTTCACTCCAAACATCCTCCCTTCCTCATTCTTCCCCCACTTTACATACTGACCAAGTGTCATAAGGTGTGGAATATCAGTCTGGGTCTCCTGTCCTGGCTGTGCCTCCTCCCAACTTCCCATGGACACCCAATTCCTCACCAGGGTGGAAGGACAAGGAGCAGAAAAGGCTTTGGCTCTGTGCAAGCCCTGTTCAGGAATAACAAAAACATCACTATATGATCACCCATGTTCAGCACAAATCCAAAACACAACCCCACTCCAGACACTGGGAGGAAAATTCAATTAAATCTACTCCAGCCAAACCCAGCACAGCCTGAATGACATCTTTTAGAGAAACAGGGACAAACTCTTGGAGTGTTACCTCCAGTGCTGCAGTAAGGACTGTCTTAAGTGCTCTGGCTTGGTCATTCTCAAAGTTTCTGCCAGACCCCTACGAGCCACGTGGGGATTGCCAGGATTGTTACAGTGGAGTGAAATGGATGGATGTTTCCTTGAGGCCTCCAGGCAATGTTGGACAGGGCTTGGAGCAACCTGGTCCACTGAAATGTGTCCCTGCCCATGGCAAGGGGTTGGAATGAGGTGGTCTTCAAGGTCCCTTCCAACCCAACCCCTTCCATGGTTCTATAATTTCCCACACCTGGTAGCTCAGAGGTTGATGAAAAGAGCTGCAGCATGAGGCAGTTATTTTGGAGGATAAGTATGTTTTTAATCAAGTGCCATCAGGAAGTTCTACAGGATTTTCTATTTTAAGATTTAATTCGGTCTTATCTGCTTTTTATGTCATGTTTTCTCCCCCTTGCCATTAAATCATTCAGCAAAAAGTGAGGGACTCCACTACCTCTTTTCTCTGTTATTTCAGTGGACATAAGAGTATGTTGTTGCACTCATCTTCCATGGCACTAAAAATCCCTCCACCTCCATACTGAGCCCATCAGTATCTGGCAGAATTATACTCACAGATAGTGATGAGACAGACTCAGGCACAAAGTTTCAAGACCTGCATCTTCACAGACTTCAGGGGTCCATGTCAGAGTACCCCCACAGACTGGTGAGCTCTGGAGCTCATTTCCACCCAGGTCCATGGGACCCTGATTGGTGCTGTTGACTGCTCATCTTCACATCTGTTCTGCTGCAGCTGCCTGGGAAGACAGCAGGAAAGGTTATTGATTTTTCCTTTATGCCAGTTTTCTCCTCAGTAAAGATGTATGAAAGAGGAAAAAGTGAAGCTGACCCATGTTTCTGCCTCTGGAGACAAATCAGCACCTGGTGATTAAATGAACAGATGGAAAACACTCACACAGTCTGTGCAGCTTTAAGGGGCTGAACCAAACAGAGGGGAAAACACATTTGCTGTACATGATTATCATGTTTTGTTTGCTAAACCCACTGACATGCAGGAAGAAAAGGGGATTTGAGCCAGTTCATTTCTTCAGTGCAGCTGGAGGAGCCCCTGTCCCCACTGGAGAGCTGCTGCTCCTCACTGACTGAGCAATCCAGAGGGAATCCAGCTGTGCCCATCCTGCTGAGCACAACCAGCTCCTGTGGGAGCCTTGGGATGGGGAGCTGCAGGTGCACAAAGCCCCAGGGCTCTCCCAGGCTGGAATGAGAGCATGAGCAGACAGCAGCCACAGTGAGCACTATTCCTGCTCCAAAGCAGGAACTCCTCCCGTGCCAGATTATTGGCTGAATTTTGTCAGAGTTGTCTTAGCATCCTTTGCCTTCAGCAATCTGACCTCAGCTCCATCAACAGCCCATTCCTGCAGGCTGGATAACCTGTCAGATGCATCAGGAAGCTCAGTGCTTGGACTATTTTTAACTGTGCCATCCTATCCTTGTGCCACTCACTGGGAGTCCCTGGGCTGATGTATCCCTGTTGCTCTCCTTCCCTTTCAGTCACTGTTTCCAGCTGCAGCCTGCTTGGAGTCTGAAGTTCTGCAGGAATTCATGTTGTCAATGTTGTTTTGTCCCAGGATTACTGATTCACCATGCAAACAGTTTGAGGGCACTCAGAGCAGGAGCTGTTCTCTGGGAGCAGTGCCTGATTCTGCTGTTCTTACTGAAGGGAACAGGTCGTAGTGAGGGTTAATGTTCTGCAGCCTTTTTTGGGAGGAGCTGGAGGCTGTGGCAGCTTGTGCAGCATCCCAGGAGAACTGCTGTGGAGCAGGGAACCAAAGCCATCTCCTTCCAGCTGCAGGTGAAAATGGGAATTATGCTTAGCTAATGACTAACCCAGTTACCTGCTGCACTGTTGATCAAAAACTGTATAATGAAGGGCATAAAAAGTACATACTTGAACTGGAGTGTCCAGGCTGCTCCTCCTAAAGTGTCTGGTGCAGGACTGGGACCAGTGTTTGCACTCAGGGTGTGGCAGAGTCCACCTAAGAGATCTCTGGTTTGCTTTGGCTTCTGCAGTGAGCAAAATAGTGAAAGAAGAGCAGCTGTGGCTTTGATTTGTTACAGAGGCTGCTCCAGCTCTCCTACTCCATAACTTTTCACCAGTTAGCTGCAGGAATTGGTGATAACAGCAGCATCAATGCAAGGCCTGTCATGTGTTCACGGATCAGTTGATAAAATTCACTCTT
Organism: Pycnonotus jocosus; assembly: GCA_013400435.1. Classification (NCBI taxonomy): domain Eukaryota; kingdom Metazoa; phylum Chordata; class Aves; order Passeriformes; family Pycnonotidae; genus Pycnonotus; species Pycnonotus jocosus. Next base: position 212,203 of record VWYP01029214.1, on the reverse strand, counting down.
ACAGCTGAAGTCATACGGGTGTGGAGCTACAAATGACCATCCTTAGCCCCTGCTTTCCTTGTCCAATCTCAGGCAGCAACATCAGCTTTGAATGCTGCTGTTTCAGTGGCTGGAATTTCACACTGCTGCATCTGGCTGGGCTGCTCATCATCCCTGAATCACAGGTGAAGGGTGATGTTGCTCTGATGCCAAAAAGCAGCCTTTAATTGGCTGTATTTGAAAAGAGATTTGTTTTTCATAGATTAAGGCCATAAAGTCTCATTACCTTTCAAGGATGTCTGGCCATGAGCTTTTTCATTACCTAAAACTTCAAGTTTCAGTGTGTTTACAAGGCCTTTTGGAGATGTTTTTAACCTCTCAATGTCTGAGGAAGTTCAGACAGGAGGAATGTGCTGGGGGCTGCCATTAGTGACTGGTGCCCCTGTGTCCCTTCCTAAAGCACTGCTTCAAACAAGCACTTGATGGCACATTGCAGTAGAAACACAGAGTTCTCTCCACTGAAATGAAGGAGAAGGATCCTAAATCACTGGCAGGAGTTGCTGCTAAGTCCAGTGTCCAGCTGCCCCTGTAGCCCCAGTACTTCTGTCTGCTGAATAAGGTCCAGCTCAAAAACTCAATACTAAAAAACTCCTGCTCAGTAACTCAAAAACTGAGTTATTTTCAGGCTGAAAGGACCCTGCCGAAGCATTTTATTGTTGGTTGTAAAAATTAAGTGATGTTAAGTCCAGCAGGCTGTAAAAGCCAGGACATCATTTCCTAATGTGCTTCTCAGTTACAAAAAACAGAGTCTGGCTTGTTTAGATGGCAAGAAAACTGGGCTTTGGGAAAGCTGCAGAATACTGAAATACAGGTGGTGTTTAACTTAGGCATGAAGAAGGGAGATCTGGGTTCTCCCCTTGCTGGCCCAGGGTGGAGCAGAAAGTGGATTGTAGGATGCAGGCAGCAGGAATTCTTTCAAATCCCTGGGTCTGCCCTGCACTACAACCTGTAATCTCCATTAGCTGCTGGCTTGGGGACCAGCAAGGCTGGGAGGGACAGAGCATTTGGAGAATAATCCTGCCCAGTTCCTGAAATAGAGCATAGCTGACCTGTAAAAGATCCTGGCCAGTCATCTGTTCTCTTAAATTGGCTGTCTTGTCCTTTTGCAGGTCTCTAACTGGCCAAGGTGCAGTGGAATTAGATCCATTTTACATAGCATAAATATTTAACAGCTCTAGAGCATGCAGTTTAATATTAAACAGACAGTCTTATAAATACTTCAGAATTATAGATGCTGTCACAGTACATGGAAATGACTTGATAGGATCTAGGAGAAATATTTAGGTTTGACAGGAGAGGAAGTGATGGAGTTAGAGAGAATCAGCCACATTTTTAACTGCTAGAGGAGTCTGTAAAAAAACCCAAAAAAGTTGTACAACTTCTGTTCTTAAAAGGCAATTTGGGTGAGTTTCCTCCTCCTCCAGAAATAACAGACTGGTTCCCACCCTACTCTCTTCAAGGAATGAAAACATTCACAATCTTAAAAAAACACCACAGAGAAAACAGAACAATTTAGGAGCCAATGTTCAGTTATCCATTCAGTGTGGGATTATCATTATTAGAAAGGCAAGTGGTGCTTAATGAGGGATTTAGATGCTCTTGAGCCTTGTTATTTTAAGCCCACATACTACATTTTGCCACCTGAGAGAGTTTAAAAAATTATTTGTAGGTTTTCTTTAAAACAAGTAAACAAAATCCCCCCTGGCCCATAAGCCCCACTGCCTTTGGTTGTGGCAGTGACCACTGTCTGCAGCATGGGCCTTCAGAGGGACTGAGGAGACACTGTCCCAAATTTGGGGACTATTTCAGTTCTCTCTCCTGCCCACCAGCTTCCTGTGTGATCCCTCAAAGTCATTTCTCTCCCCAGTAGGTTCACAAGTCATGTGCAGTCTAATTTCCCATCAAATCTTCGAAAAGCATTTCAGGATTAGCCCCCCCAGGCCTCTGTTCCCATCTGTGAAACAGAGATAAAGCACAACTTGAGAGAAATGTGTTAAAATAAAAGAGTGGTACATTTTATCCCATAGGAGGCTGAAGTGTTTTACAAGCAGGAAAGCTGTGCCTATTTCCAGTTGTGTCAGCAATGCAGGTGGGTTCTCTATGCTAAAGTCATGGCAAAAGTAACTTTTTCTGTGTAGATTCTCTATCCTCTAAGAACGTGGAATGCTGTGGCAAGGGATAGGACTTTCAAACATCATGGCTCACTCAGACCTCTGGAGTTTGTCTGTTCTGTGATAGTTTTGTGACATTCCATAGCTTGTTTCCTACTTTTGAAGCTGGCTGTAGCATTCCCAGGTAATTTTCTGTGGGGTATTCTGCACAATTCCAATGTTCAATACAATGTGATTTCCAGTGCACTGGGGTTACCAAGAATGGGACTTGTACAAAGAAACTTGGGTCGGCTCTTCCATCAGAAATATTCCAGTTTATAGCCTGGAAAGGCAGAAGAAGCACAGAGGCTTCTATGCACCTTGGAGACCTGTGGGGTTGGTGTGAAGTTCAGAGCTGTGAGCTGAACTGGACCAATTCCTGATGCAGAGATTTCTTGGAAGGTGTCCGCTGAGTACTGCTTCATTTTTATCCTGGAACATGTTTTAATCCATTTTAAGTGGAAAATAAAAGTGTTCTGGGTCAGATACAAAGCGTGGTGAAGAACCACAACTAAGTTTTAATGCGTCCAAAGGAGAGTGATGTTTCCTGAGAATTTGTCACCTGGCAGGGCCTCGGGCAGTGGCAGTTCTGTGACGTTCCCTGTGCACCTGGCCAAGGGATTCACTGATGCAGAGAGAAGCTGCCTTTGACAGCAGAGGTGCAAACCACGCTGGGGCAGTTTGGTTTCTTTGGTTCTTAGCTGAAGCCACTGTCTTGCTTTGAAAGACAGGTGTGTGATAAGGAAGGCAGGAGCCTCCCTTGGAATGGAAAATGTAACTGCCTTCCCTCTGACCTGTTATAACTTTGAAATGAAGGGGCTTTCAGGCAAAG